>OY776122.1:9205680-9743680 GCA_963675135.1 Galeopsis tetrahit | reverse complement strand
AAGAGATAAGATTTCCTCTTAAATAAATGGAATAACCATAGGTAGAGTGACGAGTCTCAATACAACGAGCCCAATCTGCGTCTGTGTAGCAAAGAATATAATACTATCATCAACTCGAGAGACAAAAGAAAGCCCAAAATGAATAGTACCTTTGACATAACGGAGAATACGCTTGACAGTTGAGAAATGATCCACACTGGGCGCATGAAGGAACTGACTGACCAAGTTAATAGCATAAGATAAGTCAGGACGGGTGATGGTTAAATATTGAAGGGCCCCAACCAAGGATCTGTAGAGTGTTGGGTCCGAGAATGAAAGGTCGTCGGACACCAACGTTTGCCCAACAGCTAGGAGCGTAGCGATGTGTCTTAAGTCGACGAGAGCAGCCCGATCTAGAATATCCTGAGCATACTTAGTTTGTCCTAAGAAAAGTCCATCACATGTGCTAGTGATTTCGAGACCAAAAAATAATTCAACGAGCAAAGTTCCTTAATAGCAAATTCCTTGTGGACCCAAGAGATGAAGCATCTCAAGAAAGGTGGATCATCCTCTGTGACAATATTGTCATCAACATAAAGCCGTAGATAGATAACGAAGGTTCCATTATGTAGGATAAATAACGAGAAATCAACACAACTTGCAACAAAGCCGATGGAAAGTAAGAAAATGTTGAATCTTTGAAACCAAGCCAACGGAGCTTGACGAAGACCATAAGGAGCTAGCCTTATTCAAGCGACAAACGTGATCCGGAAATCTTGAGTCAACAAACCTTGGAGGTTGAGCCATAAAGACGGGCTTCGTCAAAACACCATTAAGAAAAGCATTCTTAACATCCAACTGATGTAGGCCCCAATGGCGATGAACGATTAGAGCAATAATAATTCGAACAATGGCTGCTTTAGCGACAGAGCTAAAAGTGTGAGAAAAATCCAAACCAGGCATCTAAGTGAATCCCATAGCAACAAGTCTAGCTTTATGTCGTTCAATTGTTCCATCGACATGGTACTTAGTGTGATTGTGTGAAACACCCATTTAGAACCAAAAACATTAGTGTAGGAATATAATTTCGTGTGTATTCCATTCCAAGTCTCAATATTTATACAGGAGAGTATCCTCACATAAATGGAAAAGATATACTCTATATTTATACAAGATATGGTATACTACTGTCCATAATTATCTACATTATCAGTCCCCCGCAGTCTCGGAAGTCAAGAAAAAGATGTCACGGCAACCCCTTCGTGAAGATATCTACGAGTTGGTGGCGGGACAACACATGCAAAACTCGAACCTGGCCAGACGCCACCTTCTCCCAGATAAAATGTATGTCCATTTCGATATGCTTAGTACGTTGGTGATTGACAAGATTGCCAGCAAGATAGATGGCACTGGCATTATCGTAGAATACCATAGTTGCTTTCTAAATGCCGACATGAAGCTCAAGTAACAGATTTCGGATCCAACAAGTGCCCGATACGAAGTTGGCCACACCCCGATACTCAACCTCTGCACTCGAGCGAGAGAGAGTGGGTTGGCGCTTGGATGACCAAGAAATTAAGTTATCACCAAGAAATATGCAGTAACCGGATGTAGAACGGCGAGTATCCGGGCATCCACCCCAATCAACATTAATGTAGCTGATAATGGAAGAGAAATTAGACTTGGTCAAATGAAGCCCCAAGTCCAATGTGCCATGAAGATAACGTAAAATACGTTTTAGGAAAGCCATGTGTGAAGTGTGCGGAGCATGCATATGAAGACAAACTTGCTGAACAACATAAGTAATATCGGGTCTAGTAAATGTAAGATAGTACTACAGGGCACCAGCCAAACTGCGATAGAATGTCGGATCATCATATTCATCACCATCTGAAGCCGACAATTTATGACTAGTGTCAACATGAGTGTCGGTCTTATTGGAAGAAGAACGGGCAATGATTTCAGGCGCGTAGGATCGCTGGCTTAGGAATAGGAAATCACCATGGCTGGTGACTGAGATACCCAAAAAAGAGTGCAACGGGCCAAGGTCCTTCAGGGCAAACTCGGAAGCGAGGTGCGATATGATGTGTAGGCGAAGAGTATCCGAGGAGCAAGCAAGGACAATATCATCAACATATAAAAGTAATGTATGCCATTTTCTTGCCATCGCTGAATACAAATAGTGAGTGATCACATTTACTCTGTGTAAACCCCAATTGGCACATAAATGTTGTGAACCGCATATACCATGCCCTCGGAGCCTGCTTTAGGCTATATAAGGACTTTCTGAGTTTGCATACAAAATCAAGGTGTGTCGTGTCCCGAAACCCCATTGGTTGGTGCATGTATATTGTTTCCCTCAAGGTGCCATGTAAGAAGGCATTCTTGACATCTAATTGATGGATAGTCCAAGACCGAGAAATAGCCAAACTCAGAACAGTCCGGATGGTGGCTGGCTTCACCACTGGGCTGAATGTTTCATCACAATCCACACCAACACGCTGAGACCTGCCATCACAAACCAAACGAGTTGTGTGTCGTTCAAAAGAACTGTCAACGTTACGTTTATGATAGAAAATCCATATACATCTAATAATATTCACGTTATTGGGACGTGGAACCAGGTCCTACGTCTGATTCTTAATTAAAGCCTCATACTTAGTAATCATGGCATGTTTCCAATTTATATCTAGAAGAGCATCCTTATGATATTTGGGTATAGGAGAAGGACTAGTAGAGACTGAAAGGTTAAACAGTTGTTTGGGCTTGTCGATACCACACATAGAACGAGTGGTGATGGTGCGTGGTGAAGGTGGCGGATCGCGAGGTGGACTCAGATGAAGATCTGACGGTGGGTTGCGGGCGATGTGGTTTGCCGAGGAGGTAAGTGGTGTGGTGAGGGTGGAGTTTCAGCCGTGGTGGGGTTTTGGTGTTGGAGACTCGAAACGAGTAACGGGTGAACATGAGGAATAAGGAAATCATATGAATGTTGAGGTAAGGCAGGAGTGACGAAAGGAAAGACATTTTCATTGAAAATCACATGACGAGCAACGCTAATTTTCTTGGTGTGAAGATCATAGCATGTGTAGCCCCTATGATTAGACGGATATCCGAGGAAAACGTAAGGATGGGAGCGAGCTTGGAGTTTATTGATTGTGGTGGATTGCAGAAGAGGGTAATAGAGACACCCAAGCACCTTCAAGTGATCGTACGAAGGGGTTCGGCCGACCGAACAACAGTTGTGTGGGAGAGAGATGATTTTTATTTTAATATTAATAATTAATTAGCAGAATATTTTAATATTAATAAATTATAATAAAAAAATAAAATCTTGTAAAATAGTATAACAATAAACCATAAACTCTAATTTAATAAATATAACTGAACTAATTAAATAAACCATTCAAAATTTTATATAACTTAAACTAATAAAATAAATATTACAAAAAAAATTATTATAAAAAATAATTTAAATCTTACAAATCATAAAATAAAACATGAGGATTAAAAAAAACTCAAAAAATAATAATCCCTCTATCCATCAAATGTAGTCCCATTAATTTATTAATAAAGTTGATGACAAATAATTATATATTCCCCTCTTCTCCCCCACCCATTTTTTCATTTTTTTTTATAATTTTAAAGATTTTATTTTATTATTTTAAAGACATCTTGAGCTTTTAATGTGTCTTTACAATTTTATATTATTCAATTAATTTTTAATTATTTTATTTATGAAATTTATTGCATTAATTAATTAATTTATGAAATTTTATTTAAATAATAATTCGATTTTACATCAGCATTTTAAATTATTTCATGTGGATAATGACCTATTGAGTGACCTCCTATTCAATTTTTTGTAAACTTAGTGGATCAAAAATAAAAAATTGAAAATGTTGACCAATTTAAAAAACATGACAACATAATGGACTAAAAAAATTTTAGTCCAAAAACCATGAAACTCCAAAAATCCCGCGAGTCACTCTTTTAACCCCTCTCTCTCCGCCTGTCACTATATATATCTGCTACTATGGAAATGGCGTCCATAACAATCAGGCACCCTAACTAGAAGAGAGTAGTGTTTACACTTGAAACGCTGTTAAGCGTTAGTGTTGGTCCTAGGTGGAGTATGACACAAGTGTATGGGGGACGGGGGATGCACTTGTGTATGCAAATTCTTTCTTTTTCAAATAAAATAACCTGATCAAGAAAGTTGTCTGACAACTATTCTGAGTGAATAACTTTGACAGATAATCAACCTACTGAAAACTATGAAGTGTTCAGTTGGATAACTATCTAAAAGAGTTGTTAAGTGCGGAATGTAGTTGGCCTTTTTTTTTATAAAAAATACTTAGTTATTTTAAAAAAAAACAGTTTATCAAAGACTTTGTCCAAAAACTGTTTTGTTTAACTTTTCTGAACTTTACTGTTTCAAATGATCTTAAGTGCGCAATGTGAATTAGAAATGAATGCAGTAAGTAAATGACACATCAAGTTATAGTGGTTCAGAGGCTCAAGCTCCTACATCCACTTTCCCTGATTTAACAGGATAATTCCTTAACACCTGGAATTAGCTTGTTTTAAAGTGTCAAGGTGCACTGATCAACAACACTCTCTTAGTTTTTTGATCCCTAGGATAAACTGAGTCCTAGTGCTCAACTTCTCTGAGTTAAAACTGTAATTCACACTTTTATAGTCTTTAACTCCTCACTTACAACAAACACTACTTCACTAAAGAGGTAAGAGTTTGAAGTTTTGGTTCCAACTAATTGAGATATCCTTTACAGTAAGAGCAGTGTAAAGGGTTGGGATATCTCTATGCTAAGCTTTGGATTTTAAAAGAATGACTTAGCTAGAAGTGATCAGGAAACTTGGGAATGTGAGAAATAGACTTTGGTTTCCTTGAATGCTTGATAGTAGTTTGATAGCAGGTGGTTGGATACTTGAATCCTTGGATCACTTCTGAATTTATAGAGCAATTTGATCATCTATCCGTTGGAGAGATAGACTTTCAAATTGTCCATTTGCAGCTCCATTGAAACGGCTATAAAGACTTCCTTCTATTATCCACAGTGTAAGAAAGCTCTTCAATGGTAGCTTGAATGAATGTGTTGACTTCTGAAAAATGCGGCTGAGTAGACTTGTGTCAGTTTCCAAACCTACACATTTTCCAAGGTTGATTGTGGCAGAACTTGTACTCTTCTCAATGGTCAGATGGGACAAGTTCTCTGATCATTCCTGCTGCAAGTGGAATGTTCTTTCATTCATTCAATTCTTTAGTCTTTAATGCTTCTAAGTCTTCAATGCTTGCTCAGGCTTGATGTCTTTAATGCTTCATTAATGTTGTCTTCTGAAAGAATGACAATCCGTTGGTCCCTGAACGAGTAGTGAATGGGTTTAAAGTCTAGAGGGGAGGGCTGAATAGACTTTAAAACTTTTTCAATTAAAGAGTGAGTACCTCTTCTGATTTCTATGTCAGCGGGACTACAAGTCTGCTGGTCCAGAAGACAATAGTAATCTGATAGAGTGAAAGATATGCGGAAGTGAGTAGGCCTTTTGTTTAGACTCGTTCTGTTCTTTTGAAATATTCAATTACTTATTTTATGAAAAGCTCAGCTGATGCTGGTTTGGAAGGTATAGCCTGATTTGTAAAGGGTGTTTGAAAGATACAGTATGCACTATGATAAGAAAATAAGCAAACTTGAAAATGTAAAGTGTAGTAAGTAAATAACACCGTCGATTTATAGTGGTTCGGATTTACATTCCTACGTCCACTCTCACATTCCAAACGTGATGTTTAATCCCTTTAATTTCTCGAAAATTATAAGGGCTTGTCCTTTATAGTCCCAATGTTAGGACTTTGAGATCTGAGCAGTCCCGAACTGCTACGGTCTCCACAAGTGATTGGGAGCACTTGCACTCTTACAGGGGTTCAAAAACATAACCTTATGGTGGGGGTTTTGGGGTTTTTGAATGGTTCAAACTAATGGTTCAAGTTTATAACTTGCTTAACCATTGTGCCTAAATCAAAGAATATACAGTATGTATTGGATTCAGGTTCTTTGGTTGGATGAAGTGATAACTTAAGAGCTAAAAGGTGTTCTGGTACTTTTCTAGGCTCTTGAGAATTCTTGACAAAGTATTGCTCTTTGGATTGCTTGCTTGATTAGCTTCAGAATTCTTGCGTGGTATCTCTTGTTCTTCTTCATTCTCTTGTATTTATAAGGAGGATTGATGCAACTAGCCGTTGGCAATCTTTCCTTGTGTGCTTACTTGATTCCTCGATTCCGGCCGCTTTGATCTTGATTGCTTCAAATCTGGGATCGTGTCAATCTTCTAAGTAAGGTAAGTCTTCATTTGAATTACACAAGATGACATTGGAATCAGCAGAGTCTTTGACGAGCTACTAGTCTGTTGATCTTCTAGTGGTCTGGTTAACTCGTTTGGCCTAGAGGAGTCTGTCTTCGATATCAGTTGAGTATTTACTCTTCTGTTCTGGAACAATGCTTGTACAGACTCTGGCCATCATTGACTTGGACTTTATCAGCTAAGAAGGTATACAAGCACCTTGCTTATCTGATGCTCAGAGGATCTTCTAGTCTTCATGTCTTCTACTCTTCATATCTTGAGATAGCGCATGTAAGCTTGGACTGTGCTAATCAGCGGAGATACATACAATTGATTACACAAGACTAGACTTAACTTAAACTGATCTATACAGATATCAGTTGATCCTATTACATGTGTTTATAAACTCTACGTGTTTAGGCCATCAAAACTATACTATAATGTGTAAGGGTTTAGGGTGTATTTTTATATCCCAACAATGCATGATGTCTCTGATGAAGACAATCCCAAAACTAACCTTGATAAATGCTCCAAAAAATAGAGTAAGAGTTTATAAAGCAATGCATGATGTCTCTGATGAAGACAATGAGAATTTGTCTTGTAAGCAAAAAGAACTACTACTTGTATAGAATATTTGAAAGTTTCACAGATTACAAGTGTTAGTGTCTTTGAGCTTCTTGAGTAGTCTTCATCAGGTCTTCAATTCTTCAGATACGGAAGGCCAGGTACAGACGAGTGCAAATCTCTTGCATGTGTTGCAGGTCTGTAATATTTTCTTCAGTGTAAATCTTCTCCAGAATTCTTTTGACTTCTATCATGTTTGTTCTTCCAGAATTCAGCTTTGGTGGCGTCCAGACAGGGTCTTCAGGAGTCAGAATTCTGTAACCTATGGTCGTTGCTGTCTTCAGAATTTCTGTCCAGAATTCCTCATCTTCAAGGTTCATGAATTTAGAGAAATGAGTGAATTCTTCCTCATAGGTCGAGACAGGCCCAAATTTTCTCACTATGTGATGTTGAAGCTGCCATTTCTTCTTCAGAGAATACCATTTAGGTAGTTCATCTTGTAATACTAGCAGATCAACATATGTGTTGTCAATCACTTTAGCACTTTCTTCTTTTTCCTTTTCTTTTAGTGCTTTTCTGATTTTGGCCATCTTTCTCTCAAACTTTGCCTTAACCGCCTTTGCATCATTCAATTTCTTCTGTTTGAGCTCTTGAGCTTCTTGTATCTTCCTTTTCTTCAGCTCTTGAGCTTCTTTCTCTTCAGCTGAGGTTTCAGCTTCCTTTCTCTTTCTTGTCAATCTCCTATCAGGAGTTGATTCTTCTGTGGTAGTGATCTGCAGTTTAGTCGAGGTACCTTGGTCTTTATCTTGAACAGGGGCTTTATCTTGAGCAGCTTCTTTCCCTTGTCTGTTCTTGATTTTATTTTTCAAACCTCCCAAGGTTTCATTCAGATCATCTTGAGCAACAACTAGCTCAGCTTGCTGGGCAGTTGACTTTTCCAGAGCGTTTATCAATACATCTTCCCCCTTTTTGGCTTCAGCAAGAGCTACCGCAAAAGGCTTCATGGCATTCATGATTTCAACATGAAGAGTCTGCTTGAGGGCAATGGCATTGACTCTGCTGATGTGGGTGAGATGGGAGATGCTATGCTCCAGGACTTGAGCATGCGAAGTAGAGGCAGAAGCTGTCTCCAACTGAGCTGTTAGAGTTTCCAATTTGTCTGCTGTTTCTTTCAGTTGAGCTCTTAGTTTCTCATTCTCTTCTGCTGCCGTTTTGAGTAGGGCATGTCCGTGTGTAGCTCTAGCTTCAGCATCGTCAAGTCTGGACTTCTAGATTGCTTCCATTCGAGAAATCCCGAATGAGTAAAGATCAGCAAACATTTTTGTTCTGTCTGCTGTTTTTCGCAGCTCACCATTGAGATACTCATCTAATTAGTTGTGGACTGCTTCACCAAATTTGTCATCCAAATCATAAATCTGGTTGGTAAGGCGAGTCCTCTGCTCCTGTGCAGCTCGATCAATATATCTAGCCTGCTGCATCCCTAGACCATTTTCGAAGTGCGTGTCTATTGCTTCCTTGACCTGAGCACATACATCTGCTCTAATATCAATAGATGAGGTAGAGGTAGAGGCAATACCTTGTGGCTCTTGTTGTGGTATCTGAACGGTGTTTGGATTAAACACAACCAAAGCAAGACCTTTCTCTTCTGCAGTCATCTGGTCTTCATTTAGAAAGTCTGTTGTCAAGTTAACCAGACGAGTGAAAAAGCTCCTATTTCTTTGAGCTGGTTGGGAGATGAAGCTTTCAAACTCATTTTTGGCTTTGAAGTTTGCATGCCGAGCCATTAGGGTTGCTGGAATTTCTAGAATATCTCTTTCTTCATCTTCCTCTGCAGGGTCTTCGGGCTCAATGTCATTCTCTATCAAGCTGAGATTGGCTGAGTTCCTGATTCTCAGGGACGGAGGTGTCGGCTGGTGCTGATACAGTCTGCTCCTCAGCAGTGGACTGTGAGTTTGTGATTCCAAGTATCCTATCACATACTCATGCCAGTGCGTCCTCGGGCAGTAGCTCAGTGAAAGACTTCACTTGAGCAACTTCTTTCTGTTCCATTTCCCAATCCAGGAAATGAGCTAATCCTCCCATTCCTTCCATGACCTCTGTAAGGTCATCTACATCATCTCTTCTTAGTTCAATCCAAGTGCATACTCTAAGTACTTGCTCAAACTGGATTGAGCTTTCATCAACTCATGGTACAATCTTCTTCAGCAGTTGTGCTATTCTCAGTCTCATTATCTTTTCTCTAGTGCACATAGGATAGTTCACCATCTTGAGCTGAGACTGAGAGGGTTCTTCTGATGCCAGTTCTTCGGGTACAGAAGAGGTACCGGGGTCAGCTGATTGGTTTGATGGGATGATTTCCTCTGCTGTGTGAGTATCAACAGAGATTTGGGAAGTAGAATTTTGGGGTTCCTGGGTTTCTTCCTCTGATGTGTGAGTATCAGCAGGGATTTGGGAAGTAGTATTTATGGGCTCAGAGGGGTTAGAGTTATCAGACGGGTCAAAGGCTGAGATAGGAGCTATTGCCATTGGAGTGGGGAGCCTTGACTTCTTTGACTTCTTGGTGAAAGAAGAGTTATTTTTCTTTCTCTTCAGGCTCTTTGACAGTTTAGAGGGTGTTATTGAAATAGAGGGGGTTGGAATACCGGTCTTTTTCATAGGAGAGACAGAAGGGGTAGCATCGGAGTCAGAAGGGGAGATGAGTCCAGATCTGATCAGCAGCCTTGTTTGGGCTAGAGTCTGGTTGTCATCATCATCATCCACAACCGTAGTCTTCTGATGATCATCCTTCTTTCTGGGTTCCTCTTCTTCTTCAGCAGACGCAGCAGAGTCTTGGGCAATTTCCTCATTTCTTTCCTCAGCTGCATCTCTTGAAGATGATTCAGCTAGCTTCTTTATTTCTCTCTTCCCTCTGTCGTTATGCTTCAGCAATGGCCTCCTTCTTTAAGTACCATTTAGATGAATGGAACTTCTTTGATGGTCCCATCTTATAAGTCTTGGGAAGGATGTCTGGAAGTATTATACTCAGCTTGTTGACAAAGTTGGCAGTAGCGGTAACTTTCCATTCCTTCGACTGTAAATCTAGAGTTACTTTCTTTGCCTCGAGAGCAACTCTGTCTAAGAAAAATCCTTGCCAGTCACCATCTATCTGATCCCAAATTGCAGCTATAACTCTAACTTTCAGAGTGGTCACTGCATCATGACTGAAAGTATTTCCTAGCAGCATTTTTCCTGCTATGTTCATCAGAGTCTGAAACTTTGGATCCAGTTGAGCTTTCTTAACTCCAGAGGCTGCTTCAGCCTTGATTCTTCCACTGGTGAACATCTCAATATACTCCTTTTCTCTTCCCATAATATAGGTAGAGATGTTGACTTTTCCACTTGGTAGATCAAACAGATCTTTAAGCACATCTCGAGTGATTCTCACTTTGTGTCCACCCATACGACTTTCAACATATGAGTCCTTTAATATTGCTTTCGAATAGAAAGCCAACACATCTTGTTCGAAGACATTCGTTGGTGCTGCCTGAAGAAATTCACGAAGATTTAGGTTGAGGCAGCGTAGGAGAATTTCTTTGTTCTGCTCTGTGTGTTTCCCCCTAAAATACAGGGCATTCTTAGTGAAGATTTTGCCTTCTTTCGACCACTTTGCAGCATCAAGGGTGCCAGTAGACTTGGTCTTCTCATCGTAAATCTCAATAATACCCATTCTGATTTTGGTTGAGAAGATAAAAATGTAGAATGCTTGAGTGAATTTTCAGAGTGAGTGTATAAGATTGATCAAGAATATTGAGAGCGAAGGGTTTTGAAGGGAGGCTTAAGGGTTGGTTAAATACTCCACAATTTTCGTAGTGAGTTTTGATCCAACGATCAAAAATAGGGTGTAGATGGGTAACAATCGAGATGAGTCCTTTCATCTTCAGCCCATTACTACGATTTTGCCGGCTTAATTAGCCATGTGTCACTCTTTGATTCGTCTACAGAATGGTAATTGATTGTAAATGACATCATTACCAGAAATAGCCGTTGTGACTAAAATTGCAGTAATTTCAATCAATTTAGGTCGTTCAATATAAGTCATATACATTCCTTATATAGGCTCTTTCCATAATTACATTCAGAATTCAAATCTAGAATGAAATAATTAATCTTCAAGCTTGTTGAATGGATATGTTCTTATCAGCAGAGTAAGTCTTCTTATTCTTCTTGAGAGGTCTGCTGATCTTGAAGAGTCTGCTGGTCAGCTGAGTTGGTCTTCTGATCAGCTGAGTAAATCTTCTAAGTAATCTTATCCACCTGGTTTGATGGATCTTTCTTCAGTTCCCCCTTAACCATGTGGAACCTTATTAGCCGAGTGGGGATAGTCAGCCCAGATGACATTCCACTGGCTTAATCCTTCCCTTGCATTAGATGGAATGTAGCATCTAATGAGCTCTTGTTGAATTTCTTCGCCTCAACTTCCTTCCCTTTGTAGTGAAGGAGGTTGGACGGTGCTTCAATGGAGCATATGAAAAGAGAGGAGGGACGCGTCTTCTTGATATGTTTTGGCAAGGTTCCCCCTGGGACAGAGCTCAGCATGTTTAACACCTTCCTGGAGAGGAAGCTCTGCTTGCTTAAGCCCTTGTCTTTTGCATCTCTTCTTTCTTTTCTTTTTAATGTAACCTTCTATTCTTTCTTTTCTTTTTAGTACATACTTATGTTGGTTAAACCAAGTATGTCTCCGTTGAGTACTTCCTTCTGCTGGACATATCTTCAATGCCTTCACCCACGACTTTGGTTGAGCTATGATGTACATGCCATCTCTTCTTGCAACTTTCTCCATACCTGAAACAAAAGAAATATGTTAGTGGTTTATATTTCTTTAATTGATCTCATGCATCCCTCCTTTTATAGAGGTAGATATGATATAGTGGAGAGTAAGACGACAAGAATAGAGTTGATAGGTCTGAGTTTCTGAAAAGGTTGCTTCTTAAGATCAACAATGAGATTCCTGATCTAAGGGTTCACATTTAAAGAGATTCAGACTTTATCTAATGGAATGCAGAATTTTATCAAAGTGAGCATTAGTTATTTGAAGTCCATACTCAAGTTGTCTACTGTTGAGTCGGCTGAGTAAGTGTATTAATCCAACCTAGTGTTCCTCAATAGTGGACTATATATATATGTATATAGGTAGATTATTTTATGAAGAATAATCTTTCAAAATACAAGTATATACTTTATTTGAATACGTTCAACAGAACACTTTTGATCAAATTTGTAACAGAAATAAAGTACTAAGAAAGCATATAACTAGAGTGTTTTATATCAAGGATTCTTAAGGTATCATGGATTCTCCCTTGATTAATTAACTCTATGTTTTCCCTCAGTTTTATTTGTCTTCATCAGGAAAAACTTACCTGATGATGAGGGTGTCTATTCACCTCATCTGATTCTTTCCTAGTCTGCTGTTGTTGTATCAGCTGAGGTGTTTCTCAGCTGACCTTCATTCTTCATTGGATTGGATCAAGTAGTCCTTGGCTGTAGCATAGACTCTTGAATCTTTCTTCAGCTAGGGGCTTAGTTAAGATATTAGCTCTTTGGATATCTGTGTGGATTTTCTCCATCTTGATGTCCTTCTTTTCAAGATGATCTATTATGAAGTGGTGTCGAATGTCGACATGCTTGCATCTTGTGTGGAGGACTTGATTTTGAGTGATGGCTATGGCACTGCTGCTATCACAGTAGATAGGAACTTCTCTTGCTTCTACATTGTAATATTTTAGTTGTTGGACCAACCAGAGTAGCTGACTGCAACAACTTCCAACTGCCATATATTTTGCTTCAGTGGTGGAGGTTGCAACTAATGTTTGTTTCTTTGAGAACCATGATATCAGCTTGTTGCCTAAAAATTGACAGGTTCCTGAAGTGGACTTTCTGTCTATTCTGCATCCACCATAGTCAGAATAACCACTCAATTCTAGATTGTCATCAGCAGGGTACCATAGTCCTAAGTTTACTGTTCCCTTCAGGTACTTCAGGATTTTCCTTGCTGCTTCTAGATGACTTTGCTTTGGGTTGGCTTGAAATCTGGCACATACTCCTACAGCAAAGGTTATGTCTGGTCTGCTGGCTGTAAGATATATAAGTGATCCAATAAGTGCTCTATATTCAGCTTGGTCTACTGCTTTTCCAGACTCATCTTGTTCCATCTTGAATGAGGTCATCATTGGAATTCTTACAGTTTTGCTTTGTTGAGCCTTGAATCTTTCAAGCAAACTTTTAATATATTTGGATTGATTTATGAAAATCCCTTCTGGACTCTGCTTTACTTGAAGTCCTAGAAAATAGTTCATTTCACCCATCATGCTCATTTCAAACTTTCCTTGCATTAGTTCAAAGAACTTCTTGCACATCTCTTGATTGGGTGATCCAAATATAATGTCATCTACATATATTTGTACCATTAAGATGTCATCTCCTTCTTGTATTCTGAAAAGAGTTCTATCTACCTTGCCTTTGGTATATCCATTGTCAAGAAGAAATTGTGACAATGTGTCATACCAAGCTCTTGGGGCTTGTTTCAGACCATAGAGAGCCTTCTTCAGACGATATACTTGATCTCCCTTTTCAAATCCTGGAGGCTGCTCTACATAGACTTCTTCTACCAGAATTCCATTTAGGAAGGCACTTTTGACATCGATCCATCTGATATACTTTGAAACCCTTATGTGTTGCATAGGCTAGAAATAGTCTAATAGCTTCTAGTCTGGCTACTGGAGCGAAGGTTTCATCGTAGTCAATTCCTTCAGATTGTGAGTAACCTTTTGCAACCAATCTTGCTTTATTCCTGGTTATCACATCATTCTCGTCCTTTTTGCTCTTGAACACACACTTAGTTCCTATTAGATTGTGGCGTTCAGGTCGATCCACCAGTTCCCAAACTTCATTTCGTTCGAATTGATTCAGTTCTTCTTGCATGGCAATGATCTAATTGCTATCCTTCATTGCTTCTTCTATGTCAGCTGGTTCAGTATTGGACAAAAAGGTACACCAACAAAACATAGATGTCTGAGGATTTTGGTTCAATTGTCTTCTGGTCTTGACACCTGAGTCTGCTCCTCCTAATATGAGGTTTGATGGATGGTTGGTTCTCCATGTATTCCTCACAGGTGTGTTTGCACTGGATGAGTTAGGATTCTTATCTGTTCAGTTGTCATGAGAGTTGACTGGATTTGTTTGATAGTCATCTGTATCTTGGGTGTCAAAGAGATCATTCCCCCTTGCATTTGGTATTGGTGCATCTGTATTTAGGATTGTTTGCTCAGCTTGGGTTTGTGATCTAGTGACAGGTCTATGTGATTTATCCTCATCTGGATCTTTAGAGAAGGGTTCGTCCACATCGATGAACTCTTCTGGTTTAGACTTGATCACTAGTCTTCTCATCTTTTCTGTAGCCGAGTCAGTGTCGACTGCATTCTTTTCACAAGATTCATCAAATACAACATGAGGTGTTTCTTCCACAAGAAGGGTTCGTTTGTTAAATACTCTGAATGCTTTGCTAGTTGAGGAATATCCTAAAAATATCCCTTCATCTGCTTTGGCATCGAAAGCATTTAACTTACTCTTCCCATTGTTGTGAATGAAACACTTACAACCAAATATATGAAAGTAAAATACCTTAGGTTTCCTACCTTTCCATAGTTCATATGGAGTTTTCTCATGAATTTTGTGAATACCTGGCCTGTTTTGGGTGTGGCATGCTGTATTTATGGCTTCTGCCCATAGTCTTTTGGGGGTGGAGAACTCAGCTAGGAGGGTTCTTGCAGCTTCTTTAAGTGTTCTGACTCTCCTCTCAGCTACACCGTTCTGTTGTGGTGTCCTTGCTGCACTTGTCTCGTGCTGAATGCCATTAGAAGTACAATAGGCAATTCAGTGCCTTTGTCACTTCTAATTTTGACAATAGGTTCTCCCTTTTCTATTTGGATTCTCTTTAGTAATTCAGGAATCTTCTGTTGCGTTTCACTCTTCTTGTATAGAAAGATAACCCAAGTGTACTTGGAGTAATTATCTACTACAATTAGAGTGTACTTTCTTCCTGTCAGAGTTGTTGGAGTGATTGGTCCGAAGAGATCCATATGTAGAAGTTCTAGAACTCTGCTGGTCGATGCAGTCTTCTTGGTCTTGAAGGAGACCTTTGTTTGCTTCCCTTGTTGACATGCATCACAGACCTGATCTTTACAATAGAGTTCATTAGGCAGACCATCAACTAAGGATTCCCTAGCTAGCAGGTTTAAAGTCTTAAAGTTCAAGTGGCTAAGACGTTTGTGCCATAACCAGCTGATGTCTTTAGGGCTTTTTACAAGCAGGCAGGTATCCTTAGGACATCTGTTCCAATTTGGAAGATACATACTACCTTTTCTAGATCCTGTTAGAAGGTTTTATTTAGTTCTCTTATCACTAACATGACACTCGTCTTTTGAAAATTTTACGAAATATCCAGTGTCACAAAAATGAGAAACTGATAGTAAATTGAACTTCAATCCTTCTACATATGACACATCATGTACTTCAATGTCACCACTCATTAAGGTGCCATATCCTTTTGTGTTACCGTGCGCGTTATCACTAAAGAAGACTTTTGGACCTTTCTTTTCTGAGTAATTTGTCAGCAGGGCTTTGGTTCATGTCATGTGAGATGAGCATCCGCTATCTATATACCAAGTTTCTCCTACTTGACCACCCTTTCTGTATAGGTCCCTTCTTTCCTCGGTTTTAGCTAGGGCCATCATATCTACATCATCTGAGTCATCATCTGAGAAGAGTCCAGAGTCAGGTGAAGATGGTAGATCATCACTCTCGTATTCTGATTCTTCAATCACCATTGCTTGTCTATCTGAGTTCCTCTTGTCTCCTCTTGACTTTCTTTCTTCTTTATCTCCCGAACTCAGGTCTAGGCACTCATAGACATAGTGTCCAGGCTTATAACAATTGAAGCATGTACCTAGTTTCTGACTATGATTGTTTCTTCTTGGAGGTGTAGCATCTCTTCTCCTCTGACTTCTAGTATCAGAAGGCTCTTTATCCTTCCTCAGATACCTTTCTGGAGATTTTTCTCTTGATTCTCTAGAGGATGATCCAGCTCTTTTATCTTTGTAATTTCTGTAGAATCTTCTATATTTGTTGTTTAGGGTGTTCATCCTTTCGAATCTTTTGATCATAAGAGCAATCTGTTCTTTTAGACTCATGTCTGACCTTTCTACTTCATCAGTGTTTAGAGGAGTTTTTCAAGATGAGGTGCTTGTGGCTCTTATACTTGTAGATGCTTTGAAAGCTACGGTCTTGGTGTCAGATGGGGTTGAAGTTTGCACATCATTTTCTGAATTTTCTTCTCTCTCCAGATTATACTCATGGGCTTTTAGATTCTGGAACAAAGTCTGAGTTGTCCAGTTCTTGATGTCTTGAGTATCTTTGATGATGGTCTTCTTCAGTTTCCACTTCTTGGTTAGAGAGTCTAGGATTTTTAGATTTTTCTCTCTGTTTGTGTACTTCTTGCCAAGAGACTCAATCTCATTTATGATCTTGGTAAATCTGTTATCCAGCTGATCAATAGTCTCTTCTGGTAGCATCTTGAAGTGTTCGAACTTCTTGACTGTCGTTGATAATTTGCTTTCTTTGATTAACTCCGTTCCTTCACAAAGAAGTGCTAGGGCATCCCACATCTCTTTAGCTATTTCATAGTCGAGTAATTTTGCTATATACTCATTAGGGAGAGTCTGCATAATGTAATCTTGAGCAATGCTGATAAGATTTGTCTGCTTCATCTCCTCTGGAGTGAGATCTTTCATGGGCTTCGGAGCAAGTTCTCCAACTAGGATCTCAAGATCACCATTTGCTGTGTTGACCGCCATGATTGTGATTGGTCCTTCTGTGATTACGGACCACATCTTGTAGTGAACTGAAGTGAGATTCTTCCTCATCCTGATCTTCCAATACTCATAGTCTTCTACTGAAAACTTAGGCAGTTTACGCATGTTAGCACTCATGCTGTATGAGTTTTCAAAAACAAGTTTTTCAAAAGATAGATTCAGCAAGGAGAGTTCTTGCAGCTTCTTTGAGTGTTCTAACTCTTCTTTCAGCTACACCGTTCTGTTGTGGTGTTCTTGCTGCACTTGTCTTATGCTGAATGCCATTAGAAGTACAATAGGCAATAATATAAGAGTTAATGAATTCAGTGCCTTTGTCACTTCTGATTTTCACAATAGGTTCTTATTTCTCTACTTGGATTCTCTTCAATAGTTCAGGAAGCTTCTGCTGAGTTTCACTCTTCTTGTATAGAAAGATAACCCAAGTAAACTTGGAGTAGTCATCTACTACAATGAGAGTGTACTTCCTTCCTGTGAGAGTTGTTGGAGTGATTGGTCCGAAGAGATCCATATGAAGTAGTTCCAGAACTCTGCTAGTTGATGCTGTCTTCTTGGTCTTGAAGGAGACCTTAGTTTGCTTTCCTTGTTGACATGCATCACATACCTGATCTTTACAGTAGAGTTCATTAGGCAGCCCATCAACTAAGGATTCCCTTGCTAGCTTGTTTAAAGTCTTAAAGTTCAAGTGACTAAGACGTTTGTGCCATAGCCAGCTGATATCTTTAGGACTTTTCACAAGCAGACATGTATCCTTAGGACAGCTGTTCCAATTTGCAAGATACATACTACCTTTTCTAGATCCTATTAGAAGGGTTTGTTTTGTTCGTTTATCACTTATGATACACTCATCTTTAGAAAATTTTACTGAGTAACCGGTGTCACAAAAATGAGAAACAGATAATAAATTGAACTTCAAACCTTCTACATATTATACATCATGTACCTCAATGTCACCATTTCTCAGGGTGCCATATCCTTTTGTGTTACCGTGCGCGTTATCACCAAAGAAGACTTTTGGACCTCTCTTTTCTGTATAGTTGGTCAGCAGGGTTTTGTTGGGAAATTAATCCCAATACCCAATAATAGTCCCCCAACAGTGTGGTCCCCAACTCTTGTGGTCCCCAACTCCTTTGTGGGAAATTATTATGGGACCACATTCCCCATCTCCTTTGTGGGGAATTATTGGCACTTGTGGGTTATGGACCATCACGCTAGGAATCCTTTGAGACTCCCGGGAATCTTTTGAGATGCCCTAGGGTTATTTTGAGACTTTCGGGAATCCTTTGAGACTCCTTTAAAATTACCCGGATCTATTTGGGACGTAATTTAAATATGAATTATCATAAATCTAATTTCATAATTTAAACAAATTAAATCAACTAATTTGTGTAATGAATGTACGGTAAAATAATTAAATCCCTAAACATGCGGAACTAAGGGATTACGTGTTTACCTTTAAATCGGAGAGATATCGTTGAGAAGAGTAACAACTTCAACCCAATTGCCTTCTCAAGTATTCCCTAAGTCCTAGTCCGTTGACCCGGTGGGAGATCTCACGAACTATTAACTCTCAAGGAAGAATTAATTTTCTCTTGTTGCACACACTGTAATTTCGAAAATTACAGATTCTTTTTTTTTTTCTTTTCTTAGTCTCAAGAGTACCAATTTTTTTCTTCTCCTTTTATAAGAGAGGATCTATGTTTCTTCTCTTACAAGAAAGAAAAATTGACCGGTCAATTTATCTTGGAATAATATAGAAATAATCTCTTATTTCCATATATCTTTTTCCATAAATATCTCTCTCTAATTTCTTGCAACAAAATTAATCCTTATCTTTTAATTTCCTTAATTAATAGACTTTTATTGGGCTACTTGAGGGGCCTTTAGGAGAATTAGGATTGGACCTCCCAATGGGCCCAAAAATCAATATTGAGCCACAACATTTTTCCAGCCCATTAATATTAATTCATTCCACTATAGAATTAATATTGCACTATCCATCCTAACCCATATTACGAAATATGGCTCCCGGTTATTATTTCCCGTGTTTAAGATGCAATGTCCATCAATTAATTTAAGCTACTGAATGCTTTAATTAATTAATATCTTTTATTCCTCGGAGTAAGGACAGCTCAACATTATTATCATACCGAAAATAAATTCCACTGATCAGATTTGATATGATAAACCTTCTGAGCCCACCAAGGGGACATAATCAACTTGACACTCCAAGACACGAATCTCTGTATTAATTTTGGCAATCTGTCCTGTAATTAATAATATTGCCCAAAATACAAAGTATTGAATCAAATTGATTCTTTACCCATAATAAATCAAAGCAATACTTCTTAACTACAGACAATCCCATTTAAGTGACAGAGATTAAGAAATCAACAACCACTGAGGTCTAATTCTTCATTCCTTAAGTCAGTCTAGAAGAATTACCTCTCTGTAGGTCCTATTCAGCACATCATAATGCACTAGTGTAATCTCTTGGTCAAGATAAACCAATCTGAGCCTTACACCTCAACTTCTACCAATGGATTGTTCAATTCCATCTAAGTTGTGAATCAATTGTACTTATATACAAGGAACTGACAATGTGATCTTCTGTGATCTTCTACACACCACATTGTCTACAATGTAAAATACATCTGAACGTTTATGCAATAAATAATTAACATTCATTATATTTAAAGCAACTAGTGATAAAAATATTATTCTCATTTATAAGTGCAAGAATCAGTTTGTATACATAAGTAGCACTAAAAGCATACTTGCCAGTATAACCCTAACAGGTTTTGGTTCCAGTCATATGAGTTGAACATCCGCTATCTATATACCAAGTTTCTCCTGCTTGACCACCTTTTCTGTATAGGTCCCTTCTTTCCTGCAAGAAAAGTTAAGTCTTAGGTACCCATTTTGTCTTGGGTCCTTGGGTGTTAGTAGTACCCTTGGGGACCCACATATACATTGGTCGTTTGAAAAACCTTGAGCATTTGAGTTGTCTCCCTCGGGCATCACAGAACCAAATCTTACCAATTGACACCTTGGCCTGGTTTGGTTTGATGGTTGTGTCAGCTAGGTAACTGTCAGATGATTTCCTCTTATAGGAGTGAGTGTAGATTATCTTATGACTAGTTACATTCGGCCTAGGTGCATTAGCTGAACGATGCACGCGATTATATGGACCATACTCCTCTGTTCTCACAATATCATAAGAGATAGGGGTGCAAAGAGAACAGATTTGTGTGAAGAAGACCTCTTCTTCTTGGCTGGAGCAGCATACAACTGAGACTGTCTCAAACGAGATGGTCTAGGCTGTTTTTTGTTCCTTTGTACAGGTTTGGAGTTAACTTGTCTCTTACCATTTTTGGTGTTGAGATGGTTAACCTTAGCTGGTACAGATGCCTTTTGGTTCATAGTAGGTTTATTGTATTTAGAACACTCACCCTTTTCATGTGATCGAGTACTGCACTGATTAGGTGTACTGCCCTCAGCTGGAGAAGGTGTTGATGGATTAAATTCATAACCAAAACCCATCTTGTTACCATTAGATCTATAATATTCAGATATGCTTTCAATAATAGTAGATGCTTTATTGAACTCTAATATCTTTTGACTAAGGCTTTCCTTCTCATTTTCTAAGAGCTCTTTTGCTTGGAAAAGGTCATCGAACTTAGACTGAAGTGAACGAAATTCCTTGGTTTCTAAGGCTTGAGTTTTTAACATCCCCTCATACAACTGAGTTATCGTGGTGTTCTATTCTTTAAGAAGTTCCACTTCTTTAGTCAATCTCTCATTCATTGTTATTAACTCAGGGGTGTTGTCAAACTTGACCTTTTTCAACCTAGCAATTTCTTTCCTTAGGTCCTTGTTCTCTTCTTCCACCTCTATGAAAGCTCTAGTGGCAATATCAAGATCACCTTTTACTTCTTTCAAGGATTGGTAATAGGTGTTCTCAAATTCGCCTACAGATGAGTTTGCCTCATATATGTGTGAAGAAGTAGGTAAGTGAAAAGTTGATGTATAGGAGTTTACCTCGTTTTCACATATGGCCATCATAGCTAAATCCTCTAAATCATTTGAGAAGAGTTCACAATCTCGTGATGAGGGGAGATCATCACTTTGATATTCAGATTCTTCAGTCACCATTGCTTGTCTGTCTGGCTTTCTCCTGTCTCTTCTTGATTTTCTTTCTTCTTTATCTTCTGGATTTAGGTCTGGACATTCATAGACATAATGTCCTGGCTTGTTACAGTTGAAGCATGATCCAGACTTCTGATTTGAAGTGCTTCTTCTTGGAGGAGTGGCATCCCTTCTTCTATAATTTTGATTTTCAAATGACTCCATATCTTTCCTAGGATATCTTTCTGGTGTTCTTTCTCTTGATTCTCTAGAGGATGATCCAGATCTCTTATCTTTACAATTCTTGTAGAATTTTCTATATTTGCTGTTTAAGGTGTTCATCCTTTCAAATCTCTTGATCATGAGAGCCATTTTCTCTTTCAGGCTCATATCTGATCCTTTAAGGTCTTCTGTATTCAGAGGGGTCTTGCTAGAAGAGGTGCTTGCAGCTTTTCTATTTGTTGCTTTGAAAGCCACAGTCTTGGAGATAGATGGGGTTGCTGTGGGCTCATCATTTTCTGAGTTTTCTTCTCTTTCGAGATCATACTCATGAGCTTTGAGATTCTGGAACAGAGTTTGAGTAGACCATTTCTTGATATCTTGAGTATCCTTGATGATGGTCTTCTTGAGTCTCCATTTCTTGGTTAGAGAGTCCAAAATCTTCAGATTTTTCTCTCTATTAGTATATTTCTTTCCTAGAGATTCTATCTCATTGATGATCTTTGTAAATCTATTGTCCAGCTGATCAATAGACTCTTCTGGTTGCATCTTGAAGTGTTCAAACTTCTTGACGGCTGTTGAAAGTTTGCTCTCTTTAATCAGCTCTGTTCCTTCACAAAGGAGTGCCAATGCATCCCACATGTCTTTAGCTGTTTCACATTGGAGTACCTTTGCAATGTACTCATTAGGAAGAGTTTGCATGATGTAATCTTGAGAAATGCTGTCAAGATTTGATTGCTTCATCTCTTCAGGGGTGAGATCTTTCATAGGCTTGGGGGCAAGTTCTCCAACTGGAATATCTGGATCACCATTTGCAGTGTTGACCCCCATGATTGTGATTGGACCTTCTGTGATCACTGACCACATCTTGTAGTGGACTGAGGTGAGATTCTTCCTCAAATTTATCTTCCAGTAATCGTAATCTTCTGCTGAAAACTTTGGCAACTTACGCATGTTAGCACTCATGCTGTATGAGTTTTCAAAAACAGCTTTTACCAAAAGGTGGATCTATTCAAGAGGACTACAGAAAGACTCCCTCAAGTCTTCTGATAATCTAGAGACAGTAGTCCGTTAGAACCACTACTCTGATACCACTTGTTGGTCCCTGAACGAGTAGTGAATGGGATTAAAGTCTAGAGGGGAGAGGTGAATAGACTTTAAAACTTTTCCAATCAAAGAGTTGGGAACCTCTTCTGATTTCTATGTCACTTAGACTACAAGTCTGCTGGTCCAGATGACTATAGTAATCTGATGAAGAGGTTTATATGCGGAAGTGAGTAGGCTTGTTTGTTTAGACTCGTTCAACAGTTCTTTTGAAATAACCAATTTGTTAACTTAGTGAAATACTCAACTGATGCTGGTTTTGTAAGATATGGCCTTGTTTAAAGATAATTGAAAACACAATATCCACTATGTAAAGATATGAATAAGAAATAAAGTAAAGTGCAGAATGTAAATGGCACCAGATTTATAGTGGTTCGGATATACGTTCCTACGTCCACTCTCACGTCCTAACGTGATGTTTAATCCCTTTAATTTACCGAAAATTACAAGGGCTTGTCCTTTATAGTCCCAGGGGTAGGACTTTGAGATCTGAGCAGTCCTAACTGCTACGGTCTCCACAAGTGATTGGAAGCACTTGCACTTTTACAGGGGTTCAAAAACTTAACCTTATGGTGGGGGTTTTGAGGTTTTTGAATGGATCCAACTAATGGTTCAAGCTTATAAAATGCTTAACCACTATGCCTAAATCAATAGATATACAATATGAGTAGGATTCAGGTTCTTTGGTTGGATGGGAAATAACTTAAGAGCTAGAAGGGTGTTCTAATAATTTCTGGGCTCTTTGAGAATTCTTCTACAAAGTACTGCTTTCTGCTTGCTTGCGTGTTTAGCTTTTTGTGAATTCTCGCGTTGTATTTCCGTGTTTATTATTTCTCATCCGCTTGTATTTATAGGGGAGGATTGCTGCAACTAGCCGTTGGAGTTGACTAGCCGTTGGGCAATCTTTCCATGTTTGGTTGATTCCTTGATTCCAGCTACTTGATTGCTTCAAATCTGGGATCATGTCAATTTTGTAAGTATGGTAAGTCTTCGTTTGAATTGCAAGATGACTTTGGAATCAGCCGAGTCCTGGGCGAGCTTCTAGTCTTCTGGTCTTCACTCGTCTGACCATATGTCTTCTGTCTTCTGATATTAGATGAGTATCACTCTTTTGATCTGGCAATTAATTGAGTGGACTTAGGCCATCTTCAACTTGGACTTCATCAGTTAAGTAGGTATACAAGTACCTTACTTATCTGGTCTTCAAGGATCTTCTAGTCTTCATGCCTTCTACTCTTCTTTTCTTGAGGTTGTGCATGTAAGCAGATACTGTGCTGATCAGCTGTATTGATTTTTTCTTGCTTTTGCGGTCAAATTGCCAATCAGTCTAAGATGTTCTATATAGAGTCAGTTGATCCTATTACATTTATAAACTCTAAGTGTTTTGGCCATCAAAACTATTCTAACATCAAGTGGGGCTTAGGGTGAATTTATATCCCAACAACCCTGGATATAACTAATCCACATTGGCCCTTAGCATGCCTTCATAAGTGTATTCCTCTATATCATCATCATCATCATCATCAGAGGAATTGGATTTGGAATCAGAAGGGTTGGTCATGGGTTCAGGTAAGTTGAGTTGGGATTCAGAAGGGTTGGGTTTAAAAGAGATGGGGATCAATTGGGTCTCAGGTGCTGTAGAGAGCAATGTTCCTGAGGGGGTAGTTGAAAGGTTTATAGGAATGGGCTGAATGGGTGGAAAAGAGGATTGATCACCTTCAAGAAGTGCATTTTCAAGAAGTTTGGTGTATGAAAGTAATCTGGGATTAAGGGGGGAGAAATGCCTATCTTCTTCATCAGCAAGATCAGCCAACACATCTATGCCCTCTCTATCTGGAGCGCCTTCAGGAGAGTAGGTTTTCTTAGGAATGATGGGTGCATCCTCAGGAGTTTTGTACTCTTCTTCTTCTGGCTTGGGGGACTCATGAGTTGGTGATATTCCTTGGGATTGAATATCAGGGTAGTTGTCTCCAGGGCTTTTGGACTTTGATCTTTTCTTAGAGTTAGACCTACTAGCTTGTCTAATCTCCATGAAGAATTCCTTCTTCATCATTTCTTCCTCCATCATCTTCTTCTTTTCAGAGGTTTTGATGATCCTCTTCCTTCTTTCAGATCTTGTTGGCTGCTCAAGATCTCTGAATTCTGTTACAGTTTCAGGCTGCAGGGGGACAATCTTTCTGAACTCTTCATCAGCTTCAGGAGGGTTGACCCCTTCTTCTTCTACTTTGTCAATTTCTTCAGAGATGGCTCCACCACTCTTGGATTCACTTTCTGGTGAAGATTAACTAAGAATCTGGTTCATTTTTTCCATTTTGGGTTAAACTTTGGTAGGTTGGACTTTCCTTTTCCTTGGAGAAGATCTTGGAACACGTGCAAGAACAATAGACTTCTTGGCTGCAACTTCTTACTTTCTTTTCTCAGTTTTGGATGAAAGCTTCCTAAACATTGTCTTTTGTGCTGGAAGGGGTTTTGGTTTGATTTGCAAATGAGTATAGTGTGCAAACTTTTCCAAGAGAAAACTTTCTCTTGTGCAATATTGAAGCTTCCCTTCCACCACCACCTTGTGATGAGCTCTCTCCTTGAACTTTAATTTTTCATTCATTATTTTCCCTAAGATGAATGTCTTCCAGTCAAACTTGACTCCTTTCTCAGCAGAGTCAATGACAGCTGCTATTACTCTCAATTTTGGCAAGCTCATCTGTTCCACACTTTCTGAATGACTCAGGAGACTCTTTACAATAATATAAAAAAGATGCTCATACTTCAACTTCAAGGTTTTCTTGTGTTGAGCACTTGACAGTTTTTTAGGAATAAGCATTCAGCCATTTGCAAATTCTTGTTCCTCTCATTCCCTGTAGGTTTCAGGATTCCTTCCCTCTAAAGGTAATCCAAAACAAGAATCTAAATCTTCAGTGGTGAAGATTATTGTGTGTTGAGATTCATTTTCCTCACCTTCCTCTACATAAGTGAGCTTGGTGCAGACATCTCCCTTCTTGCCTTTCCATCTAAAATAGGCAAAGAACTCGGCCATGTAGGGGTTGAGGCATGAATCAGGTTTGGTGCCCAAGAATTGCTCGAGCCCTACATCTCTTAGCCATTTGAGAACAGGATGTACTTCTTCATCAGGGCTATCAAAGGCAACAATCTTTTCAAACCACAGAGAGTTTGTATTGCTAAGATATGTGAAATCAATTTCCAGTGATGGGTCATTGATGTTGACAAGCTCTTCTCTTTTCAACTTGGGAGCCATGGAAGTTTGTTTGAAGTTTTTGAGAAAGATGATAAGAGAGCTTTGGTTCGAAAGAATTGGTTTTTGCTTAAGGGTTTTGTAAAATCTGAAGGTTTTTATATCACAGTGGTTTTAATTAACCGTTCGACAAAAACATTAAGAGAAGACCAATTCTCTAGACACGATGGATAAAGTGGGGTAATGGCTAATGAACGGTTGGATTTAGGTTTGATGGTAATTAATGGCTTTGATGAGAGGCTTAGTAATTAATGCAATCTTTTAAGGAGTATGCATTAAATGCTGGAATGACCATTTGGGGGCTAAAATTCGAATTACCCACGCCATACTAAAAATAGGTTGCACTTTTCCCAAAAATCCCTTTAAATGTCTAATCAATGCTAAAAATAACACTTATCACCTTATCAGATTGGTCAAACATCCTGATAAGTAATCTGCACTAATCTTGGCCAAGCATGCTGACCAAACTATCTGAGTGGGTCCAGATGGTCCCACCGGGTTAATCATCCTGATCAACATTTCTGAAGACATGAGACAAGTTTGTTGAATAACTTGTCAGAGTACTTATTCTTTCAGTTAAGTTGTTCAGAGAGGTTGGACAACTTTACTGAAACCCATTTGGATGAATTTCCCCTTACATTTGTGCTTCCTTCTTTATTTTTCCATCTTCCTTAGATCAAGTAAGCCCAACTCTGCTGAAAGCTCCAGAAATCTTGCTTCAGCTAAAGGCTTGTTCAGGATATCAGCTTTTTGCTTATCAATGTGAATTTTGACAAGCTTGATATCCTTTTTCTCCACATGATCCCTTATGAAGTGATGTTTGATATCAGGCCTGCTTGCAGTGAGATACAGTAGAGATCCAATGATTCCTCTGTATTCAGTGGAGTTGGTAGAGACTCCACATTCATCAGGATCCATCTTCCAATTGGTGTTCATTGGAATTCTTACAGGCTTGCTAGTTGAACATCCAAATTTCTTAATCATGTCTCTTGTATATTTGGCTTGATTGATGAAGATTCCTTTCTTGGATTAAGTGACTTGAAGTCCCAGAAAAAAATTCATCAATCCCATCATAGACATCTCAAATTTGCTTTACATGAGTTTTGAAAATTTCTCACACAGTTTCTCATTAAGAGATCCAAATATAATGTCATGCACATAGATTTGGACTAACAAAATATCATCTCCTTCACAGATTCTAAACAAGGTTCTGTCAACAGTGCCTTTGACAAAACCATGATCAAGAAGAAACTGTGATAAGGTGTCATACCAATCTCTTGGAGCTTCTTTTAATCCATATAAGGCCATCTTTAATCTGTACACCTTGTCTCCTTCTTCAAAGCCTAGGGGATGTTCAACATAGACCTCTTCTTTTAGTACCCCATTGATAAAAGCACTCTTCACATCCATTTGATACACTTTGAATCTCATGTGAGCTGCATAGGCTAAGAACAGCCTTATTGCTTCAAGTCTGGCCACTGGGGCAAAGGTCTCATCATAATCAATTCCTTCAGATTGACAGTATCCTTTGGCTACCAGTCTTGCTTTGTTTCTCACAATGATGTCATTTTCATTTTTCTTATTTTTGAACACCCATTTTATTCCAATGACATCTTGATGAGTTGGCCTTTCCACCAGCTCTCATACTTCATTTCTGGTGAACTGGTTCAGCTCTTCTTGCATGGCAATGATCCAGTTTGTGTCTTGAAGTGCTTCTTCAATGTCCCTAGGTTCCTGTTCTGAGAGAAAACAACAAAATAATGCACTTTCTCCATGAAATCTTCTAGTTTTGATCCCTTCACTTGGATTTCCAAGTATCAGACTAGTTGGATGGTCATGCAACCAAGTCCTTCTTAATCTGATTCCTTTAGGAGGATTGTCCACTTCTGAAGTTAGATCACTAGGTTCATTAAACTCAGGGAAATTAATTGAAGGATCAAGTTTAGGATCATATTCAGTGTTGTTGACCTAACTGTCAGGAAGGTTGACACTTTCATTGGTTCCCCCTTGAATATTGGATCCATTTACTATCTCAGTAGAGCCTGCTTCTTCATTGGTAGTTGTTACCTGGTTTTTGAACTGGGATTGGATCGGTCAGTTCAATTTCTCCTTCAGGTTGGTTGTCTTCTGGTTGATTGCCATCAGGTAGGTTGTCCAGGTTCTGATCTCCATTGAGTTTTGGCTGGGCAACATCTATGAACACTGTTTCTTTGCTTTGGAGTCTTAATCTGGTTGTTCTTTGTGTTATCTCATCAATGTTCAGGTTTCTATCCCTGAACTCATTAATAAATTCATCAAACACAACATGAGGTGTTTCTTCCACAATAAGGGTTTTGCAATTGTAGACTCTGTAAGCTTTTTGCTGACTTGGGAATATCCAACAAATATTCCTTCATCAGGTTTGCTGTCAAAAGCTTTTAATTGCTCTATCCCATTATTGTGAATGGAACACTTGCAACCAAATATATGGAAATATGCAACAGTGGGCAATCTACCTTTCCATGATTCATATGGAGTTTTACCTTGACCTTTTGTAATTAAGGATCTGGTTTGAGTGTGGCATGTAGTGTTGATGGCTTCTGCCCAGAACCTTTTTGGCAGTTTTGATTCAGCAATCAGTGTTCTTGCTGCTTCTTTTAAGGTTCTGTTTCTCCTTTCAGCAACACCATTTTGTTGAGGAGTTCTTGCTGCTGAAGTTTCATGTGTGATGCCATTTTTGTTGCAGTACTCATTGATGTATGAGTTTATGAATTCAGAGCCCTTGTCTGATCCGATCTTGACAATACTAATGCCCTTTTCATTACTCAGTTTCATCAACAACTCATGTATTTTGACTTGAGTTTCCTTTTTATTCAGAAGAAATACTACCCAAGTGTACCTGGAAAAATCATCAACAACTACTAAAACATATTTTCTTCCATTTATGCTTACTGGGACTATTGGACCAAAAAGATCCATATGTAGTAGTTGAAGAACTCTCTCAGTGGATATGACAGGTTTTCCTTTGAATGATGCTTTGATCTGCTTTCCTTCCTGACATGGCTGGCACACATGTTCCTTGATGAACACTTGGTTTGGCAGCCCTTTCACTAGAGAGTTTCTTGCAAGTTTGTTGATGGTTTTGAAGTTCAGATGGTTCATTCTTTTGTGCCGTAACCAACTTTGTTCACTTGTGCTCTTGGCAACAAGACAGACTGCTTCAGGGGTTTTGCTCAAATCTGCAAAATAAACATTTCCCTTTCTCACCCCTGTTAGTAGCACCTATTGTGTTGATTTGTTCTTAATGATACATTCATTTGGTGCAAACTCAACACTATAGCCTTTGTCACAGATTTGACTTATGGATAGCAAATTGTATTTTAGGCCTAGAACATATGAAACATTAGTAATTTTTACATTACCAATATTTAATGTACCATAACCTCTTGTGATTCCTTGTGAGCTATCTCCAAAGGTTACTGAAGGATCATCCTTTTCAATGAAGTCTGAGAGAAGTTCTTTGTTTCCAGTCATATGTCTTGATATTTAAGTACCATGTTGTTCTTTTATTTATACTTCTCTTCTTCTTTTGGTCCTTGCAAACCTGCAAATTCAAACTTTAGGTACCCTTTGAATGTTGGGTCCTAGAGGGTTAGCTGTACCTTTTGGAACCCAAATCTGTCTAACTACTCTGATAGACTCAAAGTGACTGACTTGGTTTCCATTTACATATACATACACAGTCCTACCTTTAAATGCCTTAGGTTGTTTCTGTGCATAAGTGTTAGTCTTATAAGCTTCAGGAGAATGTGTGTAGTTCTTTAAAGAATATCTCCTGAAGTTATTTAACATAAGTACAGCTTGGTAAGGCCTTTGTGAGTAAGTGCTTGGATGTCTTTTTCCCTTTGGCATAGGGGGTCTAGGCTTCCTGAAACTTTTATATCTATTAGGAGGGTTGGGCCTTGATCTATTCAGTTGAGGTTGCCTTATTTGAGTTGGCCTTTTCTGAACAGATCTTGGACAATCCCACTGATGAGTATTCAGGTAGGTTGACCTTCCATTGGTTCTACCTCTCTTAATCTCATGTCTCTTGTTCACAACATTCTTAACCTTTTCCTTAGGTTTGGGCTTTGGAATGTTGTTTGTTTGAGTAGATATAAGAGTTTCTTTGCCCTTATCCTTGGTCAGTGGTTGATTTACTTCCATTTCTTTTGTTTGGGCCACTGACCTTACAAAGGTCATCTTAGAGTTACTGGATGAAGCAACACTAAGACCAGGTGAGGGTTCACATGGATTATAACCTAATCCACTTCTTTGAGCCATTGGTCTTTGAAACCCTTGAATTTCCTCTATTGCTCTAGAGGATTTGTTCAAGGCAAGACATCTTAAGTTTTAAGCTCCCCTCACTTAATTTCAGACCATCAAACTCATGTGAGAGATTATCAAATTTAGCTTGTAGAGTTTTAAAATCGAAGTCCTTTTTCTTCAGAACTAGATTTTGCTCATCAATCAGCTTTTGTTGTTCAGAGACTTTGAGAGACATTTTATTATGTTCTCTCATAATCTGTTGATACAACTCAGTTGATTTAATGTCAATTTCAGGTTCGGGAAGGTTGGAATTATTGATTTTAGAATTCAACAGTTCATTTTCTCTCAATGATATATTGTGAAGCTCTTGTAATCTGGTGACGTCCTCCATTAACTTTCCAAAGGAGAGTTTTAGGTGGGCTTCACTGGATTCTTGTGTGTTATTTGAAGAGTTAGAAGATGAACATACCTCTTCATTTTCAAAAGCCATCTTGCAGTCATCCCCATTGTCACTGTTGGACAATAATCCATCATCAGATGAATATACACTTTCTTCACTTGCTGATTCTCCAGAAACCATGGCCTTCCTGTTGGTTAGTCTCTTGTCTCTTTTGTTCTGCCTTTCTTTTCTTTCTTTAGAACTGAGATTAGGACAATCATATTGAAAGTGTCCCTTCTTTTGGCAGTTGTAACACACATCTTCATCATCATTTCTCTTGCTTGAGGACTCCTTCCTCCTGGATGATGATGGATCAGTTTTGCTAGACTTCTTCTTGTTAGCATATTTGTCTTCTTTCTTCTCATCAGAGTGTTTGTCCTCTGATTTGTTTTCAGAAGAGTTGAATCTTCTCCTGGTTCGGTTATCTTGGTAGAACTTTTTGTATCTACCAAATATGGAATTGAGCTTCTCAAATCTTCTGGCCATGAGTGCAAGTTCCTCCTTCATTTCAGTCTTAGAGACAGACTGAGATGATCTCTGAGCATTCTTCTTTTTTGTCTCAGTAGCTTTGAATGCAACTCCCTTGTTGGAGGTGGTTGGCTCCTCATGTACCTTCTTCCTGTTCAGATCAAACTCATATGCTTTGAGTTCAGAGAACACTTGCTGCATGGGCATGTTATCAAGGTTGCTAGTGTTCTGCATCATGACTGAATAGATGTCCCACTTGGATGTGAGACTTCTTAAGATTTTCAGTGCCACCTCTCTTTTGGCATAGAACTTGCCAAGACAGTTTATCTCATTCATGATGTCGGTGAATTTGCCATCAAGGTGATCAATTGTTTCATTGGGCTCCATGGTGAATTGTTCATACTTCTGAATTGCCACTTGGATCTTTTGGGTACCTTCACACATGAGTGCTAAGGTGTCTCAAATATCTTTAGCTGTGGTGCAGTGGTACACTCTTCCCATCACTGCATCTGGAATTGTCTGGTATAGTGTATTCATGGAAATGTAGTTCAGGTTATGCCTTTTTCTTTCTTCTCCAGTTAACTCATCTTCATCCTTTGGCAGCAACTCCCTTGGGTCCTCATTCTGAGCATCAGTGACTTTGGGATTTATCTTGGTGAAGGTGAAAGGCCCTCTGGTGATGACTTTGAGCATTTCATCATGCTGACAGGCAAGATGTTCTCTCATTCTAATCTTCTAGAAATCATAGTTCTCAATTGAGAACATTGATAATTTGTGATTAGAAATGTGATTCACTTGGTTGGGACCTATGTTGTTGATGGTCTCAACATCATCTCCTGGAACTGCGTTGTTTTCCATCTCAAAGTAATAGAGTTAGATAAACACAGATATGTTTTTCAGAAAATGGATCAGTTCAGTGACCACAGAAACTATGAGTTTTTGAAAATCAGTTGGATTTTCAGAAGCAGTGGTCTATGAACCCCTGCTCTGATACCACTTGTTGGTCCTAGGTGGAGTATGACATAAGTGTATGAGGGGGGGGGGGGTGCACTTGTGTATGCAAATTCTTTTTTTTGTAAACAAAATAACCTTATCAGGAAAGTTGTCTGCCAACTATTCTGAGTGAATAACTTTGACAGATAATCAACGCCTACTGAAAACTATGAAGTGTTTAGTTGGATAACTATCTAAAAGAGTTGTTAAGTGCGGAATGTGGTTGGCCTTTTCTTTATAAAAAATACTCCGCGGTTATTTTCTAAAAAAACAGTTTATCAGAGACTTTGTCCAAAAACTATTTTGTTTAACTTTGCTGAACTTTACTGTTTCAAATGATCTTAAGTGTGCAATGTGAATTAGAAATGAATGCAGTAAGTAAATGACACAGCAAGTTATAGTGGTTAAGAGCATTGTTCCAGAACAGAAGAGTAAACACTCAACTGATATCGAAGACAGACTCCTCTAGGCCAAACGAGTTAACCAGACCACTAGAAGATCAACAGACTAGTAGCTCGTCAAAGACTCGGCTGATTCCAATGTCATCTTGTGTAATTCAAATGAAGACTTACCTTACTTAGAAGATTGGCACGATCCCAGATTTGAAGCAATCAAGATCAAACCGGTTGGAATCAAGGAATCAAGTAAGCACACAAGGAAAGATTGCCAACGGCTAGTCAACTACAACGGCTAGTTGCATCAATCCTCCTTATAAATACAAGAGGATGAAGAAGAACAAGAGATACCACGCAAGAATTCTGAAGCTAATCAAGCAAGCAATCCAAAGAGCAATACTTTGTCAAGAATTCTCAAGAGCCTAGAAAAGTACCAGAACACCTTTTAGCTCTTAAGTTATCTCTTCATCCAACCAAAGAACCTGAATCCAATACATACTGTATATTCTTTGATTTAGGCACAGTGGTTAAGCAAGTTATAAGCTTGAACCATTAGTTTGAACCATTCAAAAACCCAAAAACCCCCACCGTAAGGTTATGTTTTTGAACCCCTGTAAGAGTGCAAGTGCTCCCAATCACTTGTGGAGACCGTAGCAATTCGGGACTGTTCAGATCTCAAAGTCCTAACATTGGGACTATAAAGGACAAGCCCTTATAATTTTAGGGAAATTAAAGGGATTAAACATCATGTTTGGAACGTGAGAGTGGACGTAGGAACGTATATCCGAACCACTATAAATCGACGGTGTTATTTACTTACTGCACTTTACATTTTCAAGTTTGCTTATTTTCTTATCATAGTGCATACTGTATCTTTCAAAGACCCTTTACAAATCAGGTTATATCTTCCAAACCAGCATCAACTGAGCTTTTCATAAAACAAGTAATTGAATATTTCAAAAGAACATAACGAGTCTAAATAAAAGGCCTACTCACTTCCGCATATCTTTCACTCTATCAGATTACTATTGTCTTCTGGACCAGCAGACTTGTAGTCCAGTTGACATAGAAATCAGAAGAGGTACTCACTCTTTAATTGAAAAAGTTTTAAAGTCTATTCACCCCTCCCCTCTAGACTTTAAACCCATTCACTACTCGTTCAGGGACCAACAAGTGGTATCAGAGCAGTGGTTCTAACGGACTACTGTCTATAGATTATCAGAAGACTTGAGGGAGTCTAGAGGCTCAAGCTTCTACATCCACTTTCCCTGATTTAACATGATAATTCCTTAACATCTGGAATTAGCTTGTTTTAAAGTGTCAAGGTGCACTGATCAACAACACTCTCTTAGTGTTTTGATCCCTAGGATAAACTGAGTCCTAGTGCTCAACTTCTCTGAGTTAAAACTGTAATTCACACTTTTACAGTCTTTAACTCCTCACTTACAAGTTACAACAAACACTACTTCACTAAAGAGGTAAGGGTTTGAAGTTTTGGTTCCAACTAATTGAGATATCCTTTAAAGTAAGAGAAGTGTAAAGGGTTAGGATATCTCTATGCTAAGCTTAGGATTTTACAAGAATGGCTTAGCTAGAAGTGATCAGGAAACTTGGGATTGTTAGAAATAGTCTTTGGTTTCCTTGAATGCTTGATAGTAGTTTGATAGAAGATAGTTGGATACTTGAATCCTTGGATCACTTCAGAATTTATAGAGCAATTTGATCATCTATCTGTTGGAGAGATAGACTTTCAAATTGTCCATTTGCAGCTCCATTGAAACGGCTATAAAGGCTTCCTTCTATTATCCACAGTGTAAGAAGGCTCTTCAATGGTAGCTTGAATGAATGTGTTGACTTCTAAAAAATGCGGCTGAGTAGACTTGTGTCAGTTTCCAAACCTGCACATTTTCCAAGGTTGATTGTGGCAGAACTTGTACACTTCTCAACGGTCAGATGGGACAAGTTCTCTGATCATTCCTGCTTCAAGTGGAATGTTCTTTCATTCAATTCTTCAGTCTTTAATGCTTCTAAATCTTCAATGCTTGCTCAGGCTTGATGTCTTTAATGCTTCATTAATGTTGTCTTCTGAAACAATGACAATCAATGCTCTTGATCTTTTAAGACTTCAAGTTGATCTGCCATAGCCCTTATCAGTGTTTTTCTTCTAATATCAGTTCAGGCTTCTTAGCTTATCTCTGATCATTCAGGCATGTTGTCTTCTTCAACAGATTTGTCTTTATGCATTCAACAGCTAGACTTGACCTAATGAACTGAGACAAACAAGCTGCCTGACATTTCAGCTTTGGACAACTAACCTGACTACTGATAATCTCAACTTTTCTGAGATTCTAGACTTAGACATTTTTCACTGAGACAACTAGACTGATTTACCTTAAATCTATCTCAACTATTCTGACCATCATCAATCAGGGGTTTTGGTATTTTAATCAAAATCATTTTATTTCCCAACAATTAGGAATCACGAATTTTTCGAACAGAAATAAGGGAAATTGAGAAGAATTGGAGGGATAAAAGTTTGTGATTTCATAGATGAAAATAGGTAATACATGATGGGGTGCTAGCTAGCACTTTTAGAATTCAATTATTAAGCAAAATGACAACGTCCGAGGGATGGATCCAGAATTTGATGGTGAGGGGGTTCAATAGAATATTGTTAACATTATTATATGCTTATAATAATAATAATAAAAATTTAATGTGCCTATTATAATCATATAAAAATAGAAAAAATTAATGAATGATAAATAAATAAAAAATTAGAAGAATGTGAAGTCTTGAAGAATTGTGTATGTGTTTCCGCTACATGTCTTGTCAGAGTCGGTCCTGACCTGGAGGGAACAAGAAAAATGGGTCTCTTCTTCTAAAACATTGAAAACAAAAAAAATAAAGCCCACCTTATTTAACTACAAAAACTATGGAGTTTATTTGCTCTTAGGTGCCATTTGGGACTCCCCGTTACCATTAGATGCTACAGCCCATAATCTGATTGCATTGTATAAGTTTTGTTTTGATGGTCAAAACCAGATCAGTAGAGTACAGGTTAGATCAATAATTTATTATCTAGAACTAAGTTACCTAAGTTGTTTTATAAGATTTAGAAGTATTGGAAGTGTTTTGATGCCTTAAAGTATATTCAAAGTTAAGCTCATCTGATAAGAATCTCGAAAATGTTTTAAACATTTGAAAGTCTATTCACCCCCTCCTCTAGACTTTCACCATACTCGTTTTGGGACCAACTGATGCTACTTTTTTAAATAGTTTCAAATAGGTGACAAATTGATAGAAAAATACCATTTATACCCCTTACTCCTATTTTTCTCTTCATTTCTTATTAAACACCTCACCCCCGCTCTCTCTTCCAGCCCCACCTCCTTCGTCCTCTATCTTATTCAAAATCTTAATTGCATCTATCGGCGGTGCCATGGCCGCCACTGTTTGGCCTTCGCCGTGACCGCCGCCGTCGCCCTCCGCTGTAAGAAGACGAAGGTCGTACCCAAAGCATCCATAGGCGGTGCGTCTCTCAAGGCTTCGATCTGATTTATCATCGAATGATTTTTCAGAAAAACGGCTTCGATCGGTGTTTCTCCCAAGGCATCGATCTGGAATTTTCTCAAAGGAGGCGATGAAGCTTCGTCGAAGAGATGGAAGTTTTTCCCAAGGCCGCCCACTTTTGTAAGAAGACGAAGTTACAGATCGTGGATTTACAAATCGGGGGAAGATCGGTGCTTCCCTCCTCTTCCCCGGCCCTAGCGCCGCCCACCTGCAACACCTCCAACACCGCCCTAGTTTCTTCAGATTTATTTTACTTTTTTGGGTTTGATTTTTTTGGTTAGGGTTTTTCCATTTTTGTGCCTTCTTGAGCTTGAAGGAAGAGATGTGCGTTTTTGGGGAAGACGAAGACTTCCACACCGTCGCTGGAATTTTCTCAAGCGGCGGCCAAAAGGCTAGGGTTTCCACACCCCATTGGACCTGTTAGTGGGCAAGGTTTTTTTTTATTTTTTTTTATTTTTTGTTAAATGCAAATAAATTCTTCGTTCTCGTTGATGCAAATAATTTCTTCTTTAAGGCAAATAATTTTTCGTCTTTGATGCAAATTTATTTTTTATTTGTTCGGATTTTTTTTGTATTTTTTGTGAATTTAGTTTCATTTTTTTTTTTTTTTTGAGTTTATTTTAATTATTTTATGAATCAGAGTATTGTACTTTAAACTGGTTTCCTAGTAAAAAAGAGGCAGATGATCGTTCCAGTAAAATAAAAAAACGACATGCACAAGTTTATATAAAATAAAAATAAACTAGTGTTTATATATATTATGAAATGACTTATTCATCGAGTTTATATTATAAAATTAATATAAATAATAACCGATCAAAAAAAAATTAATATAAATAACCCAATCAATCCATGCGAGTTTGGTAGGGTAGATTAGTTTAATATAGGAGGTTAAATAGGATTAAAATAAATGCTTAATCAAGCCTAAAATAAAATTTATATCAAATGCGGAAAAACACACTTGATTGTGTACATATCAAATGAACGAAAGACACACCATCTGTAATTCAATACAGGTTAATTGAGATATCCTGAATTGGTTGATTTAGTATATTTTTATTAATTTATGAAAGAAGGAAAAATTAAAATTATTATGAATTTTATTGATTTTGGGAATTTTAAAATTACTTGATAAAAAGAAATGAAAATTGAAGTTTTTATTAGGAGAGAGATGGGTGTTTTTGTATTTTTTTTGTTAATTTTGTTAATTTATGGAAGGAAAAAAAATTATTTTGAATTTTATTGATTTTGTGAATTTTTTAATTTTTTGCTAAAAAAATGAAAATTGATGTTTTTATTAGGAGAGAGATTGGAGAAAGGTTGACACGACAAGAAAAAATTATATTTTACATTGTAAGGGTAAAAATCTTATCTTCTATACTATAAAAGGGCAAGAATGTAATTTTACAACACATTTGACACCTAATTGAAACTATTTAAAAAGGTAGCACCAAATGGTAATGGACAAGTTCAAATGGCACCAAAATGCAACTCCTCCAAAACTAAAATCCTCGAATACTCTCCCATCTACCCAAAGTATCCTCGGTTCTATTTTTTGGTACACAAATAATGTACTCATTATATTTAAATAGTCAACTTTTGAGTATCTTTTATACTTTATTAACAAGATTGATAATCTAGTAACAATATTCTTTACTTGTTACCCCATATATCTTCTTTATAATTAAAAGGGTTAATTGCAAAACAAATCACCACCTTTTGAGTATTTATCAATTACAACATATTCTTTTTTTCTTTGTAATTTGATGCAACATCTTTTTAAGTTTTGCAATTTGATGCACCTATATATTTTTCGGTCAATTTTAATTCGATGTGGCGCACTAAAATCGTGAATTCACTATGTTGTGCGCAATTATGAAAAAAATACAATATAACATATGAAAAAATGTTTTTATGTGATTAAAAAAAATAAAGCAACATAACAAAGGGGGAAAATATTAAGACGTTAGAGAAATAAATATGATTCTGATTAATGCACAAATTATGTGATTAGATTTTAATATGCAAATCAGAGGAATACATATAATTAAATGAATTATTTTATTTTGCAAAATTTCTTGACTTGATTTTATATATATATATATATATATATATATATATAATTATATAGATATTACCTTTGTCTAGAAGAGCATAGAGCTTTCAGATAGAAAATATCAAATCAATACCCGTAATATTGAAGGGTAAAGATGACAAATCTCGTCGGAAATAAAAGAAAATATTATTGATGGGTTCGATATGCAATTTATGTAAAAATATTTTTAAAAAATGTGTATCTTTTCAAAATTTATTAGTTGATAGCCTACGTGTTGACAACGCAGAGAGTTCGCCGTTTTCGGCGCCAAGTTAAATTAAAAATAGACAAAAAATATATATTGGTGCATCGAATTGCAAAGCATAAAAAAATGGTGTATCAAATTGCAAAGAAAAAAAAAATATTTGGGATTGGCCCATCCGGGTTTGGATGAGCCAACCCACATCCCATCCCTCTCCATTCCTCTTCATCCAAATACCAATCCAAATACATACCTATTTTTATACAATCACATCACCTTTTTTTTTCTTTTAATCACTCATCACTCATTCTCTTTCTAACTTTTCTTCCACACATTTGTTATTTCTCTTACTTTTCTTAATCGATCACACTAATTATTCCACTAACTAACAATAATAAAATAATAACACATCACTGCTGATTTGACATAAAGTTCTCCATCTATACATATTTTTTAATCTCTATCCAAACACAATTTTTATTCAATTACTATTCATGGATTACCCTATCCATATTTTTACAATCCTCATCCTCATCTTATCCATCACAATTCCTAACCAAATAGTACATAAAGGTGGTGAATTGTTTTGCAATTAACCCTAATTAAAATATATATTTAGAAAAAATACATATATAAAAAGTAAGCATACTTTTGGTGGATGGAGTATTAAATTATTTGTCAATCAAGAATGTTCAAAGACCACACCTGACTAAATTCAAAACTCAAGTTCCAAATTTTAATTAATTAATTAAACAGCTAGCTAGCCACAGGGCACATTGTAGGCCTTTGGAAAGTAAATGTTGCATTCCATTTTTTATTTTTATAGAAAAAATTAATAAATTGTAGTGTGACACATATATATATATATATACACGTTGCTTTCCATTTATCATTTATTCTTTGTAGCTAGATTATCAATTAATTCTTTTACCACAATAAAAATTAAAGAATTAAAAAATACCCAAACACACATCAAATTGTACCTATAAATAGGTTTAGAGATGAATGAACTCCATCACACACACATTCACATATCCTCTCTACAAAAAAAATCATGGAAACAAAGTCTTTCCACCTCCTTTCATGCACTCTACTCCTCCTCTCCCTGTTTGTGGTACTCATTCATGCTCATGAACAATCCCCCAAGGGAAATTTTTTCAATTCTTTGATTGGAATCAAGAAAGGAGATTCGACAAAAAGTATTTCTCAACTCAAACACTACCTTTCAAACCTCGGATACATGTCTACTTCCAACACAAACAGTGATACTTTCGACAATAACTTAGAAAAAGCTATAAGAAAGTACCAAAATTTCTTCAAACTCCAAGAAACCGGAACCTTAGATGCCCCCACAGTTGAACAAATGTCACAACCTCGATGTGGAAACCCCGATTTTCCTCATCAGTACTCTTCCCCCATCGCAGAATCCCATTACACTTTTTTTCCAGGTAAGCCTAAATGGGCGAAAAGAAACCTGACCTACTCATTTCCACCAGGAACACGAGGCGACACGAATCAAGCCATTGCCGCTGCAACGAAATTATGGGCCAGCGTGTCACCATTAAGATTCTTCTACACACCGGATTACAATAAAGCCGATATCAAGATCAGCTTCCAGGTTAGGGACCATGGGGATGGGAGTCCATTTGATGGCCCTTTAGGGGTATTGGCTCACGCTTCGGGCCCGGGTGACGGAAAACTTCACTACGATGGAGATGAAAAGTGGGTATATGGGATTGTTGCGGGTGCAACAGATTTACAAACAGTAGGGTTGCATGAACTAGGGCATGTTCTTGGACTAGGGCATTCCACTGATAAGAGTGCCATCATGGCGCCTTCTATAGGTATGGGGCTTAGAAAGGGTTTAGCACAAGATGATATTAATGCGATTAGGACATTGTATCCATCCTAAATTTTGAAGAAGGAAGACAAATCTTAAATCTTCCATTATGATGAGCTAGGATAAAATAATAATAATATCAAATAAATACTTTATTTTATAAGAATCTATTTTGCAATCCCCTTGTTTGTTCATCTAATACTATTAACATATATATATATATATATATATATATATATATATATATATATATATTATTATTAATTCTAGTTCAATTCGTACAACTCACTTAATCAGCATGCCAGTGCAGTGTTTTCATAATCGGATCGAAGATCAAATCGAATTAGACACCGATTCACGGTTCAATCGGTTGGACCGGTTAAATCGACAGTCCAACCGGTAAAATAATGATATATGTATTTTTATTTTTTATTATATTAAAAAATATGCATTTATAAAAATTATATTAAATTAAAATATTCTTAGCAAAAATATGCATTTATATATAAAAGGGCTAGTTTTGGGTGAGACCGTCTCACATATTGAGATATGTGAGACGGCCCTCATATATAAAAAGGGATAATGTTTGAGCAAAAAGTGATAGTGTTTAAATAAAAAGTGACAATCACTTTTATTAAAAATATTATCACTTTTTACTTAAACATTATCACTTTTTTTACAAACCAAAATCTGAAGAAAAAAAATATGGGTTATCCTGCCCAAAATTTTAAAATATGGGTTAAAAGGGACCCGTCTCACAGAAAAAGATCTGTGAGACGGTCTCACGTAAGTTTTTACCTTTATAAAATATTTTTTATTACATTAAAAAAATATACAGTTATGAAATATAATTCATGGGTAAATTTTTAATAGAGTCATTTCACTCCTAATTTTTCCTAATAGAACCTAGTCCATTATTTTTTTGTCTAATTGATTCAAAATTATATTTCTAAGACACTTATACCCTTTGATTGGATATTCCAAAATTTAAAAAATTTACTAAAAAATAGTTATTCCCATTAATTTTGTTCATTTGGTTCAGCTTTGAAATTTTGGGAGTCTGCATTTAATTCCAGAGATTGTAAAGAGTTAATCTGCAGGCGACGACGAGGACGATTCACCGCATCAGGTAGTGCGATCATCTGCATGTTTCATTATAATGTTATTTCCGTCAATAATGCGTCTGAGGTATTGAAAATCGATCGCCCATTTAAACAATATGATGTAGACGATACAAAAAAAGGGGGGCTGTATATTTTCTAAACTACATGTGTTGTGTCAAATTGATTGTTGTTTCTTAGATTTGATATTTTAAAGAGTTTGAGTTAAACAGGGCATAAGATTAATTTACGAGAAAGATGTAAACCCTAGAAATTACATGTTTTATTAAATAGTTTTGTTGATAGCAAAAATTAACTTCATATTTAAACTATCAATGATATTTAATATGAAGTATGAAAAATTAACAGAATTTGGTGGGACTGTTCTGTTATTTTTTATATGCAATTTTTCCTTCAGTGTTGATCGAATCTGCAGAAAATTTTGGAAATCAAAATTTGAAAATACGAAATTTGGAAAGTCGAGACTTTTCGATTCCAAACCCTAATATTCAGGAATTCCATGATTTGGGGAGATTATGAAAATTAAATAACTGACTTAATTTTTAATTTAGAAAATCAAAATACAACTTGCATGTGCATCGGGAAGTGCATGGACGTCATATTTGAGTTTTTCAAATTTGATCTTAAAAGTAAAAAAAAAAAAAAAATTCATAACGGAGTTTTTCGAATCGAGTTTGCAAAAAATGCAATTTTTTTTTTTGTTGAAATCTACCCTTTTTTTCGAATTTTTTGTTTCTTTTATATAATTCTTACTATAATTTGAGATATTTTACTAATTTATTATTTAAAAAAAATCGATTCCACTTATATTTTCAAAATATTAACTTTTATTAAAAAGAAAAAAAATCGAAATTTCCCCAAAAAAAATCTGCATATATATGTATATATATTTTTTTTAATCTACTTTTTTACTAAATAATTCTTTCTTTTAAAAAAAAAATCATTTTAATTTTTATAATATTTTAAAATAAAAAAGACATGAGAATGGATCTAATTGAGAAAGAGAATATAAACTAGAGTAGATTTTAAAAATTATATATTTATATTGCATCTAAAATTGCATAAAAAAAGTTACAGTCCTCTTTTTGCCATAAATAAGTTTGGCCCGAAAAAATGGGCCTCAATCAGCCCGAAATTGGGTTGATTGGGCTAATTTGGCCTGAAATTGCGAAAAAAATAAGTTACGGGCCTAATTTTGCCAGCCCGTAAAATTGCGGTCCTCTTTTTGCAAACCGGCCCCCCCTAAGTTGCGGTCCTGAAAAAATAATTTTCCCCGATTGTGATGATCGAGCAATTTTATTTTAATTCGTGTTATTGCTTAATCAGAATATTAGGATCAAATTTAAATGCAAATGAAAGCAGAAGTCTATCAAGTAAATATAGTAGATATATAAAGATAGCAAGGTTCAATTCTAACATATTTAGCAAAATAAACATTCAATTAAAGAAAAATTAATGTACTGGTTCTCAAATTCCATATATTTTTCCTTTTTTTAAAAAAAAAAAAAGTTAATTTTGTTCAAATCACCAACGGGTATGTTGAAAGGAAATCATATAATATAGATCTCAAACAAGATTTAAGTAGGGGTTACATATAGGTTCATTTTATTAGAGAAACATTTTAAAAATCAAAATCATGTAAACAAATTTTATTACCTGTTTTCAAGCTTACAAAGTATACTTAATTTCTCCCTCATTCAAAATGGTAGATTTGTTTTGGGATTTCCTTACCGAATCTGTTCAAGATTTTCACATTAGAATTTCAAAATGTTAACTCATATTTACAACTTAAAATATATACTCATTCTTACACTTAAATATTAGCATAAAGATTCTCTAACATTATAATATCACATTACATAATCTTACATACTTAATTTTACATAATTTTACATAAAGGTTGTATTCTTTAAAATCCAAAAGTAGATATATAGTGTTGTATGCACTTTAAATGGATTGATTCGAATGTGGACTATTCGTTAGTACGATACAAACATGTATTATGATCGGGGGTTATTACGTGTTTATACGGATAGTTATGAAGATTAATCGAAGATAATATGATGAAATAAGCAAGAAAGATGAAGAACAAAGATATAGCTTCTTGGAGAAGCTAAAAGCTTGAGAGCTTAGGGAGAGTATATTGCTTAGGTTTGGGTGATTTTGGTGGAATGAAGAACTTGTGCGTTACAATGAGCCTTTTAGGCATTATATAGTGGTTTTTGGGGTCTGTCCGCCCTTTACACGTGGCAAGACCTTACTGGACCTGTCTTCTGCCCGAAAAGGTGATGGGATGGCGCATTTAATGCTAAACCGCCTCTGGTGGTCGTCCTCGGCGAGATGCCGAGCAGCTGGGAAACCAGCTCGTCACTCGACGTCGTGGTCGCCGGAGCAACTGGTCGCCACGTCTTGTGTCATCTCCCAAAGCTTCAACACTTGCCTTCTCTATCTCAAACGTATACCTGCTCGCCAACATCTTTGGGCGAGCAGTTCACTAGAATGTGCTCGCCAACATATTTGTGCGAGCACTCAAATATATTAAATACAGTAATTACACTACATTTTCTTCTTGTTGACTGGTCGTCGCTTGACTTTGTTGACTGGTCGTCGCCACATAAGCCGGTGACTAGGATTAAATTGTCAAAGATTGACTTCTTTGACTGGGTATAACATTTGCCCCCTGGTCGCCTTTCTTCGCATTCATAGAGTGGTAAGGTGAGCAGTGTACTCGTCTTCTTAGATTTGTCTTCGACAAGCAAATCAATTTTGGAATCTTGATGACGTAAAATGGAGGCGGTCGCCTCGTTTCCTACGCCGAGCACGCTTTCCGAAGCACTTTTGATGATGATTGATGTGACCTGTGTCAGACGCATAATTGGCTCCCAAAAATTTGAATTGAGCGCGTGGGGCGTGTGCCGACCTCAACGGTCGCGCGTGAGCCCACTTTCCCACCTCGATTTCGGAAAAGGGCCTAGATTTTTGGGAAAATTGCAAATTTTACCCCGTTTTTTGCACATAGGTCCCTGAATATGTTTTGCCTATAAATACAACTTCATACCTCTTGAAAACACTTTCCATTATTTGCACCTTTGAATTTCTTCTCGAGCTCCTTCCAAGGCAAGATCTTCAAGCTTTTCCGGCGATATTATGGTGGTTTTCGATCGGCAAAAAGGTAAAAAAAAGTACATTTCTTTCTTTAAAAAACTTCTTTTCCCCCATTTCTTAAGAAAAAATGGAGATTAGTGGTGGTTCCGATGGTAGTCCGCCGCCGTTAGACGGTGGCGCTGCCAGATCCGGCGATGCCGAGAACTTAGCTTTAGCCATAGTGGAGAGGTCCTCCTCTTCGGACTCTAGGATCTATTCCCCCGAACCCTTCAGCGTGAGAGTTCGCAAAATTAGACCGGAGGTGGTCGTCGACCTAGAAGAGTCCTCCGAAAGTGATAGGGAAGATGCCGGCAACGATGCCGAGGATGATGATGATGAGATCGACTCTGATCTGCGCGATCAGAGCCTAGATAGGGGGGTGGGCGAACAGATCGACCCTGCTCGAGTCGAGGAGACTTTGTCAAGCTGCCTCCGCGAGGACCATGAGGAGGTTGTTTGCTATGCGGCGAGCATAAAGGTTACCCGCCTAGAGAGATTCCTCGCCCATACCGAGCAGCCTCTGGATCGATGTATGCGGCCTGCGAGTACGCGAGCAGCGTCTCCTCGGCCCAATTGGAGAACTCTCGAAAGAAGTATCAATTGCCAGCCGATGTCTGCTTCTTCGTTCCTCGTGCTGACGAGAGGGCCGACCAGCCGCCAGAAGGGATGGTCGCCGTCAACATAGGCATGATGGAGGCAGGGTTGAGGTTCCCCCTGCACCCCAGTGTCACAAACTTCTTACGCTTTTTGGGGGTGGCCCCTTCTCAGATATTGCCGAACGGTTGGTCGAATCTGATCGGGCTCCTTACCCTGTTCGGCCTGATCGCGGCCGAGAATGGTTGTCGGAACACTTGGCTGAGCCCGAAGGAGATCAATTACTTACTTCAAGCGGCCGAGGTTGGAAAAAAGGTGGGTTACGGTTTTTACTATGTAAAAAGCCGTGACAACATCAAATTGGTCGAGGGGGTCCCCAACAAGATCCGTGATTGGAAGACCAACTGGTGGTGGGTAGCCGGTGACTAGAAAAGTGCGGTCAGGCCGGACGGATCACTTGATCGCATTCTCATCGCCACTGAATACCAGAGAATTCGTGGTAAGTCTTTTTATTTCTGCTCGTTCTTGTCTATACTGAATAACTCCTCGCTCTTGCAGGTGAACTTGCTCGCACGAGGACTGCCGAGCACCGTCTCACTACCCTCTTCCACTATCATATTTGTTGCGCGCTTAATCGTTGCTATTTGGAGAGGTCCTGCCGCTTTTTAAACAGGGAGTGTATGCGCGAGCGAGCAGGCCTTAGAGTACCTCCTCACCATATCACTCGAGAGTTTCCTCCAGGTATTAGAAATATTCCCAAGTATTTTTTGCAAAAAATTCTTCTCTTCGTAATACTGATCATTTTTTCCTTTAGTAGTGGTTCCTGGCAAAGTTATCACCTACCTTCCTCCGACCCTCGACCTCGACCGAATCATGTCGAGCAAGATGATCCGAGCGGCGAAAGCTCTTCGCGAGCGACAGATCGTCGACGGCTCGGGTAAGAGAAAGAAACCGGAGACCGCGTCGGCGCCTCCAAAGAAAGCTGCCAAACAACCCCGAGGGGGCCCTTCTCGCCCAAACGCTGTCGAGCAGTGGCTAGGGCCAAACGTCGAGGGGAACGTCTCGCCGAGGGGAAACTCGCCTCCCCCACTGGCCGTACCCCCACCAAGGCCATCTCCCCCTCGCAGAAGCACAAGGGCGCGAGAGGTCGCTGGGAGCTCGTCCGCCAGACAACGGGCCCCTGGTGATAATACTCTTCTCGGCCGGGACGCCGACAAGGTTGCCAAGTAAGTTCTCCGAGAAAAATGCCTTTGAATATTTTCTAAGTACCTTTTCTAAACTTCCTTTCTTCTAAACCAGGCTTGTCGAGCACCCGGTCGTTGAACCGTTCAACGAGGAACTCCTCGGCTTCTACCGCTCGCGGGATCCGCTCGACGAGGAGGTGTACCCCCAGCCCTTGGTCAGGGCCATGAGGCACATGCCACGCTCGTTGACCACGAACTTTGTCGACGAGGTCGGCAATCAAAATTCCTTGGAGAATGCAAGGCAGGTCGCCATTGAGCTTAGACGCGCCTCCTTTGCTGTCGAAAAACTCTGCATGCAAATCTACGAGAATTGTAGGATCAGCGAGGAGAGGAGCGTGAAGCTCGCTCGCCTGGCGAGGGATAAAGCGGGCGTAGACAGGCAGCTGGCTGTCTCGGAGGAGAAAGTGGTCGATCTCGAGACCAAACTGGCCGAATCTAAGGCCCAGCTTGAGGTCGTACGGAAGAAAGATCAGGAGGATCTTCAAGTGATCGAAGATCTCCGTGCTCGCCTCAATGCTGCCGAAAACGAGCTAAAACAGAAAACTGCCGAGGTGGGCATTCTTCAAAATAAAGCTGCAACTGCTGAGGAAAACTTGGCCAAACTTCGCCAAGAGCTGGTCGCCGTATCCGAGGAGAGGGATGAAAGCAATGATGTCGCCGCATGCGCAGCCATTCTATCAGTCGCACTCACCGCCCATGAGCTTGTTCACAAACTCAAAGAGGCTCAACCAGATGTGGACGTCACTATGCTCGGCGGCTTCATAGACGACCTCCTCATGGGTGAAAGTCCCAAGGCTGAATCAAGTTTGCCCCTACTCCCACTGCTGAAAATGGGGCTCCAGTTCCCTCGTCTTTTGGGCGTTCCAGTTTACTTCAATGACCCCCCCGCTGAGGAGGTTGGAGGCGAGCAGGGTGCTCCTGCCGAGGTGGCGGTCGCGGGCGAGGAAGAGGGTCCTGCCGAGGAGAATGCCACTGAGATGTAAAATCTCTTTTTCTTTTTGTTAGGACTGTCCGGCCACTAGGGCCTTTTTGTAATTCCAGCCTTTTCAAGGCTTTTTTTTAATGAATGAAACTTTTTTCTTATGACGTGTTCGTTTTTCCTTGTCACTACTTTCCACTTTATGTTATTTATTTTTTGCAAGTACTTTTTAATAAATGCTTTTTATCTCCTCTTTCATTGGTTTAAGTTCGTCGTTGTTATCTTGCGAGCATCTTTAAGAAAGAGTGCTCGTCTTTCCTTTGCGAGCCTTTTTAAGAAAGAGTGCTCGTCTTTCCTTTGCGAGCCTCTTTAAGAAAGAGTGCTCGTCTTTCCTTTGCGAGTCTCTTTTAAGAAAGAGTGCTCGTCTTTCCTTTGCGAGTCTCTTTTAAGAAAGAGTGCTCGTCTTTCTTTTGCGAGTCTCTTTTAAGAAAGAGTGCTCGTCTTTCTTTTGCGAGCATCGTTAAGAAAGAGTGCTCGTATTTCCTTTGCGAGCATCGTTAAAAAAGAGTGCTCGTCTTTTAGAGTTAACCATTCGTCGGTTGAACTCTTTTATCTTAGGTAGTGATCGTCGTCGCCACTACCATGCGAGCATCTTTAAGACAGAGTGCTCGTCTTTCCTTTGCGAGCATCTTTAAGAAAGAGTGCTCGTCTTTCACAGCTGGCTACGCAGAGCCTTATCTAAAATTTCTAAAACTACAACACTTTGATGAAATTTACATACTTTCTGATAAAACACTTGGTACAAAAGATTTGATGAATTGAAACATGACTAGATACAAATTACACAAATATAAAGAAATTAAAAACTTACTGATAAAATTTCTTCAACTTGACTGCATTCCATGGGTACTTGCTTGGTTTGCCCTCGAGATCTTCTAGCTCGTACGATCCGTTCAAGAGTGTGCGCGTTATTCGGTACGGACCCTCCCATGTCGGGCCAAGTATGCCAATGGATTACTCCGTCGCCCGCCGAAGTACGAGCTGGCCGATGGAGAATTGGCGAGCACGTACTTTGGTGTTGTAGTAGCGCTCTGATCTTTGTTTGTAGACCACATTCTTCTCGTCCGTCGTTAGTCTTCGCTCCTCTAGGAACTCCAAATCGGAGAGTTGTGCATCGTTATTTAACTGCTAGTCATAATTTGCTACTCGAAAGGTGGCGACCTGCCCCTCTACTGGTATGACAGCTTCGGTTCCGAACGCGAGCGCGAACGGTGTCTCACCTGTAGAATTCCTTGTGGTCGTCCGATATGCCCACAGAACCATGTGCAGCTCGTCTGCCCATTTGCCCTTCAATCCATATAGCTTAGCTTTCAAGGTGTGCTTGATGATTTTGTTGATTGCCTCTACTTGCCCATTTGATTGTGGATGATAGGGTGTTGAATTTTTTTTCTTGATGTTCCACTTTGAGCAGAATTCCAGCATGTCTTGACTCGTGAACTGACGTCCGTTGTCGGTCACTATCGCTCGTGGTAGGCCGAACCTGCAAATTATATTCTTCCAAATGAAGCTTGTCATCTGGCCCGTTGTGATGGTCTTCAACGCCTTTGCTTCTGTCCATTTGGTGAAGTAATCGACTGCTACGACTACGAAAGTTACTCCCCCAGCAGCTGGTGGGAAAGGTCCGATGATGTCGATCCCCCACTTTGCGAAAGGCCACGAACTATACACCGAGATGAGCTCGTCTGGTGGTGAGTGAATGGCGGGAGCAAAGGCTTGACATCTCTTGCACGTTTGCGCGTAGTGGATTGCATCCTTCTTTAGTGTTGGCCAGAAATAGCCTTGCCTTATGATCTTTAAAGCGAGCGCTTGCCCCCTGTATGATTTCCACACACTCCGTCGTGGATTTCATACATGACGATCTTCGCCTCGTCTTCTCCGAGGCATTTCAATAAAGGCATTGAAAAACCTCGTTTGTACAGCTGGTCGCCAATAATAGTGTACCTTGCGGACCTGAGCTGCAGTCTGGTCGCCTTCACCTTGTCGTCCGGGAGCTCGCCGGTCTTGATGTACTTAGTGATCGGCGTCCTCCAGTCCTCGTCGCTGGTCGCTTCAATCTGCAAAATTTGACCTCTGCTCACTGATGGGGAAGAAATCTTAGTGATGGTTGCTTCTGAAAATATTGCCTCCCCCTCTGAAGTGGCCAGCCGAGCTAAGGCATCTGCTTGCGTATTCTCCTCCCTAGGGATTTGCTCGATGTGAAACTGATCGAATTGCTCAAGCAATCCTTTCACCAAGTCTTGATACTTCAACATTTGATCGTCGCGAGCCTCGTACTCGCCCGTTATTTGACATACCACTAGCTGAGAATCGGAAAAAAAATTCAGTTTTCTGGCGCCCACGGCCATAGCCATCCTGATTCCTGCGACCAGAGCCTCGTACTCTGCCTCGTTGTTCGTCGCCCGATATTCGAACTCGATCGCCGAAGCAAAAGTCTATCCGGTTGGACTGGTGAGGACGACTCCTGCCCCTACTTTGGTGCTCGTCGAAGAGCCATCGACGAACAGTGTCCAAGGAAGATGGATTTCCTTGTCCAATTTCTCTGGGAAAGTGAGTTCCACAATGAATTCTGCCAGCACTTGTCCCTTGATTGCCGTTCTGGGCGAGTAGGTGAGCCCAAATTGCCCGATTTCCACCGACCATTTCAAAAGTCTTCCGGTGGTGTCCGGACGATGTAGTGCTCACCGAAGAGCAAAGGTCGTGAGGACGACCACCTCGTGGTCGAACAGGTATTGCCTTAGTTTTCTGACGCTCATGACTAATGCGTACGCCAATTTTTCCATTGGAGTATATCTCAACTCCGCCTCTCTCAGTGTCTGACTTACATAATAGATTGGAAGATGTGTGCTCCCCTCTACTTGGACGAGCACTAAACTGATCGCACAGTCAGTGGCCGCCAAGTAGAGATACAAGATTTCTCCGGGGACTGGCTTAGATAGGACCTTCGGATCCGATAAATATTCTTTTAGCTTGCCGAAAGCTTTTTCACACTCATTTGTCCATTCGAACCTCCATTTTTTCAAAGCATCGAAAAAAGGTTTGCAACGATCGCCCGTACGTGCTATGAATCTGTTCAGCGATGCAAGGCATCCTGTCAACCTCGTCGCGTCGGCTCCCGCGAGAAGCGGCCGGGTGATCACCCTGATATGATCGTCTGGGAGAACGCCTCTCTGAGTGATGGCTGTGGTAACTCTTTGACTGAGCTCGCCCACCACCTGGCCCTACTCGATCTAGGGCGGAGACCCTGTCTCCCTTTTTACCATCACGATCTTTGTGGTCGTTCCTAGTTGGTCGTCGCCCGATATCAAAGTGCAACGAGCGAGGAGCTTTCTGTGGGTCCTTGTCGCCTACTCGGTCGAAAACGGAGTTCCGAGCATATGAGTCTCCCGTATGAGTGTTATGGGAGCGGACTGGTGCTTTGTTTCTCTCCTCGTCCTGGGGACGAATGGAGTAAGAGTGATAGGAACGGTTGTCCTCATCGTCATTTAACCTCGCTTTGGCCTTGCGAGCTCGGTCAAATTCCTGGTCTTTAGCCTTCTCGGCCTCTTCGACCTCGAGTAACCTCCTCTTCTCCAGGAGGAAATCGGAGAATTCTTTCATATACTGGGGGTTTTTCATGATGTCCCCCATGTCCAAGTTTGCAAAAGGGTTTGGCGGTGGAGCCACCGGCGCCGGAGGGTGCTCGTTCCCTCCGAGCGGTGGGGTTCCACCATGATGAGAAAGATGAGACATCGTTTAAAGAGTGTCTTTTCTAAAAGATTACAAAGTAATGATCTAGAAACGAAAGATTAAAGTTCTTACGCAGAAGAACGTGCTATTACAACTACTAAACTTAGCAAAGTAATAACAGAAGCTTGAAAACACAAATACAAGGAGATCAAACTCCAAAATATGCTACGAAAACTGAAAATGTTCAAGAACACGAAGAACACTAAAAAACGTAAATAAATGCTTTAAACGGTAGATCTACTGATTAAAACTTAAAAAACAAGAGTTTGCTAGCCGATCGCTCGATGATCGGTTGAAACCTTGATGATGAACACGCAAAAGGTCCCCTCCTTCTAGCGCCAAATGTTGTATGCACTTTAAATGGGTTGATTCGGATGTGGACTATTCGTTAGTACGATACAAACATGTATTATGATCGGGGGTTATTACGTGTTTATACGGATAGTTATGAAGATTAATCGAAGATAATATGATGAAATAAGCAAGAAAGATGAAGAACAAAGATGTAGCTTCTTGGAGAAGCTAAAAGCTTGAGAGCTTAGGGAGAGTATATTGCTTAGGTTTGGGTGATTTTGGTGGAATGAAGAACTTGTGCGTTACAATGAGCCTTTTAGGCATTATATAGTGGTTTTTGGGGTCTGCCCGCTCTTTACACGTGGCAAGACCTTACTGGACCTGTCTTCTGCCCGAAAAGGTGATGGGATGGCACATTTAATGCTAAACCGCCTCTGGTGGTCGTCCTCGGCGAGATGCCGGGCAGCTGGGAAACCAGCTCGTCACTCGCCGCCGTGGTCGCCGGAGCAACTGGTCGCCACGTCTTGTGTCATCTCCCAAAGCTTCAACACTTGCCTTCTCTATCTCAAACGTATACCTGCTCGCCAAAGTTCACTAGAATGTGCTCGCCAACATATTTGTGCGAGCACTCAAATATACACTACAAGAAATTTGAGAAATCGCGACGAAAAAATTCGTCATAAAAACATCATTTTTCGTCACAAAAGATGTTTGGTGACAAAAAATATTGTCGCAAATAACGTCACCATATGTGCGTCACAAAAGACCAATGTGACAATATTTGAATTCGTCACCAAAAGTTATCATTTAATGACGATAAAGGTCATCGTTACTATTTCATTTCATCTATTGTGACATATATATCGTCACATTTGACATCAAAATTTTGTCACTTATTATGATATTTCGTCACTGAAGGTTAAATTTTACACCACGATTTCACTTATCGTCACTAAAAAAATTACATTTTGTGACGATTGTCCGTATATTACTAACAATATCAAATTTTGGTGACGTCATTTTTTTTCACAATTAGAATAACTATTCGTCGTATTTTGTATAATTTCGTCACGAAAAAATTGTTCTTTCGTGACAACATATTGTTCGTTGTTATATGTGTCTATATAATGACGACAACACTCGTCACTAAAGAGTATGATTTAGTGACAAAATATTGTACTATCACAAATTATGTGGAAATTGTGACAAATTATTTTTGTCCCTATATTATGTTATTTAGTGACGAAGATGATAATCATCACAAAAGGTTTTGGTACAGTGACGAAATCTTTTTGTCATATATCAATTTTTTCGTCATAAAAGAACTTCACTAATATGACTAAAATTTTATCGTCATTATACATATAGCTAAAACGACTACACATTTTGTCATCAATAATATCACTTTAGTGACAGAATGTTCCGTGTAGTTAAAAAATGTAAAAATGGTGACGAAATATCTTTTTCATAGTAAAATTTTGTTCAATGATGAAGTTGAGAATTGTCACAAAAAATGTTTTGATAATACACCTATATTAAACAAATAAATTTATAATTAACTAAAAAATTATCATGATAAATTAATTCAATTACTAAATTACAATAAATAAATATTTACATAGGCTAATAAATTAAATTTGTATAATAAGATAATAAATTTAATGAACAAATTGTACTAAAAGTCAAAATGAACAAACTTATTCGAGTTATAAATTAAAAAAAAAATAGAAAAAATAAAGAAAAAAGAAGCCCTTCTAAGTCGTTTATCCGTGCTCTACATCGTATGTAGTCTTGTGCTTCTACTTTAACGCACGATAATCCACACCTTGTTAGCATATTTTGAACTTGCATCCTTTACAATAGGTCTCTAGGTCCTGCAAATGATTATAAAATAAGAAAGTATTTCCTACTCTGTCATATAACATTATTCTACGCAAATATAGACGAAAAAAAAAAAAAGATCACTCAGTTATGATGCTAGATGTTCATGAAATCACATAGAGCTTGTCATTCAACTAGTGAAACATGTAGTTATGATGTTTGGTCAAATATTACATACAAGCAACATCCGTACGATTAAACCATGACTCCAATATTACAAATTACAATATACGGAGTATATACGTACCTACCAACATATACAATATATTCATAATACATACCCAAAACATTTCAGCTAACTCACGAAAAAAAATCAGGAACATTTCATCAAAACTGAAAAATATAGCAAAAAAAAAATAAAAAATTTAAGAATGTTATAGTGTACTCACAATTTCATGGTTGAGAATTGTAAAAGCCTTTCTTCTAGATATATATTTGCATCTTCTAGATATATTTGCATCAGAGTTTTTTCATGTTGCTTCGATTCACCTAACTTCTATGCTGCAAGAGCACAAAATAAAATAATTTGAGAGTAAGTGAAGCACCAAATTTTTTAATTAAGCTGATAGACATACTCATGAATAAATGAGTTGTATTAATAATATCCTTTTGTTGCAATTTTAAAAAAAAAAAAAATCCTGAAATTTTCAAATGCAAAATTATCAAACATTTTTTCACAATTATGTTGTAGAAAGAGGGTTTGTTATTTTTTGTCTATTATAAAGTTTCAAACTGAAGGAAGTGTTAACACTAAAAAATATATTAAATTTTGTCTCTGTATAACAGCATCTAAGAATTAACAATACTTCAACATTAGTATATTACCTTATTATTTTCAATATTAAATTTAAGTTATTTAACAACATCTAAGAAGAATAAGATGCTCAAAGCTAAATAATGATATGACCTATCAGCATCTAAGATAAATAGTACAAACTTCAAAAGATCTAGATAAATTCACATTCTGAAAGATCACATGCATCAAACTATATAAATAAAACAAAGGCTAGTCTTGTGTGAGACCGTCTCACACAATGAGATTTGTGAGACGGGTCCTCATATAAAAAGTGATAATGTTTAAGTAAAAAGTGATAGTGTTTAAGAAAAAAGTGACAGTCACTTTTATTAAAAATATTATCACTTTTATTAAAAATATTATCACTTTTTACTTAAACATTATCTCTTTTTTTACAAACCAAAAATCTGGAAAAAAATATTGGTTATCCTACCCAAAATTTTGAAATATATCCGTCTCACAGAAAAAGATCCATGAGACGGTCTCACACAAGTTTTTGCCATAAAACTATCACAACGACTATAAAATAGTTAGACCAAACAAATCGTGATCCCTAAACCAAACTAACTGACTTAGTGTTTTTCTTTTACTTTTTGAGGTTGCAAAACAGATCGCGATCCTACAAAGAAAGCTAAAAAAAAATAGAGCATTAACCAAATCCCATTGAAACACTGTCCTCTCATCAACTCCATTGGTCCTCTCAAGTCTCAATTCTCAATTAAAATTGCAACCCTCCACCAAAACAAATATGATATAAACAATTAATCATATCTAACATAAAACTCCAGCTAAGTTGCAACGCTGCAACACATGCATCCATTTGTTCACAATTCATCTATGTTGTGTGTATATATATTAGTATTGCTTAATCTCAAATCCCATCAAACCAATGACTTCTTAAAATTACAAGAATCTAGTTATGATTTTGGTACATTTTCCCCTTATTGTAGAGCATGATGCTCATAGATGCAAAACCAAAACATCAACAAACAAGATAAACACAACTTACTAGCACCAGGGCATATATCTTGAGCTATTCCAATAAATATAGAAATGGATCCAATGACTAAAGGAGGCCAAAACCAGAACAGAAAATTCATATAGATCCAACCAAAAAAAAAGCCCTGCTCGAGAAGAACTTTGGATTTCCATAACTATAATTTTAAAGTAGAACTCTTATAGTAGAAACTAACATAGATTATTCCGAATTGAAAATCCAGAATCAAATTTTGATCAAACAACTAAACAATAAATTCAAACAACTCAAAATTCAACAATGAATTCTAAAATCGGCTGAAAAATTTTGATCAAACAACTAAACAATAAATTCAAACAACTCAAAATTCAACAATGAATTCTAAAATCGGCTGAAAAATCATTTTATTAATTAATCTGAAATTAGAAGAAATCTCCTTGAAAGAACAGAGCAAAGACATACCTTATTTAATTATTTCAGTCAAAGTCTCCTTAAAACCCTGAAGATACTTTCTCTTGCAAATTCAACTGAAAATCCTTCGTGAAAGCAAAGGTATGACCCTTTGTAGAAGTATTGACTAATTATCATGATATTACAATTTACCGGCACAGTTGATCATAAGTAACTCGAATTGAAATATTCAATTTATGAAAAAGAACAAAAAAACAAGTGAATTACCGGCACAGTTGATCAATCCACACGACGACGATGAGATGAATAAGGGCCGGGAGTTATTTTGATATACTGTGTCTATGGTTGACGATCCGGAAATTGATCATTTTTTCCTTAATCGAAATCTTTTTGTTGGGAATTTCCTAAATTAAATTTAAAATTTTATTTTGAATAATTTGAAAGACCGCCATTTTGTTGGGATTTTCATAAACTAAAATTTAAAATTTCTTTTCAAGGTTTTGAAAGGACCGCTATAAAATTTTTGGCTCTAAATTTCATTTAATAAACATAAATGGTTGTTCTTTAAAATATTATATATATCTATATATATAATTATTTTTTATTTAATTTGGACATATATATTTATTTTTACATGTATGGAATTAAATTATGTTATTTCAAGTAAAATAACTTTGTTAGGTAGATTTAAAATTTTAATTATGTTTGATTTTAAAAAAATTAATTATGTTTTAATGATTGACACCGATTAGTTGAATAATGATGGTTAAATGCGTGATATTATTTTCAATGTACATGTCCTTTAATATATAATACAAAGATGTATAGTAGAGTAATACTTTTTAATGATTTTAAATCTTATACTTACATCTAATAAATATCAAATGTGATTAATATTATTGTATAATTAGGTAGAGTTGTTATTCAAGTCCACCTGAATTGAGTACTTAAAGTTCGAGTTTGACTCAAGCTCTTATCGAGCCGAGCTCGGCTCGATAACATTGACGAACTAGAAAAAGAGTCTAATTTGACTCGTTAACGAGTCTAACAAGCCCGTCGAGCCGAGCTAACGAGTCTAATGGGATTTTAAAAAATAAATATCGAGCTTGAGTCGACTCGTTAGTAATTAAATTAAATATCTTTGAACTCGAGCCTTATCGAATCGAGTCGAACTTACGAGCAGCTCGATTCGTTTAATAATACTAGGTACAATAAATCAATAGAAGATTAGAAGTTACATAGACGTCCAAATTGGGAGAGGTGGTGAATCAAACAAAATATGTTTAACATGTAATGGTTGTTCAACTTGAAAGGAAAAGTGGTCAACCTCTACCGATGAAAGTTACTAACATGAGGTGACAAACGCTTTGGAAGTGACTAACATGTCCTATCAGGATATACCCTCTCCGTCCAATTTTATAATTCTCATTTTTGCATTCGGGATGTTCAAATTTATTATTCACATTTCATATTTGGAAAATTTACTATTCACACTACTTTATCTTCACCCTTTAATCATCACTTATTTACTTAATTTGTCATTGACTTTATTCATAAACAATAATTTTATCTATAAATGGACCCCACAACATCTCATCATACAATCAACTTATCTACTTTATACATAAGCTAATCAATATTAAAAAATTTGTGTTCGAAGAAGTGTGCATAATAAAATTGGACAGAGAGAGTAATAGTTTAAATAAACAAAAGCTAGGAAAGTGACTAGCTTTGGTTGTAAAGTGACTAATATTTGCTTATAGATCCAACACAAGTTGCCAATAATTTGGAGCAATACGAGTAGACATATGACGTCAATTGAGTTTTTGTGAGCGGACTTAATTTGACAATTGTATGCTCAACTTTGAGTACCGGCTGATCGAGTGACGAGCTTATAGTAACTTGTCAAGATCGATGAATCCATTGTGTTTAAATTTTTAGTGAGTTGATCTTGCTTATAAAAATAAAATAAAAAATAACAAGATAATTTTCCTAATCTCTACACCTAAATGCCTTCTAATTTTTCTTTTTTATTTCTTTCTAAAACATATGCACATTCCTGTCAAAAAAAAAAAAAAAGCATATGCACATTGATCACTAGCTTCTTATTTTATTTTTTTAATTTTTTTATTTCAATATTATTACAATTTATACTATTCAATAAGAATTTGACCACAATTACCCCCATAAACTTTCCTCTTATTTATTAATTAATTGAGTTACATTTGTGTGCACTTAATTGCATAGTGCAACTGATACAATTGAGCTACAAGTATAATTTAATTCTAATTTGGTAGATAATAAACTCAAAATTCAAGTGAAATATATTTAATTTGTATTTAATTATATAACCAATCTCTCTTCAAAATCCTAAATTGATTACCTTAGTTGTTTTTGAAAACACCAGTGTAAATTAGAATGGGCCGAGTGTGAGTGTAATTTTGAATGGCGCGAATATGTGTGTGTAAATTAGAATGGCGCGGTTGTGCCAAAAACAAATTCAGAAAAGCGGGAATGTTTGGAGGGAATCCTAAATTCATAACCTTACGCTACTTAAAAAAATTCTCCATAAGCCCTAAATTCATAATATTAACCGCATGCTACTCAAACGGAGTTCCTCCCGAATTATCATTCAGTTTTCCCATTGGCAATTTGAGTTAACCAAGAAATTGCAAATTCTCATCCCCCCTTCTCCATTAAAACCATTGACGCTAATTCTCATCAGATTCAAAGCTTTATTAATCAACGACGCTAATTCTGGGCGTTTTTGGTCAACGAAGCAGTGTCTTCGACCCATTCTTACTCGACAGGTGGGACCCTTTTCGTGTTTGGCAACTTAGCAGCTCCACTAGGGACGAGGCGTCACAGTTTGCCGCCACCCGCATCGACTTGAAGGAGAAAAAAAATTAACTACTGGACACGTACTCTCCATTATCGCAGGCGCAGGTGATTCATGTTATTTTTACCCCAACAAATAATCTAACTCTTGTTTATATATTGAATTTCTTGGTTGGATCAGTTGGAATTTTCTATTCTGGTTTTGGCCTCCTGTAGTCATTAATTGGATCCATTGCTATATTTATCAAAATAGCTCAAGATATATGCCCTGGTTATGCTAGTGTATGTATCATTTGCATAATTGTCTAGTAAGATGGACTAGGCTTGTTTGTTGATATTTTTGTTTTTGTCTCTATGAGCATCATGCTCTACAATAAGGGGAAAATGTACCAAAATCATAGCTAGATTCTTGTAATTTATAGGTATTTTAAGAAGTCATTAGTTTGATGGGATTTGAGATTATGCAATACTAGTATATACACAACATAGATGAATTGTGAACAAATGGATGCATGTGTTGCAGCGTTGCAACTTAGCTGGAGTTTTATGTTAGATATGATTAATTGTTTATATCATACTCCCTCCGTCCCGGAAGTGTTTGCACCACTTTATGGGCACACTTATTAAGAAAAAGGTGTAATGAGTGGAGTGTTGAGGGGTAATTTTGTAAACTTATATGAATAAAGTAAAGAGAGTGGTTGAAATAAGTGTAAAAGTAATGGCATTTTGTGTAAATATGTGAATTTTGTGGGGGTGGAGTTTATGAAAAAGTTTCCTTTTTAGGAAGTGCAAACAATTGTGGGACGGACGAATAAGGAAAGAGTGCAAACAATTGTGGGACAGAGGGAGTATTTGTTTTGGTGGAGGGTTGCAATTTTAATTGAGAAATGAGACTTGAGAGGAGCAATGGAGTCGATGGGAGGACAGTGTTTCAATGGGATTTGGTTAATGCCCTGTTTTGTAGCTTTCTTTGTAAGATCATGATCTGTTTTACAAGAAAAGCACCAAGTCTTTTGAAGTTTGTACTATTTATTTTATATGCTGATAGGCCAAATCATTATTTAGATTGAGCATCTTAGTCTTCTTAGATGTAGTTAATATTTAGATTGAAAATAATAAGTTAATATACAAGTGTTGTACGTACTGCTGTTAAAGTGTTGTGTTGTTAATATAAAATAAATGGAAGAAGTTTTTTTCTAGAAATTGATTGGTGGCCTCACATTTAATTATTTTCTCTAAGGAAATAAAAATAAATAGCCTAAGCAGTGAAATAAAATGATTAATATTTTAAATTATGGATGATGTGCTTGACCATCAAATCCGATTTTCTTCCTTGGTGAATACATTTCAGGAGTCGTTGTCTATTTTTAAGCTTTGAATATTGTTATATGTTCAATTTGATTAATAGCCTAAGCAGTGAAATAAAAGCTTGTTAAAAAAATTGTCATTAACTTTTCACTCAATTGTGTTTTCGTCATAAGTACATAAACCCGTTCTTTCAATTTAAAGAAAGAGTAACCATTTTGTTTGAGGAAGATAGAAATGATGCATGTGTGGAACTTACGAAAGGTTTTTGTAACCATAAATTTTTTGTTATAAGTTCCATAAATTTTATATATTGCACAAATAAAATTAAGAATTTATAATGCACAAATCATTTTAATAGTGACAATATATAAACAAAGGTTTTTGTAACCATAATTTTTTTTTAACTAATACTCATTATGAAAAGTATTTTGTGAATAGTGACAAATGATTATTAATCATCATTACATATAAATATTGACAATGAAAGAATGTCACTAATTATTTTGAACAATTGATGATGAAACATAAAATTGTCATTAAAATATTATATATTATATGACAAATATGATCGTCACAAATTACAATGAATGTTGTCGCCAAATAATATTGTGACAAATACTCCCTCCGTCCACCAAAAGTGTGCTCATTTCTTTTTTTGAGGTCCACAAAAACGTGCTTATTCTATTTAAATAGTTAACTTTTGAATATTTTTTCTACTTTACTAACAAGATTGAGTATCTACCAAATATATTTTCTACTCATTATATTAAATATATTCTTTATAATTAAAATATGATTTTTTTAAAAGCACATATAAAAAAAAGTGAGCACACTTTTGGTGGACAGAGGGAGTAATATTAATTGTCATTATATACAAATATTGGTGACGAAAAAATGTGTCATTAATTATTTTGAACAATTAATGATGAAACATAAAATCGTCATGAGAATATTATATTATATGACGAACATGATCGTCATAAATTACAATAAATGTTGTCGCCAATGAATGTTGTGACGAAATAATTGTGTCACTAGTTATTTCAAATAAATAATGACAAAATATAGCATCGTCATGACAATATTATATTTCATGACGTTGAATATCGTCACAAATTAATATATATTTCGTCACTGATGCTTTTGGTGACAAATTTCTTAATGTCGTCATGATATTTTCAAATTAGTGACGAAAAAAGTTATAATTGGCGACAAAATAAAATTTTGTCACAAATAGAATTATTATTGGTAATGATATAAAATTTTGTCATGAATTATAGTTATTAAGTGACGAAAATTAAATTTGTCACATTTAAGTAACAAATTGTAACGAAATTTGTGTCGTCACGAAAAAATTTCGTCATGTAATGTGTGATTTTCTGTAGTGATATTAAATACAGTAATTACACTACATTTTCTTCTTGTTGACTGGTCGTCGCTTGACTTTGTTGACTGGTCGTCGCCACATAAGCCGGTAACTAGGATTTAATTGTCAAAGATTGACTTCTTTGACTGGGTATAACATATACATAATATTACAATATTCATCAGAAGTTTAAAATTTCTAGATTTCGACATATGCATTTCCACCCTCCAACATTATCCCAAAACAAACATATATATCCATGGATTGGTCCCTGTCAAAATGAACTACATTGACCGTAGACTAGACAAGGATGATCAATCATCCGATTGTGAAGTTCTTTTTTTTATATTATCAACACAAATTGTGAGGAAAAACCAAGTTGTGTTCAAACTATACGCAATATCTTCATGGTTGAGTTTGAGTTCGCACCAACGAGCATTTGAGATTTTTTTCTCCAACATACACTCGAAACAAAATGGTCAGCATCCCCGCCTGTGTTCTCTTTTCCAGATAAAAGATCAATATATTCAAATTTGTGACAAGCAATCGGCATTGACAAAGATCTGTAATAAGCATAAAGCTGAAACAAAAACCACATTAAATATCATGATAATTACATTCGTTTAATTATATTCTTAACTATCAGAAGAGATTCTTAATCTAATAAAATTTTAAAATATTAATAACTAGTAAATCAGTATTTCTTCAGGACATAGTCTTAGTCCAGGTAATTAGAAGAGAGTTCATAAATTCATCCACCAGTTTGTAGCATTTTTAAACTTTAGGACGACAATGTTTCTTAAAAAAAAGTAATATGATCACATCAACACTGTTTTATAAAAATTAATAATCTAAAAAACAATGAGAATATATACCTCATTAGTTTCTGAGCCACATGCTATGTATCCATCTAACACGTCTATACCAACAAATGTCTGCATAAAAAGTTGGATAGATTTAGTTGAAAAGTGAAAACAATTTAAAATCTCATATAATTTTACATTAAAATTCAGATAGATTTAATTGAAAAGGTGAAAACATTTTAGTATTTGATATAACTAAACTAACCTTCAAATTAGTATGACCCTTACAAGTCAAACTGCTAGCATTAGGAGACAACCCATCAATGCTTGCCTTGTTGAGGTCCCAAAGCTTTAATGTGTTGTCTATTGATGAAGATACAATAGTGTCTGAATCCAAGAATTTCAGGTAAGTAACAGTACCTCCATGGCCAGATAGTGTGCACGATGGAAGTCTTGTGTGACGAAGATCGTAAACGTAGATTTTAGATTGAGCAGACCCAACATTGAGTGGTATGTTTATATCGAAATTCAAACGGGTTATCAATTATTCATCATTTCATCTAATACATGCACGACTGCATTTTTATGTACAATTATTATCAACATTGTATATTACACCAAGTTAATTTCATCTAAGGTGACATACATTTATTTTATGTGCAAATCAAGATATATATTGCATTAATATATTCATTCGATACGACATATTGCAAGTTATCGGCATATTCCTTCAATACATATTTTAAATGCTTAAAGTAAATGTATAAAGAAGTGTAGTAAACTTATTAATTATATGGATGAGTAATAAAATATGAATAATAATTTTTAATCAATAGCACACAATAATAATACTTGGTCTAAAAAAAAAATCACGTTCAGTTTGCCAAATTCAAACCGTTTGGCGCCATTGCCACCGCCGCTAACGAGTTCTGAGTTGATGATTCAAGATTCCGGCCAACGTTGTGCAATGTTGACTTCGTCGCCTCCTCCCGTCATCATGATCGGACAGCCGTCGCTAATTTCTGCAATTTTTTAATCTGCAAATTCTGCGGTAAAACCCTACACCTCTCCCCGTTGACATTAACGTTGTTGACAGCGCTGTTTACCAAATACTTACTGATAATTTCAAATTTTCTGACTGCTTCCCATTTCTCAGCTTCTATATGATAATATATATATACTCTGTACAGAATATTATCTCGTAATTATCATTATAAAAACGATGGAGAGAACTGAACACAACAAACATTGGAAGTACTCCAGAAAGTGCTTGTTGAATTACTCTGATGAAGAAACAAACATCACTAAGAAGTAGCTTAATACAGTATATAATTACTTTGATCATAATTAGTATATTTAATTACCTCATTGATATTCCACATTTTAACAGAACAATCATCACCTCCAGTAACAAATTTCTTGAAAAGTCAACAGACCAAGCTCTTTTTTTGTGTTCATAATATTGGACTACTCCTTGTCCAGTATTTGTATCCCATATCTGAAATTAAGTTGCATTCAAATTAAACATTAATGAAACAATTACAATAATGTTAGAATTAAAGTAAAAATAATACCTGGACTAAACCATCGTGCTCAGTGGAAGCCAAATAGTTGTTGATGTATTTATTATTCCAGGAGACGCAGCTAAATTTAGAGTTGCTTGACATTTCAAATATTGGATACTGAATATCTACATAATCATCCAAAAGTGAATTGAACTCAAATATTTTAATCTTATTAGAAACTCCAGCTGAAGCAATGTACTCTTCATCACGATCAAAACTCAAAGAGGATACCACGCCATTTGCGTTGAGAATATCAATATTTTTCAATGTCCCGCACACCTCAAATTTTTTATAGTGACCAAACTTACAAATACCATCGAAAAATATTCCATCTATAGGTGGCAAACTGGAGGGTGGATCTTGAGCACAATACAACCTTTCACGCTTCGTTAGAATATCTTTGTCCACGCGATCCTCGACTTTAGATTTTGATTTGGCGGAGAAGTACATATTTTCTAGCTCACTAATGTTCCCCAAAAACTTGTAAATATAAAATACGGAGGGAAGATACGATAGTACAGCATGGCGAACATTGTTATTGAATGTGCGTGTATCGAATCAAAATGACATAAAAGCTGAAAAAATGCACCATATCAATGAAATAATATCAAATAATTTCAAAGAGCAAAATATTAATCATACCTCAAATAGCAAAATTCCCAAAGAGTAGATATTTCACTACAAAATAATTGGAAAATGGCATCGGGGAAGGCATCGGATCTGCCGTCCCCAATGATGAAGGCATCGGCAGTGTGCCGATGCCAATATGCTCGATGCTATTTAAATGGCATCGGATTTGGGGAAAACCGTTGCCTTTTGGCATCGGGGGGACAACCGATGCCAAATTGCATCGGGCCCACTGCCGATGCCTTTTCGCATCGGGGACAGCCGATGCCATTTTATTAACATTTAAAAAAGACGAATCTGGGTTTCGAACCTAGGTATCGAGGCCACCAACACCCACCCCCACCGCTGGGCCACCCCAATTCTCGGAAATTTGGCATTTTTCGCGAATTGTGGGGTTCGAACTCGGGACCTCGCGGTCTCGAAGGCTTTTGAGCGCCCCTTGTGTGCCGTTTAGGCTAGGAGCTTTTAGTCGACATGTTGTGAATGCAATTAATATATATTCAATTTAATTTGAGTTTTTAATTCTTTAATTAATTCAATTCATTCTATGGTTGCTTATTAAATTATTTATCAAAGCATATCATAATTATTTCTAAATTATGTTTTTCAAATTAACTAAATTATGTTTTTCAAATTAAATAATTTAATTACGGTATCAATTCACACTATTTAAATTTATTCTAATCCTCAATTTACAACATTTAAATTCATTCTAATTTTTAATTTCACAACATTATAATTACATACAACATTGAATATAATTATTTTCACTTATACATTTAAATTTATTATAATCACATCATTTAAATTCATTCTAATTTTCAATTCACAACATTAAATATATATAATTATTTTCACTTATCCATTTAAAAATATGAATTCACTTATCCATTTAATTAAAAATATTTTCATCTATTATAAAATTATTCTCTAGTTCATTTTCAATTAAAATACACTTATCTAATACGGAGTACTAGTGAATACTTTTTTTTTTTAATTGTAGAGAATAAGCTTGATTAATTTCCTAATTGTTGTAGTATATTATATACTCCGTATAATGTTCGTTTCTGATCATGAGTAATGCTAAATTCCTAAGTCATACTCACGTAACTATCAAAATCCACGCAAATATACATGACATATATATATATATATATATATATATAGAAATGATATTGAGCCCATATAATGGGCTCCTTATGGAGTCAAATGATGATGTTTTTTAAAATTATTTATTAACGTGTTTATTATCCGTATATAATTATTAAATTAAAAAAAAACCATACATTTATATATATAATTTGTTTAATAACAAAAAAATTAAAATTAAAGTTATAAAAATAATTAATTGAAAAATAATGACTACATTAATTAAACTAAATCATAAACTCTAAACTCTAAATCCTAAAAAAAAAATCATAATTTTCAATTTTAGGGTTTCAGGGTTTAGGATTAAGAGGTTTAGGGTTTTAGGGTTTAGGGCGACGGGGAAGGCATCGGGTCCACTGCCGATGTCATTTTGCATCGGGGGGGCCGTTACCAAATGGCATCGGGGCCCACTGCCGATGCCATTTTGCATCGGCCATTAAATGCCGATGCCATTTCGCATCGGCCCAATTGCCGTTGCCTTTTGGGCAATATTTTGTAGTGTTTGATGAACGTAAATCTTGGATTTTGAAAACTTCAGGATAAGCATACCACTGTCTTTCAAGCAGAGACACGTATAATTTCCTCCGGTTGTCCAAAATAGTCGACGTGCCTTGATCAAACAAACAATTGTTTTGAGCTGCATAATTCATATGACCAATGTTATCCTTACCGGCCTGCTGCTGCAACCTTTTGCATCTTTTCGCGAGTATGCAATTCAGCTCCTGATCTTTTCTTTGTATTATTGGCCTGCAGGTCCGGACTATATATGAGTTTTCTTCATCAATGAGCCAGCTGTGTACTTAACATTCCCAGTTTTGTATAAAATAAATGAAGATGGTTTCAAATCCACTAAGGCAATTCCTTGACTGTGTTGACTATAAACCATCTGCAAAATCTGCTTCATAAACAACTGTAGCCTCTCATTCTTGCTTGAATTGAAACAATTCGACTCCAGCCATTCTCTCAAGTTAATTCCATCATTCATTCATCAAAATCTGCATGTTTTCATTTAGGAAGGCTTGTGGTACTGTTTTATGTCCTAGAGTAGGATTTTCGACGTTTAGAAACAGTCCAGGAAATAACATAGGGAAAATAGGAGAAAAACTAGTCTCATTAGGCCTATTACTTGGCATGATCATATTGCTAGGACCAGCAGCTTCCATTGCATTGCAGTAGTAGGTGTTATTGTATTGGAAGAAACTGGAGGAATAGTCTTGAATAGAAAATCATGCATATTTCTAGAATATTCTTCTACCTTCTTGCCCTTATCCTTAGTGGTGTTTGAGCAACCTGCAGCATCATTCGTAGACAATGCCAATTCATTCTTCACATCTCTAAATTTGCAATAGTTGAACTTATAGGCCTGCTGCAGGCACTACTAGAACTACCATTCTCTATTTCCTCTTTTACATCAATCTCCTCTGACTTTGGCTTCATAGCAAAACCTTCAAGTACAATGTTTTATATATTAATTTCAACATAAATAGTAGTAGTAATTAATATATTTAGAAGTAGGCATGTACAACTAGATAAAGAATATTGAGGAGGATGATGCTAGATGCCAGTCATGCGACCAGGCTTTGGAAAGCAATAGCCATTTGTTGATTGAGTGCAAGTTTGCGGCGTCTATTTGGGGCGAATGCTATAAATGGCTTAAAATTAATATGGTTCCGCATAATAATGTAGGCACACATGAGATGCAACACACCGAGGCTCTGGGAAATTCTAAGGTGAGGAGAAAATTAATGATAAGCCTTTGGGCATGTGTGATTTGGGAGTTGTGGAATTGCAGAAATGAAAGGAGATTCAAAGGAGTTGGACATGATAAGAAGAAATTGATGGAGAAGATTAAGATAAATATGTGGACATGGGTAGGTGGAAAGAATCTCATAACTCAAAATTCGTCCATCTCAGCGTGGTGTTGTGACCCCTTTTTATGCCTAGTTGAATAGAGTGAGTTGAGTGAGTGCAGGAAGAGGAGACGATTTAAGAGATGTGTTGGGAGGGAGCCTCTGTTATACAAATTATACTTGTACATGTAATGGGTTGAGTACCCTAAATACTTGAGGCTATAAATTACGTTTTACCGTTCAAAAAAAAAAAAAAGATAAAGAATATTAATTGTCTATATTCGTGTGCCTCTAAGAAATATCAACTAAAGGTATTTATAAAACATAGCAAATGAGCAAATTTCTACAGCTAATTAGTATACTATACTATTCTAGAGGCACAAAGGAGGGACAAAAAAAATGTGGAATATTGGTACCAAGAAATACTTACCGTATTAGAAATCACAACTCCAAACAGAAACTAGTTGATTTCCCTGTTGATATATTCAAATGGTCTTTTACCAATCTGGAAATTGTAAAAACAAAACTCAATTAGTAGAGATTCAAGAAAAACTATAATCTGAAGTACAATATCATATATAGTTTGTATCTGCAGGTATTTTTTTTTAATTTTCTTCCCAAATATCCCGATATTACAGCAAATCATCCCATCCATTCGTATATAATTTGTTGAATCTTCAAAATAAATATCATAAAAAATATTGATATATTAAAGATTTGAGATATAAAATTCTATTTTTTATATAATCTTAAATGAATGATCTAGATTGCTTTGTAATTTCGCCTTCTTTTTCATTATTTTTAAATAAATAAATAAAAATTGTTAGATTTAACACATAATTAGCTTATCAAGTTGACATACTTTCCCTTAATTTTTAAAAATAAAAATTGTATCTTAATTTCATATAAAATATAAAATAGTAGAAACGACGACAAATATAATGGAACAGAGTAGAAACAACAAATATAATGGAACAGTAGAAAAACCAAGGGTTGGTCTGCTATGGACTCGAGTGCATGCTGTGCACCCTAGTCTATGTGCACTTTTCAGTTTACTGACTTACACTTTTTGGTAAATAAGTAATAATTGAAAAGTGCAACACCATTACCAAAAAGTGTAAGTCAGTACACTGAAAAGTGCACATGGACTAGGGTGCACAGCATGCACTCGAGTGCATACTAGACTTTACCAAAAACCAAATATAAGTGTACAACAATAAATATACAATCTAGAACTAGTTGAATCTCCCTCCTTCATTAATAGAGTAATTGAGTGTATTTGGTAGGGTTTAGGGTATAAAGCATAGTTGGGAGAATTCGTCTAATGAACGAGGTACTTGAATCTAGTTATATATATGTGTATATGAGTATGTTTTACTATCAAGGATTTAGGGTTACCTGGCTAATCATTGACCAAAGTAATTTTAAAGGAAATTGGGTCATATTGCCTCGGTTAAGTGTAAGTGTATTCTAGTTTAAAGAAAGTAGAACCGCAAAAAGCTCTAAAGAAAAAATGAAAATGAAAGGAAAGAAAGTAGTACTGGTTTAAAGTGATGTGTTATATAATTTGCTTCTGGTTTGTGTTATAAAATTTGCTTCCGATTTGAAAGTGAAAGTGAAAGTGAAGGTGAAAGTGATGTGTTATAGAGGAGAGAAGAGATGAGAACGGAGAGAAAGGGCATAGTGGCGGTGATGTCAAGTTTAACTGCAGAGTCAAGTAAATACAAATAAACACATGTCCTCGTGACATTTGTGTTCTTCCATGTGATGCAGTCAATTGAACCGTGTGTCCTCGGGTGATCATGTGATAGGCTTCTGATAATTTATTTATTTTTTTCATTTTTTTAAAGAATATTTTAACTTTTTGTTTTATTATGATAATCAATTATTAATACTATTATTATTATTTTTAGATTATAGTATATCACCCAATTTATATATTTGTTAATATTGTTAAAATTTATGAAATATAATATCATATCTAAACTCATTTATTTATTAGATTTTGTATATATAAATTTACAATAAATATCCTAAATTTTGTGAGGTATAAATAACCTACTCTTTTTATTGATATTCTATTTATTTTTATCTTAATTATTTTCATTAAATACTGTAGTTGTAGTTTAGATTGCTAGCTCAAAAATATTTTCTAATATATATTCTTAATTTTTTTTATATAATCTTAAAATGATCTAGATTACTTCAATTCAGCATATTTTGTAATTTCCTCTTTTTTTTTTTATTAAGTTGACTTTTTTTTTAATGTCTTCTAATTTTATTCAGAATAATATAAAAAATAAATATAATGAAACAAATTAGAAACAACAAATATAATGAATAAATATAATAAACGACAAATACAAGGATAAAATTATATCATGTATTAATGTATTATCATGATCGGTAGTTTATAAATAAGTCGTTTGAAAGTCTTCAATAAAGTAATTGAGTAATTGAGTAATTGAGCAATTAAATTAATTTTTTATTTTTTATTAAAAAATATATAAAATTACTAAAATGCCCTCTTTTTTTAACTCATGATCTTATAAAATGTCCTTAAAAAATATATAAAATTACTAAAATGCCCTTTTTCCCAAATCATTTTTTATTATGGTTATCTGCACTCGTTCATTTTATGAGTTCACCCCCAAATCATTTTTTACCACGGTAATCAACACCCGCTTATTTTATAAGTTCACCCCCAAATTATTGTTTTACGACGATTATCTGCACCCGCTCATTTTATGAGTTCACCCCAAAATATTTTTTAAAAAATAATCACATTTAAAAAACTATATTATCATTTTATTAATTTACACAAAATATAATAAAATAAACTCTAATTTATATATTTACAATATGCAGCCGAGTTACCGTCGATTCACCACCAACTCACTCATATTTAAAAAAAGAATCGTAAAAATATAATTAATAAAAAACTATTGAAATTAGCCACAAATCTCGATTTTTTTCTTTTTAATTTTTCTTTTCCTTTATTTCTCCCCATTTTTAGTTTATTTTTCAATTTTTTTATTTATTCATTTTTTTTCCTTTTCCTTTTACTTATTTTATTTTATTTTGATGCCTTTCTTTTACATTTTTATGTGTATTTTTTTAAATTTTAATACAAAATAATATTATAGGTATGATTTTATTATAGTCGATCGGCGGTGCACCTGAATTTCAATTTTAATTTGATGAGTAAAGGACCTGTCGGAAATTCATGTCGTTCGGCGGGTGACCTTGCCACCACCATGCCCGACCACCCCCTCGACGGCGACGGCGGCGCTTCCGCCCCAGCTATTGAAGCGCGAGACCCCTCATCGAATCGCAATGACGATTCTTCACTTCCATGACAATTGACATCATCTTCCATCTCGGCCGAAAACCTCTACTCATTTCGACCACCGACGCGACTGCTTCCATCAATCTCCCTTGTGTTCGCGATCCAGGATCTTCTCTGGCATCAATGGCGCTCGCCTACAACACTCGGATCGACGCTGCCTCGCTCTCGTCGTTCATCTCTGTCCAAATCTCCCTTGTTAATGATATTACTGATTACTATTTTTGGTATTCCAATAGTTTTTTTTAATTATGTTTTTACGAATTTTTTTTCTAAAAATATGGATGATTTAGTGGTGAATCGACGGTAACTCGGCAATGACTCGACTGCAAGATTGTAAATGTATAAATTAGGCTTGATTTTATTATTATATTTTGTGTAAATTAATAAAAAGATAATATAATATTTTTAATGTAATTATTTTTAAAAAAACCTTTGGGGTGAACTCAAAAAATGAGCGGATGCAGATAATTGTGGTAAAAAATAATTTGGGGGTGAACTCATAAAATAAGCGGGTGTAGATAACCGTTGTAAAAAAAATGATTTGAAGGTGAACTCATAAAATGAGCAGGTGTAGACAACTGTAGTATAAATATGATTTGGGGTGAACTCATAAAATGAGCAGGTGCAAATAACTGTAGTAAAAAAATAATTTGGGGGTGAACTCATAAAATGAGCTGTGTAGATAACCGTTGTAAAAATATGATTTGGGGGTGAACTCATAAAATGAGCGGGTGCAGACAACTGTGGTAAAAAAATGATTTGGGGTGAACTCATAAAATGAGCGGGTGTAGACAACTGTAGTAAAAAAATGATTTTGGGTGAACTCATAAAATGAGCGAGTGCGGATAACTATAGTAAAAATATAATTTGGGGGTGAACTCATTAAATTTTAATAGGTGCAGGTAAAATATAAATAAAAAATTAAAATTAGGGGTGAAAATGTTATTTTATAATTAAATATTTTTTATTTATTTTAAATTAAAAAGGATATTTTCCTCATTTTATATATATTAATTTAATTTAATAGTAGGGCAATGCAGTGCGATTGCATATTTCATAGAGCAAACGCACTAATGCGAAGTGCAATCATATAAAATAAATTTCATCCGTTAGATTAATGATCTAATGGTATTTCAAGTATTGCCTTTTATAAGACAGGCGAAGCCTGCCTTTTCATAGAAAGACCCCTAAAGAATAATTAGGAGAATTCGTATAAGGGAGAATTGGGCAAAACTATTGAGCGTGTATTCAATTGAGATTCTGTTGGATTTTTTTGGACTTTAAAAAGTCAGTGGATTTAGAAAATCCATAGACTCTATGCAGAGTTTGACTGACTTTTTTATTGATTTATATGGATTTTTATAGATTTGACATGATTCTAAAATACACATTTTTTTATTGATTTACATGGATTTCCATAAACTGCGCCCCTAAAACTTAGTTCAAAAAAAATTATTATTTATCATTATTATTCTCATCTTCATTTTCATCGGCCTCATTTTTCACATAGTTAGCAATACTAGTTCTCCATGCATTAGCTTAAGTTCTTTGTTGTAGTTGTCTTTGAGAAAGCAATTCCAAATTTTCCTCTTTTAGATGTGGTGAATCTTGATCTTCTTTATATTCGACTGGAAATTCATCACCTTCTTTCCGAAGAAAGTTATGTAATCCAGCGAACTTGTGAATTGCAATTTGAAAATACCTATGTAATCCAGCGAACTTGTGAATTGCAATTTGAAAATACCAAAAATTCGATTGAATAATTGCATTTCTGGGGTGACGACCTTAACCACCAAAATCTTTTAGATGATATCGAACACCAAGTAATGGGGAATTGACGTCGATTAGATATTATTGACGGTGTCCGATATACTATAATTTACAGAAAGAACATAATTTTAAAATACAGAGATGTAATTTTTTTCACGATAATAATGGTGGTGGTGAAAAATCTGTGATGCTTATCAAAGAACATAGTTAACACAGTTTTTTTTTTTTCTTCTCTTTTAGAGTCTTCTAAGAAAATCCATTGAAATCTCTACTTTTTAGAAGAGATTTTGATTAGTGAAATTTATTTATATTTTTGAAAGAGAATCCAACGAAGTCCATAGAGTATTAAAATCCATAGATTGTTGAATACCTAAAGATTTCTAAAGACTTTTTAAAATCCGTATTGAATATCTCAAAATTTTGAAAGACTTTTAAAAATCCGGATTGAATACCACGAGATTTTAAAAGTCCAAAAAAATCCAACAGAATCTCAATTGAATACACCCCCCTACATTTGGGGGAAAATTTTGCCTAAATTTTTAGGGTCTGACTATATGCACCTCCATTTCGGAGGGATGCACTCCCCCTTTCAATTTATTAATATAATAATAGAGTAAAAAGTCAAAATTAACCTTCATTAAAATACAGCGTACTAGATGAACCCCCTTTACTAATCGCACCCTTTACTATCCTTTCTTTCACCTTATTCCTAACCCAAAACTCCGACCACCGTCACCATTTTTTCCGGTAACAAGAAATAAAAAAAAATTAAAAATTTCAACAAATCAATCATATTCATCCACAAATTACCATTATCAAACCCATTAACAAACACCATTATCAAAACTTAGAAAACTAACATTTTTTTAAAAAAAATTCGTCAAAACAAACACCATTATCAAAACTTAGAAAACTAACATTTTTTAAAAAAAATTCGTCAAACCACATTATCAAAACTTAGAAAACTAACATTTTTGAAAAAAAATTCGTCAAACCAGTGCCAAACATATATCTTCCGGTCGACCACATTTAGTCGACCATATGTCTTTCCGTCGACCGCATTTTGTCGACGGAAGAATATATGGTCGACCAACAAATGTCGATCGACACTGTAATGTCGACCATGTACACTTTCGTCGACATTATTATGTCGATGAAAGTGTACATGGTCGACATTACAGTGTCGAAATAAAAAACAAAAATGGTGTTTAACGCCGGCGAATCGGGGTGGGCTAACGTCGTGAACCAACGCCGGTGAAGAGAGGGAGAGAAGAGAGAGGTAGGGGCGGCTGCGGCCTACCGAAGGACGGGGGCGGCCCTGAATTTTTTTTTTTTTTTTACAGATCGGGGTGGTGTTTGGAGGGGGGAATGGAGGGGAGAGGGCGGCGCGGCGGCCGATTGACGGGGCGGCAGCGCGGCCGTTGTATTTTTTTTTTACGGATCAGGGCGATTCCGGCAGCGGGGGAAATGGAGGGGAGAGAAGAGTTCGAGGGAGAGGGGGGCAAACCTGGGGGGCGGTCGCGGCGGCCGATGGATGGGGCGGCCGCGCGGCCGCCAATCTGTATTTTTTTTTTTACAGGAGGTTGGGGCGGCGAGGCGGAGGTTGGGGCGGCCGCGGCGAGGCGAGGCGGGGGTGGCCGCGACGAGGTGAGGCGTGGGTGGCCGGCGACGGGGTGAGGCGTGGGTTGCCGGCGACGGGGTGGAGGGAGGGGGAGGGTGAAGGTGGGGTGGGTTGGGGAAGATGAAATGAATTTAGGGTTGGGTGTGGGTAGTAATAGGTATATTATGAAGGGAGGGGTATTTATGACATTTGAGGGGGGATGTGACCTAAATTTCTGGGTGTGTATAAATCGGGGGAGTGCATCTCTCCGAAATGGAGGTGCATATAGTCAAACCCAATTTTTATTGTGTAGAGCAACAAAAAGCCACTTAAAATAACATTTTTACCCTTACATTTACCTTTGCACACTTTTTTCTACACCCATCAAAATCAATTTTACTTTTTACATTTTTTCTTCCCAGCACACATATCTTAATCTAATCAATTTAAATTTTAACTTCACATTACTAACTTATTATTTTTATATTATATTAATCATTTATTAATTATTATATTATGGAGTTTGTTTTTTAAAGTTTCGATATCAATTTTAACACATTAACTAACTAATATAAATATTATTTTATTCTTGTACATTTATAATATTATTAACTATTAATTATTGTTTTAATTCATAATATTAATTATTATTCTATAATATGTTTAATTGTTTATTTCATATTATTATTTAATTATTAATATTTTTATATGATGACATAATATTTTTATCACATCATTAATTAATATTATTATTATTTTATATTTGTATTCAAATTTTATTCAAAAATTATTTATTTGTTTAAAATTTTTTTTCAAATTTTTTTCAGTGAAATTGAGATTTTTTACTTTTCTTTCACGTTATTTATTTTTATGTTGTAAGGTATTGAGAAATTAATTTTCTTTTTATATTGTATTTACTTTTATTTAAAAATTATTTACATTCAAATTTTAAATTATAGAATATTTTTTTGTTTCTATTTTATTTAGTTTTTTTATATAATACTACATTATATTGAGTATATATTTATTTGCATACTCTGTCAAAAAAAATATATATATATATATATTTGCATACACACAGTGCATACTAGCAAGAAATAATGCATACACACCGTGCATACTACCAATATAAAATGCATACACACATTGCAATTTGCATACTACCAATATAAAATGCATACACACATTGCAATTTGCATACTATCAATATATAATGCATACACACTAACAATCAATTTTCTGGAACGGGGTGAACTAAGGAGATCAGTTGGTGCACCCGGGAGAGATGTATAGATTGAAACTGGGGTGCACATAGGAGTGTGTATCGAGTGAAACTGGATGTGTGAATCCTGGGGGTGTATTAAATGAAACTGGGGGTGCACTTCTGGATTGGCAAACCCTAGCCCATTAATAACTCATTAGAAAGCCAAAGGGGAGAAACCTAGTTCCTTGCCCTAGAATCAGTGTGGCCGCCGCCGTCGCCATCGCCGCCTTGAAAATCGCCGGCAACGCGCAGAGCTCCGACGCAAAGCCAGAAAAAACGAAACACAAACCAAAAATCGAAACCCAAAGCCGGAAAAGTACATCAGATTTGAAAACATAAAAAGTAATACCAAAAATCCAAAAAAATCGACAAACCCCATCGTCTTCAGTCGCCGCCCTCTTCGAACTCTCACGGTGGAGTTGCAGATCGGCGCCGACGTCGACCAAAGCTAGATCCAGGCGGCGGCACCGACGAACCATCGAGGGCAGAGACTTTCTTCATCGGCGTCCACGAATCATCGAGGGCTTCGTCTTCGCCGAAAGCTACGCCCCAGCGCCGCCCAACTTCTCCACCAAAAGTCGCCATTCCCTCCTCCTTCCCTCCCTCGCATTTTTTCTTCAGATCTGTTACATTACGACGGCGGCGACTCTTCTCCCTCGCCCAGTCGCCACCAAAGCTACGCCCCAGCGCCGCCCAGCTTCTCCACCAAAAGTCGCCATCCCCCTCCTCCTTCCCTCCGACGGCGGTGAAGGGGTGAATCGGTGCCCTCACATTGTGGATCTATTCTTTTCGCCGCCGTACCTCCATCGTAGGGGATCTGGGAATGGAGAAGGAGAAAGAGAAAAGAATTGGGAGAGAGAATGGAAAAAGAATTTTTGATTTGGGAATTTGGAGAGAGAATGGAAATGACGGGATAAAACAAATTTTGACCCAAACATGAAGTTAAGGAGGGGTAAATTTGGGCTTTTACCTCATTTTTGTTGTTTTAAATAATATCAATTTGTTTTTGTTGTTTTACCTACTTAGGAGTTAGGAGGCCCAAATTGAGGGTATAAGTAAATAATCACTTCGTATAATGCACATTAAGAGGTAGTACTTGAATCTTCTACTACTTTGATGGCTATGTTTTAACTACACTAATAAATTAAAAAAAAATAGGGTTACGTTATGATTTTAGATTGACCAATGAATAAATTTCAAGGAAAATTGGTTTATATTGCCTAGATTCTTCCGTAGTTACACCTCGCACTTGCACAATCTCAGCGAAAAAGGAATAATCCCTTGATTTTTAATCAACGATGGATGGATGATCAAAGGTAAAATATCTCCATATAACTACTCATTACATCTCTGAAAAGCTTTCATTTGTTGGAACAGGTAATAATTAAAGTATTCCTTCCGTCTCTGAAAAATTTTCATTTGTTGGAACGGGATTTAAGGAAAATGGGTACTTTAAATTAAATTTATTTTCGTTAATAGCGCGCTAATTAATTAAATGTATGTGCATGCTGCAGCTGTCAAACATAATATTTATTGACCAAGATTTTCTTACTCAAAAATTCCGGAAGCTTATCAATCTAACGACACAATTTCTGGGATTCTCGTCTATGAATTCCTCCAAAAGGTAGTAACTAATTAATTAAACAAACCTCTCTAGCTCTGCTCTTAACATCGAATTGTATCGTGCCATAGTGGATTATAAATCATCCCAATTTTCACATGAATCCGCTCTATGTTGCCGGTGATTCTTTTGGTGGCATCATAGTTCCTCTTGTTGTTGACCACATCTAGCTATAATGGTAACATATTTAATTTGCATGTATATATAGTACTGGAGTGACTATTATTAATTAGTTTCCTCCATTTATGTTTGTTTCATGATAGGCATTAAGGCAGGATTGAGCCACATTTGAATATCAAAGTAATCATCTTTATCTTCCGATCCTTTTCAGTTTCCGTAATTGTGTGTGTGCCTTTTCTACTTCTTTTTTATACGTTGTAGGGATATATATTGGGAAATCCTATTACCGATTACTCTATAGACTACAATGGAAGAATTCCATATGCTCACCGAAATGGTCTATTATCAGATGAACTCTACCGGGCAATAAATCTTATTTCTATTCCATTTTCTTAAATATACATAATCTGCAAACCACTTTATCGATTTATTAAATTATAGTATATGCAGGGGCGGACCTACACTATGCTCCGAGGGCCTTGGCCCCCCATCCCTACCCCACCCTCCTATATATATATATATATATATTTTTTAAATAAAGAAATATGATAAATTAATAAATTATTTTAGTGGTGAGTTTATTGTAAAAATTGTCTCTAAGATAAATTATTTATTGCACATTTGATGTTTATATATAAAAATAATTATTTTGTAGGTATATTATTTGAAATGGGTTGCAATTAACTCATGCAAGTTATATAACTGATAGTTTAATTTAATTATTTCTTTAATTTTACATCACATTAAAAAAATAAAGTATTTATTGTTCAATAATTTAAATGTTCATTTTTTCAATTATTCATACTATACGATATAATAAAACAACAATATATTTTAGATCATTATTTTTTTGGCCCCCTAACATCGAGTTCTGGGTCCGCCCCTGAGTATATGATTTTTTTTCTCTCCTAAAAACCAGTCTGCAAAAGACAATTGCAATGGAAATTATGTGAATGTCGAGCCCAACAACTATCTGTGTAAAAATGTTATGGAAAGAGTAAATCAAGTAAGTGAGTTTCTAATTACTCCCTCCGTCCGCCTATAAGTTTTGCATTTTACCATTTTAGTCCGTTCACCTATAAGCTTCCCATACCCTTTTTGGTAAGTATTTTTTCTTACACTTTACTTTATATTTTACTTTTTCTCTCTATCTCTCTCCTTCTTTCAATCACATCACTTGTACTATTTCTATTATTTAGTGGGTGTTTGGAAACACTAGAAGTTGCTTAAAAGCACTTTTTTTTCAAATAGAATCACTTTTGAAGTGTTTGGAAACACAACAAAGTGATTAAGTTAATTTGTTAAAAGTGATTTTGGTGAAGCACCCCTCCACCTACTTCTAATAGCTTCTATCTGCTTCTCATCATTACAACAATCAATTTTACAATTTTGCCCTCGCAATTTAAATAATATTTCATCTTTACACATTACCTATCCAAATGTAATAAGGGTGTTTTTTGTAAATTTATAAAAAAAAGTGATTTGTTTTGTAAACACCACAACATATACACAATTGATTTAAAGTGCTTAATTTTAAAACACTATCAATTTTCTATTTTAGTGTAAAAATCAATTTTAATCACTTTAAAGCAATCACTATGTTTTGCAAACACACCTTTAATCACTTTTTTTAATCTCTGTGCCAAAAAGTAGTGGGAAGCTTATAGGCGGACGGAGAGAGTATATAGTTTTAAATTTTGAATTAATTTGTTGTAATTACTAAAATATATATTGATGTGCATGCGTGCAGTGTGTTGAAAGGATAAACATTCTTCATATATTAGAACCGAAGTGTGATTTTTTTTTTGGGAAACAAAAGTTGCCATCGCATCACATGTTGCCTGAAGATGAAAATTATGCTCGGCGCTTTCTACAATCCTCCACTCCCAAGCCATGCATGGTGTCGAGTAATGCGTCATAAACTCACTTTTTGTTTCTCTCTTATTTTTTCTTCAAACTCTGTTTCTTGCTTCCTAGCAAGTATTGAATTCTCTCTCCTCATATAAATGGGCGAATATAAAACTTGTCCAAGAAGCTCTACGTGTTCTTGAGGTATATATCTCAATCAACCAACCATCAACATTTTAGCATATTTGTTATACCTGGTCAAAAAAGTCAATATTTGACAATTCAATCCTAATCATCAGCTTACGTGTCGAGGATCAGTCAACAAAGTCCGTGCGACAACTTGTCAACAAGATAAAGAAAATGTAATAGAAATAATGTATTTAATATATTTAAGTGCTCGCCCAAATGTGTCGGCGAGCACATGTTTTAGTTAGCTGCTTGCCAAAGTGTGTTGGCGAGCACATGATTACATAAGCCAAGAGAAGACAAGTGTTGAAGCCTTGGGGGACAGCATGGAGCGTGGCGACCACCTTCCTCGGCGAATTGGGCGACCACTTCTCCGGCGACCACCGTAGATCAGCTCATCGGCATCTCGCCGAGGACTACCACCAGAGGCGGTTTAGCATTAAATGCGTCGTCCCGTCACCTTTTCGGGCAGAAAGAAAGGTCCACTACCAGGGCGCCACGTGTAAAGGGCGGGCTGCCCCTGAAATCCACTATATAATGCCCAAATGGGCTCATTTGTAAAGTTAAGTGATCATTCCCTACAAACACCCAATCTAAGCAATACACTCCCCAAAGCATCAAGCTTCTAGCTTCTCCAAGAAGCTACACCTTTGTGTTCTTATTGTTCTTCATATCTTCATAAGATCATCATAAACTATCCTCATAATCCGTATTAACACGTAATAAACCCCGTTTAATCATATATGTTTATATCGTGCTAAAGAACAGTCCACATCCGAATCACCCCGATCAAAGCGCATACAACATTTGGCGCTAGAAGGAGGGGCCTTTTACGTGTTCTTCATCTCAGTTTCGACCGATCATCGAGCGATCGGTTTGCAAACTCTTTGTTTCAGGTTTTAATCGTTTGATCCACCATTTAAAGCTTTATTTACATATTTTAGTGTTCTTCGTGTTCTTGAACATTTTCGGTTTTCGAGACATATTTTGGAGTTTGATCTCCTTGTAATTGTGTTTTCAAGCTTTTTCTGTTATTACTTTGCTAGATCAGTAGTTGTAATAGCACGTTCTTCTGCGTAAGAACTTTAATCTTTCGTTTTAAGCATCGAAGGCTTAGAACAGTCACACCCTTGTAATCTTTTAAGAAAGACACTCTTTAAACGATGTCTCAGCATACTAATCTTGACGGAACCCCACCGCCCGGGGGGAACGAACACCCTCCGCCGCCGGCGGCACCGACGACAACTCCTTTTGGAAACTTGAACTTAGGGGATATCATGAAAGATCCCCTACACTTGAAAGAATTCTCCGATTTCCTCCTAGAGAAGAGGAGGTTACTCGAGGTGGAAGAAGTGGAGAAGGCCAAAGATCGGGCCTTCGACAGAGCTCGCAAAGCAAAGGCTAGGATCAATGACAATGATGAGGACAATCGCTCCTATCATTCGTATTCTGTTCGTCCCCAGGACAGAGATAGAAATAAAGCTCTCGTTCGCTCCCACAACAGCCATACGGGGGATTCTGATGCTCAGAACTCGGTGTTCAACCGAGTGGGCAAAGAAGGACAAAGGGCTCCTCGCCTAGTACCCTATGACGATGGGCGACGACCAGCTAATGACGACCTCAGAGATCGCGGTGGAAAGAAAGGAGGCAGGGTCTCCGCCCTAGACCGAGTAGGGCCAGGCGTGCGAGCTCCATCAAAGAGTTATCACAGCCATCACTTTGAGAGGCGATCTCCCAGGCGATCACATCATGGTGATCACCCGGCCGCATCCCGCAGGAGCCGACGCGACGAGGTCGTCGTCCCCCGACCACAGACAGTCGAGGAGGGGCAGATCGCCCAGTTCCTCGAGACACAAAAAATAATGAAGTTGGAGATGGAAACTCTGCGAGCAGAGGTGGTCGCAACCAAGCAAGACACTGCTCCACCAGTCACTCTGCACACTCCACCTCTAAGTGTTATGATTCTCACCGCTCCCATTCAGAGGAATATTCAAATGCCTTCTATGGCAGCGTACGACGGGGCGTCCGACCCCAGGGTGCATCTATCAAAATATGCAAGCTATATGGCCTCAATCGGGGCAACGGACGCCACCCAATGCAGAAACTTCTCCTTGACCTTAGGAGATCGAGCTCATCGCTGGTACACCACCTTGGGTGCCGGATCTATCACCTCATTTTTAGAGCTAGGGCAACAATTCTTGACTCACTTTGGGTCTATTGCTGCTCGCCCAGCCTCAAAGCAACGTTTGGCAAACGTGCGCTAGACACCAACCGAGTCGGGCAAGGACTTTATCGAACGTTTCGATAGGTTGGTGATTGATGGAGAGGCAGCCAACGATGAGACGAAGTTGATCTCAACTATCTCCGGTCTGAGAATATGTTCCAAGCTTTGGGAATCTATGCACACCTCTTTCCCCGTTTCCTATGCGGATTTCCGCAGTCAGGCGGGAAATTTTATCCAGATGGAGGAAATAATGGATGCCGCCAAGGCTAACGAGTAGCCTGACGCGGCCAAAAGGGTATGGCCCAAGAAAAGTTCTAACACTGGGGAGTCTTCCCAGCCTAAGAAGGCGACCACTCAGGGCGGCAGTGCTCGCCCGTCAAACTTCAGACCTTTCGAGGAGTCTCCTGAAATTCTTCAATTCAGGGAGGCCCTCTCTGTTGACCCCAGGGGTATCTACGATGCAATCAGGGGAAAGAATCTGCTCCCCCAAGCTAAGCCAATGTATACAAGTGATGCTAATCTTGATGGTAGTAAATTCTGCAACTACCACAACTCAGTCGGCCACCACACCAATGGGTGCCGAGACTTGGTGAGAAATCTCTTTAAACTGTACAACGAGGGCAAGCTCGCCCAGTTCATCAAGTCCGGAGGTGGAAGTGGCGACAACAGGGGCAAGAAGCGTCGCGACGACAGCGACGACCTTCGCCAGCAGCTCCATCGCCAGAAATTGACCCCCCCATGCCGAGCAATCCGACGGGCGACAACGACAATGTGGGCGGGGGATGCTTTGTGATAGAAGGCCCCTTGGGGGGAACTGAATCTGGAACTGCTCTGTTTGTTCGCCGACAGCAGAGCAAAATGCGAGCACTCAACAACATCCATCAGGTGTGCGTCGCTCCGAGCCTTGCGATGATATTATCGTAGGGTTTGGAGACACTCGCTCCCATCCAATTGGGAGAATCAGACTATCTTTGGAGTTGGCGTCAACAAAAGAGCCAGCAATGCACTGTACCCGGCAGCTCGACTTCATGATCGTCGACATGCCGTCCTCGTACAATGTTTTCCTTGGCTTGCCTTTCTTCGATGAGTTCAAGGCGGCCGCTTCTACGTATTATTATTGTATTAAGTTTCCAACCCCGACGGGAGTTATAACCGTCAAGAGCGATCAGACGCGGGCGAGGGAGTGTCTCGTCCGTTTTGCAAAGCGTCACTCTAAGAAAAGTACTATGATTGGCCTGCATATAGAGTGTCAAAAACAAAAAGAACAAATGAACTACCTGGAAGGTCTTCCTAGAAAATATCAAAAAATCGAAGTTGGGGAGTCCAGTCGACGTTTCGACGACCACCTTGTGGAGGTGAACGAGCACGCCTCCATGGAAGTGGACGACCACACCCCAATGGAGATAGACGAGCAGACAGATTCGGGCGACCAATTCCCCGACGACCAGGTTCCAGAAAATTTTCCAGATCTGGAGCCTAGGTTAGGTTTTGAGCCAGATTTCGAAATCGAGGATCCTCGTTGGAAGGAGCCTAAAGAGCGGGCAACCTCGGCGGAGGACCTTGAAACCATCCATTTAAACGATGCTCGTCCAGAGCTCGTCGCATTTTTTAAAGAGAACATCGGAGCTTTCGCCTGGTCGCACAAGGACATGGTGGGCATCGATACGAACCATGCCTGCCACAGGTTGATTATTGACCCAACAAGAAGACCCATCACCCAAAAACGAAGAAAATTTGGTCCAGACAAATATGCGGCTATGGTGGTCGAAGTCAAGAAATTGGTCGACAACAAACTAATTGAGAAAACTGGAACTGATCCTGAGTGGTTGGCAAATCCAGTGCTCGTCAGAAAAATGACCGGGTCGTGGAGATTGTGTATAGACTTCACAGATCTAAACGATGCCTGTCCAAAAGATCACTTTCCGATGCCCCACATCGATCACTTGGTAGATAATACAGCGGGGCACGAAATGTTAACTTTCATGGACGCTTTCGCGGGATACCATCAGATTGCAATGCATCCTGACGACCAGCGGCATACAGCCTTCATGACGGCAACGGACATGTACAGTTGGAAAAGAATGCCTTTCGGTTTGAAAAACGCGGGAGCAACATACCAAAGACTGGTGAATAAAATGTTTGAGAAACACATCGGCGAGATGGTGGAGGTCTACATCGACGACATTGTTGTCAAAAGTTTACGAAAAGAAGATCACCTACACCACCTTGCCATGACATTCGATATTGTAAAGGAGTACAACATGAAGTTAAACCCGAAAAAATGCAGTTTTGGAGTTAGCTCCGGGAAATTTCTGGGGCATTTGGTTAGCCAGCGGTGCATCGAGGCGAATCCGAGTAAAATTCAAGCAGTCATCGATATGTAGAGCCCAAGGAACGTAAAAGAAGTGCAGAGGTTGACAGGATGCCTTGCATCGCTGAACAGATTCATAGCACGAACGGGGGATTGTTGCAAACCTTTTTTCGATGCTTTGAAAAAAGGGAGGTTCGAATGGACCGACGAGTGTGAAAAAGCTTTTGAAAAGCTGAAGGAATATTTATCAGATCCGAAGGTCCTATCTAAGCCAGTCCCTGGAGAAATTTTGTATCTCTACTTGGCGGCCACTGACTGTGCGATCAGTTCAGTGCTCGTCCGAGCAGAGGGGAGCACACATCTTCCAATCTACTACGTAAGTCAAACACTGAGAGATGCGGAGTTGAGATACACTCCAATGGAAAAATTGGCGTACGCCTTGGTCATGAGCGTTAGAAAGCTAAGGCAGTACCTGTTCGACCACGAGGCGGTCGTCCTCACGACGTTTCCTCTTCGGCGAGCACTACATCGTCCGGATACCACTGGAAGGCTTTTGAAATGGTCGGTGGAAATCAGGCAATTTGGGCTCACCTACGCGCCCAGAACGGCAATCAAGGGACAAGTACTGGCAGAATTCATTGTGGAACTCACTTTCCCGGATAAACTGGACAAGGAAATCGAGCTTTCTTGGACACTGTTCGTCGATGGCTCTTCGACGAGCACCAAAGCAGGGGCAAGAGTCGTCCTCACCAGCCCAGCCGGACAGACGTTTGCTTCAGCGATCGAGTTCGAGTATCGGGCAACCAACAACGAGGCAGAATACGAGGCTCTGGTCGCGGGAATCAAGATGGCTATGGCCGTGGGCGCCAGAAAGCTGAAAATTTTTTCCGACTCTCAACTAGTGGTTTGTCAAATAACGGGCGAGTACGAGGCTCGCGGAGACCAAATGTTGAAGTATCAAGACTTGGTGAAAGGATTGCTCGAGCAATTCGATCAGTTTCACATCGAGCAAATCCCTAGGGAGGAGAATACGCAAGCAGATGCCTTAGCTCGGCTGGCCAATTCAGAGGGGGAGGCAATATTTTCAGAAGCGACCATCACTAAGATTTCTTCCCCATCAGTGAGCAGAAGTCAAATTTTGCAGATTGAAGCGACCAGCGACGAGGACTGGAGGATGCCGATCACCAAGTACATCAAGACCGGCGAGCTCCCGGACGACAAGGTGAAGGTGACCAGGTTGTAGCTCAGGTCCGTAAGGTACACTATTATCGGCGACCAGCTGTACAAACGTGGTTTTTCAATGCCTTTATTGAAATGCCTCGGAGAGGACGAAGCGAAGATCGTCATGCATGAAATCCACGATGGAGTGTATGGAAATCATACAGGGGGGCAAGCGCTCGCTTTAAAGATCATAAGGCAAGGCTACTTTTGGCCAACACTGAAGAAGGATGCAATCCACTACGCGCAGACGTGCAAGAGATGTCAAGCCTTCGCTCCCGCCATTCACTCACCACCAGACGAGCTCACCTTGGTGTATAGTTGTTGGCCTTTCGCAAAGTAGGGGATCGACATCATCGGACCTTTCCCACCAGCTGCAGGGGGAGTAACTTTCGCAGTCGATTACTTCACCAAATGGACAGAAGCAAAGGCATTGAAGACCATCACAACGGGCCAGATGACAAGCTTCATTTGGAAAAATATAATTTGCAGGTTCGGCCTACCACGAGCGATAGTGAACGACAACGGACGTCAATTCACGAGTCAAGACATGCTGGAATTCTGCTCAAAGTGGAACATCAAGAAAAAAAATTCAACACCCTATCATCCACAATCAAATGTTCAAGTAGAAGCAATCAACAAAATCATCAAGCACACCTTGAAAGCTAAGCTAGATGGATTGAAGGGCAAATGGGCGGACGAGCTGCACATGGTTCTGTGGGCATATCGGACGACCACGAGAAATTCTACAGGTGAGACCCCGTTCGCGCTCACGTTCGGAACCGAAGCTGTCATACCAGCAGAGGGGCAAGTCGCCACCTTCCGAGTGGTAAACTATGACGAGCAGCTGAATAACGATGCACAGCTCTCCGACTTGGACTTCCTAGAAGAGCGAAGGCTAACAGCGGACGAGAAGAATGTGGTCTACAAATAAAGGTCAGAGCGCTACTACAACACCAAAGTACGTGCTCGCCAATTCACCATCGGCCAGCTCGTACTTCGACGGGCGACGGAACAGTCCATTGGCATACTTGGCCCGACTTGGGAGGGTCCGTACCGAATAACGCGCACACTCCTGAACGGATCATACGAGCTAGAAGATCTCGAGGGCAAGCCGAGCAAGTACCCATGGAATGCGGTCAAGCTGAAGAAGTTTTATCAGTAAGTTTTTAATTTCTTTATATTTGTATAGTTTGTATCTAGTCGTCATTTTCAATACATGTCAAAGATCAAATTTCATCAAGTGTTAGATAAGTTTTAGAAATTTTAGATAAGGTTCTGCGTAGCCAGCTATGAAACAAAAGAGTTCAACCGACGAATGGTTAACTCTGAAAGATGAGCACTCTTTCTTAAAGATGCTCGCAAAGGAAAGACGAGCACTCTTTCTTAAAGATGCTCGCAAAGGAAAGACGAGCACTCTTCCTTAAAGATGCTCGCAGGGTAGTGGCGACGACGATCACTACCTAAGAAATAAGAGTTCAACCGACGAATGGTTAACTCTAAAAGATGAGCACTCTTTCTTAAAGATGCTCGCAAAGAAAAGACGAGCACTCTTTCTTAAAGATGCTCGAAAAGAAAAGACGAGCACTCTTTCTTAAAGATGCTCGCAAAGAAAAGACGAGCACTCTTTCTTAAAGATGCTCACAAAGGAAAGACGAGCAATCTTTCTTAAAGATGCTCTCAACATAGCAACGACGATCTCTATCTAAGAAAGGAAAATTCAAAAAAGTATTTATTAAAAGATGCTTGCAAAAAATAATCATAACATAAATTGAAAAGCAGTGACAAGGACGATCATTCAAAGAAAAACGAACACGTCGTAAGCAAAAAGTTCCATTCATTAAAAAAGCCTTAGAAAGGCTGAAGTTACAAAAAGGCCCTAGTGGCCGAACAGTCCTAAAAAAGCGAAATAAAAATAAAATAAACTAAACTTCGGCAGCATCCTGCTCGCCTGCAACCTCCTCCTCCTCGCCCACGGCCACCACCTCGCCAGGAGCATCCTGCTCGCCCTGACGAGTTGGGGAGTCTTGTGGCGGATCATCAAAATACACCGGAACACCCAAGAGACGAGGGAACTGGAATCCCATTTTCATCAAAGGGAGCAGGGGGAGTCTTGATTCCGCTTTAGGGTTTTCACCCATGATGAGGTCGTCTATGAAGCCGCCGAGCAGTGTAACGTCCACATCTGGTTGAACTTCTTTGAGTTTATGAACAAGCTCGTGGGCAGTGAGCACCACCGATAAAATGGCCGCGGACTCAGCGACATCATTGCTTTCATCTCGCTCTGCCGACACGTCGACCAGTTCTTGCCGAAGAGTGGCCAAGTCATCCTCAGCAGTTGTAAATTTATTTTGAAGAACGCTTACCTCGGCGGACTTCATTTTTAGCTCGTCCTCGGCAGCGTTGAGGCGAGCACGGAGATCTTCGATCACTTGAAGATCCTCCTGATCTTTCTTCCGAACTACCTCAAGCTGGGCCTCAGAATCGGCCAGTTTTGTCTCAAGGTCGGCCACTTTCTCCTCAGAAGCGGCCAGCTGCTTTTCAATGCCCGCTTTAGCCCTTGCCAGGTGGACGAGCTTCACGCTCCTCTCCTCGCTGATTTTGCGGTTTTCATAGATCTGGATACAAAGTTTCTCGGCAGCAAAAGCTGCGCGACTAGTCTCAATGGCGACCAGCCTCGCATTCTCCAAGGAATTGTGGTTGTCGACCTCGTCGACAAAAGTTGTAGATAGCGATCGGGGAACGTTCCTCATGGCCCTGACCACGGGCTGGGGGAGCACCTCCTCGTCTTGCGGATCCCGCGAACGGTAAAAGCCGAGGAGGTCTTCATTGAAAGGTTCAACAACCGGTTGCTCGGAAAGCCTAACAAAGAGGAGAAAATTAGAAAGGGTACTTGGAAAATATTCAAAGGCATTTCTTTCAGAGAACTTACTTGGCAACCCGGTCGGCGTCCCAGCCTAGAAGAGTTTTATCACCAAGGGCCCTTTGCCCAGCCGACGAGCTCGCAGCGACGTCTCGCGTCCTTTTGCTTCTACGAGGAGGGGATGGCCCCGTTGGGGATACGATCTGTGGGGAGGCGAGTTACCTCTCGGCGGAGATCTCCTCGGCGAGACCCTCTCCTCGACACTCTGCCCGAGCCACTGCTCGACAGTAGTTGGGCGAGAAGAACCCCCTCAGGTTTGTTTCGCAGCCTTTTTCGGAGGAGCCGCCGTGGTCTCCGGCCTTTTCCTCTTGCTCGAGCCATCGACGATCTGGCGCTCGCGGAGCGCTTTCGCTGCTCGGATCATTCTGCTTGACATAATTCGATCGTAATCGAGGGTTGGAGGAAGGTAGGTGACAACTTTTTCAGGAACCACTACTAAAAATAAAGAGTCAGTATTACGAAGATAAGATTTTTTTACGAAAAGACTTGGAAATATTTCAAATACCTGGAGGAAACTCTCGAGTGATATGGTGAGGAGGTACTCTAAGACCTGTTCGCTCGCGCATACACTCCCTATTCAGAAAGCGACAAGACCTCTCCAAATAGCGACGATTAAGCACACAGCAAATGTGATATTGGAAGAGGGACGAGAGACGGTGCTCGGCGGTCTTCGTGCGAGCAGTTTCACCTGCAAGAGCGAGGAGTTATTCAGTATAGACAAGAACGAGCAGAAATAAAAAGACTTACCACGAATTCTCTGATAGTCGGTCGCGATGGGGATGCGAGCAGATGATCCATCCGGCCTCACCGCACTTTTCCAGTCCCCGGCTATCCACCACCAATTGGTCTTCCAATCTCGGATTTTGTTTGGGACCCCTTCGACCAGCTTGATGTAGTCGCGGCTTTTTACATAGTAAAAACCGTAGCCCACCTTTTTTCCGGCCTTGGCCGCTTGAAGGAGATAGTTGATCTCTTTAGGGCTGAGCCAAGTGTTCCGACAACCGTTCTCGGCCGCGACCAGGCCGAACAACGTGAGGAGCCCGATCAGATTCGACCACCCGTTCGGCAATATTTGAGAAGGGGCCACCCCCAGAAAGCGTAAGAAATTTGAAACTCCGGGGTGCAGGGGGAACCTCAGCCCTGCCTCCATCATGCCGATGTTGACGGCGACCATCCCTTCTGGAGGCTGGTCGGCCCTCTGTTGGTCCTTGATGGAGTATGACACAAGTGTATGGAGGGGGAATGCACTTGTGTATGCAAATTCTTCTTTAAAAACTGTAGCTGGTATGATCAGGAAGGTTGTCTTGACAACTTTCCTGAGAGATTTACCAAAGATAACTGTCCTACTGAAAACTAGACAGTGATCAGTTGAATAGATATCTAAGATATTTTCTAAGTGCGGAATGCGGTTGGCCTTTTCTTTGAGAAAATACTCCAAGTTAATTTCTGAAAGCAAACAGTGAATCAGGGACTTTGTCCAAAAAGGTTTTTCTTATCTTACTGAATTGTCTCCTTTGGAAATGAATGATTGAGAGAAAAGCAATGCAAACAATAGAATGAAAGCAGTAAGTAAATGGCACAGTAGTTTATAGTGGTTCAGAGTCTCAATACTCCTACATCCACTTTCCCTGATTGAACAGGATAATTCCTTAACAATGGAATTAGCTTGTTTTATAGTGCCAAGGTGCACTGATCAACAAACACTCTCTTAGTGCTTTGATCCCTAGGATAATCTGAGTCCTAGTGCTCAATCTTTCTGAGTTAAGACTGTGTTTCTCAATAACAGTCCTTAACTCCTCACTTCTATAACAAACACTCCTTCACTAAATGAGGTAAGGGTTTGAGGTTTGGTTCCAACTAGAAGAGATATCCTTTACAATAAGAACAGTGTAAAGGCTTAGGATATCTCAATGCTAAGCTTGGGATAAGAATTGGCTTAGTTATTTGAAGTGATCAGGAAACTTGGGATTCTTAAGAACAGCTTTGGTTTCCTTTGAATGCTTGATGATAGTTTGATAGCAAGTAGTTGGATGCTTGAATCCTTTGATCACTTCTGAATTTATAGGCAAATTTGATCAATTGTCCGTTGGAGAGATAGCATTTCAAACTTGTCTATTTGCAGCACCATTGAAACAGTTATGAAGCTTGACATCCTATTATCCACAGTGTAAAGGCTTCTTCAATGGTTGCTTGAATGAATGTGTTGACTTCTGAAAAATGCGGCTGAGATGACTTGTGTCAGTTTCCAAATATGCACATTTCCCAAGGTTGATTTGTGGCAGACTCTACACTCAACCAACGGTCAGATGGGACAACTCCCCTGAACATTCCTGCTGCAAACTAGAATGTTCCAACATTCATTCAATGCTTCTAAGACTTCAATGCTCAGTTCAGGCTTGATGGCAATAGATGCTTCATTAAATATGTCTTCTGTGATCATAGCATTCAATGCTCCTGATCATTGGCACTTCAATTGATCTGAAACAGTTCTTATAGTGCATGAAGCTTGCCTTATCACTCCTTGATTTTTCAGCCATGTTGTCCACTTCAGTCAGCTTGTCTTGTATACTCAGCAAACTTGTCCTGTCAACTAAAACTTAACAAACTGCCTAACATTTCAGCTTTGGACAACTACCCTGAACTATAAATCTCACAACATTTCTGAGATTTAGACTTAGGCATTTTTACTGTCTCAACTATCCTGAGACAACTAGACTGATACTTTTCAAGACTGTATCTCAACTAATTTGATCATCATCAATCAGGGGTTTTGGTATCTTAATCAAAATCATTTTATTTCCCAACAATTTCCCCCTTTTTGATGATGCCCAAACCTATTACAAAGGGAACTTGACTTAGATTATATCTTCAGGATGAGTGATCTGGTCATCTTTCCTGAAACAAACTGTTAGCACAAATAAATCAAGTATATATGTCATGTCAGGTTAGTTGAGATAATGAGTTGTTATCTCTTGATAGAAAAGTAGTGATCCTTTTCATATATTTCATGAGGCATTACAAAGCAGAAAATTTGAAGGACTCACTAACTGATACAGACATAATATCATCAAAAATAAAAAAAAACATAATAATAAGGGAAGGAGTGAACTTATGCTTCAAAGAGTTCCATCATCCTGAGGAGCAATTCCATACTGAGCCCAGGCCCTCTTCTTCAGCTCCCAAATGTCCTGATTGGTTCCTTTGGGGCCAGGCTTCATCTTCTCCATCCTCATGATTGAGATGAACTCCTCCAGAATCTTCCCTTCATCAATTAAGTTCCCATTGAACTTGGGAGGCATGTACAGAATAGGACCAGGGGCTTTGAATTCTATCCTTGCCATGTGAGCTGCTGCAAACAGCTTCTGGTATAGATCCCTATGGTTTTCAAACATGAACTGCACAAATACCTCATCAACATTTTCACCAAGCCACTTTCCTATGACATAGAAGTCATACACAAAGCTTATTTTGGCCTCCTCCCATGCATCATTCAGTGAGATTGGCACCCACTTGTCATGGTGAAGGTACTGAGTATCCCATCTTTGCAGCATCTGAGGCTTGAGTCTTTTGTAAGATGCCCTTCTTCTTGGAGCTTTGAAGTTTGCCCTTCTTTCATCTCTTGCTTTGTTGGCCTCAAACAACTTTGAAGGATCATCAGCAAGTTTGGGCATTCTGACTTCAGGTTCTTTGTCCTGTTCTCCTTCTCCTGCTTCTTCTTCTTGGATTTCAGGCAACTTGGCTGCTTTCTTCAGCCTCTTTGACTTTCTCAGTGGAGTTGACTCTTCAGATTGAAATTCAGATGGTAGAGTCAGGCTGGTTGGGAATTCAGTAAAGGCTTGTTCCTTTCTCTTTCTTTCAGAGGTCTTGGTCACCTTCCCCCTTACTTCAATAATCTTTTCTTTGGGATCAAGGCCTGCAGATTCACCACCAGGTCTCTGTTGCCTTCTAGCCTGACTTTCCATTGCAGAAGCCATAGATTCTTTTACTGCAATCTGAATTTGCTCTTCCTCAGTTAGATCTTCAATGTTCATTGGGCCTTTGCCTTTCCCAATGTCTTCTTCTTCCTATTCCTCAACCTCAGGGACCTTTTCCTTTCCCTTGGATTCACCTATCTTCAAGGTTCCCTTTGCTCTAGCTCTCTCTCTCTTTCCCCCTTTTTGGCATTATCAAAACATTGGGGCTTCAAGTCACTGATAGTGACAGAGAGATGGGAATGAGAATGAGTGAGAGACTTCAGCTCTTGCAGCAAATAAACATTTTCATCATGGATGTTTTGCATCCTGTCATCTGCCATACTCAGAAAGGTATGAACTGGCTTCATTTTCTGAGCAACAATAGCATCAAGGGTGGCCTTCAAGGATTGATCAAGTTTGGCCTACAGTTGCTCAGTGAGATTGGACACAACTTGATCAGAGACCTTGGCCATAAGTTCCACTGTGAAATTCTCAGCAGCCTCCTTCACCATTGCAGCTTTTAACTCCTCAGCCTTCCTCCTTTGAGCTGCTGTTCTCTGTCTCAAGGCATCCTTAATTGTTCTCTTTAGAGCCAGTACATTGTGCTTGTAGAGATCCTTTAGACCTTGCTGCTCCTTTTTCACAGTTTTTGTGAATTTTGCCATTGCATCCTTAGCCTTGGTAACTTCTGTTGAAACTGTTTGCAGTCCAGTTTCAACACCACTAATTCTGGCATCCAATGTTGGCAAAACTACTTCTTCTGAGCCAGTGAGCCTAAATCTCCACAGAGGCTAGAGTTTTTCCTTGGCCATCAAGGGTGTCAACAGTTTCAGCATGTGCCTTCCCAACTTCCCTGACCAATGTGTCCAATTTCTCTGATTGCTCCTCAATGGAGGTTGCAGTTTGTGTAGCAAGTTGCAATCCAACTTCAGTGGCATTGGCTTGCTCAAAGTAGATTTTATTCAGAGTGGACACATTTGCTGAGATGGCTTCAAGATCAATATCAGCATCAATTGGGATATCTGTGAGGGAAGCATCTGCAAAAATTTATGATATAGTGACAGCAACTGAATCTGCAAAACTTAAAGTGTTAGTTAAATCTCCCTCAACACCCTCTTTATTTTCATCTCCCTTAAGGTATGATACATCAGCACCTTCTCTCTCATTTTCAACTACATTCTTTTCTTCTTTTATTGATGATGGACTCACATTCACTGGAGAATCAGGCCTCCTTTCACCAAGGGATTCATCAAGTTTAGATTTGACTCTAAGAATAGCCTGACTCTCATATTGGGCTGCACCCAATATTTCAACTTCATCTCCCTCTAATTGTGGTGCACTCATGCTACCAGTAATCACACAATCACCACCATCTCCCTCTGATTTTTCAATACTATCATCCTTTTCAACTCCTTCTTGACCTAATCCTGACACCTCCATATCCTCAACAGGATCCACAGAGGGCAGTTGTTGGGAGATCACAGTGCTTGGGCATCCCAAGTCCACTGAGTGATCCTGAATGACTAAAGGCTGGTCAATGTCCAATTGTCCTGACATTGATGAGGCTTTAGTCAAACCAGCTTCTCCTATGGAAGTCTCAACATTGTCAAGCTTTGCCTCAGGCTCAGAAGAACCATCCTTGGCCAATGCATCTTGGACTGAGTCACCACCCTTGGTCAACTCCTCTGATTGATCAGAGTCCTTAATTGAATGATAGGGCAAGTAATGTACCTGAGCAGATTTGAGGCCAGGAGGATTGGGATTGGTGTTGTCATCATCTTCATCATTATCATCTGAAGAGCTGTCAGGGTGTCTGATCCCCTTTGCTATTCTTTCTCTTTCAGCAAACACTTTCTCAGATACAATTGTGCAGAACAGGGCTTCAGTAGTCAGTACAATTGTCTTCTTTACATTTGCAAAATGTAGAAGCCTGTTCTCTTCCACCTGCCACCAGCTAGCACCTTTATCTTTGATAGCATGAGCTATCTCCACAATGGTTCTATCTTTGATCTCCACAAGGGCTCTGAGATCATAGAATTGTTGCTGCAACCTTGGAAATTCCTTCAAACCAGGATAAAGCTCATCAACATTAGCCTTGGCAATCTGCCTCAGCATCCCTTCATAAGTGTACTCTTCTCCATCATCATCAGAAGAGTTGTCTTGAGACTTAGTGGGGTTGGATTGGGCTTCAGGAAGTTAAATTTGTGATTCAGAAAGGTTGGGTTCAGGAAGGTTGGACTGGGGTTGTTGGTCCCTGAACGAGTAGTGAATGGGATTAAAGTCTAGAGGGGAGGGGTGAATAGACTTTAAAACTTTTTCAAGAGAGTTGGGAACCTCTTCTGATTGCTATGTCAGCTGGACTACAAGTCTGCTGGTCCAGATGACTATAGTGATCTGATAGAGGAGGTTATATGCGGAATTATGGTAGGCCTTGTTTAGACTCGTTCTCTTAGTTTCTTTTGAAAGTGCCAAGTTATTTAGTTAATAGAAATACTCAGCTGATGCTGGTTTGAGAGTTGTGGCCTTGTTTTGAATACAGTTAAAACACAGTATGCATTATATAAGATAAATGAAATGACAGTAAAGTAGAGTGCAGAAAGTAAATAACACCAGGTTTATAGTGGTTCGGATATACGATCCTACGTCCACTCTCACGTCCTAACGTGATGTTTAATCCCTTTAATTTACCGCAAATTACAAGGGTCTTGACCTTTATAGTCCCAAGGATAGGACTTTGAGATCTGAGCCGTCCTAACAGCTACGGTCTCCACAAGTGATTGTAAGCACTTGCACTTTGAGGGTTTCAAAAACTTTAACCTTTCGGAGAGGGTTTGGGGTTTTTGAAGAGTATCCAACTAGTGATTCAAGCTTATAATTTGCTTAATCACTTTGCCTAAAACAAATGATATACAATGTGAAATGGGTTTCAGGTTCTTAAGGGTTGGATAGAAATCACTTAAGAGCTATGGATAATCTAATGGATTCTGGCTCTTTGAGAATTCTTGAGTTAATACGACTTTAGCTTGATTGCTTGCTGGAAGTGTTGAATTCTCTTGTTGTGACTTCGTGTCTTTGTGATTTCTCATCCTCTTGTATTTATAGTGGTGATTGCTTGCAACTAGCCGTTGGAGTTGACTAGCCGTTGGGGAAATCTTTCCATAATGGCTTGATTCCTTGATTCCAGCCGCTTGATTGCTTCAATCCTGGGATCATGTCAATCTTCTAAATAAGGTAGGTCTCTGTTTAAATTGTAAGATGACTTTGGAATCAGCCGAGTCCTGAAAGAGCACATAGTCGTCTGATCTGAACTTCTAGTCTTCTGACTACTCTTCTGGCCTTGAGTCTTCTGTCTTCTGATATCAGCAGAGTAAAACTCTTCTGATCTGGCAGTTCTTTTGTCCTGCTTTAGGCCATCTTCAATCTGGGACTCCATCAGTTAAGTAGGTATACAAGCACCTATCTTAACTGGTCTTCAAGGATCTCCTAGTCTTCATGTCTTCTACTCTTCTCATCTTGAGGGAGCGCATGTAAGCCAGGACTGTGCTGATCAACTGATATCTATACAGTCAATCACACAAGACTAGTCTAAGCTGTTCTATACAAAGTCAGCTGATCCTATTACATTTATAAACTCTAAGTGTTTTGGCCATCAAAACTATTCGAACATCAAGTGGGGCTTAGGGTGAATTTATATCCCAACAATTTCCCCCTTTTTGATGAAGCCAAAACTATACATGATAAATGCTCTTAATAAGATAAGATAAGAGTTTATAGACTTCATAAAAACAGAAATATCTGATGAAGACAATGAGAATTTGTCTTGAAAGCAAAGAGAACTAAACTTGAATATATATAGAACTTTTACAGATTACAAGTAATAGTTTCTTTAAAGCTTTGAAAGAGGTCTTCATCAGGTCTTCTGATCTTCAGATGCGGAAAGCAAGGTATAGACGAGATCGAACTTCTTCCATGTGCTGCAGGTCTGTAACATTCTCCTCTTCATAGATCTTCTCTAGGATCCTTTTGACTTCAATTAAGTCTGTTCTTCCAGAATCCAGTGTGGGAGGATCCCATTTGGGTTCTTCAGGAGTTAAAATTCTGCAGTTGTCAAGTTCTTTGGCTGTCTTGACTACTTCTTTCCAGAACTCCTGATCTTCAATGTTCATGAATTGATTGAACTGGAAGAATTCATCTTCATAGGTTGAGAGAGGGCCAAATTTTCTTACAATGTGGTGTTGAATTTGCCATTTCTTCTTCAGAGGGTACCACCTTGGTAGCTCATCTTGAAGGGCTAAATAGTCCACATAGTTGCTATCAAACACCGGAACTTTATCTTTCTGTGCCAGAGCATTCTCTTTCAATGCTTTGTCCTTGAGAGCTTTCCTGAGTTTGGCTATCTTCCTGTCCAATTTGGCTTTGACTGCTTTCGCATCTTTTAGCTTCTTTTGCTTAAGCTCTTGAGCTTCAAGCTCTTTTCTTTTCTTCAACTCTAAAGCCTCTTTCTCTTCTGCAGTAGGCTCTGCTGGAGTTGACTTCTTGCTTGATTTCTGAGCTTGCTCATCTGCTTGCTCATCTGCCTTCCTTTTCCTAGTCATCCTCTTCTCAGGAATTTGTTCTGTAGAGGCAGTGATCTGCAGACTTTTGGCAGTTGCTTGAGTGGGAGCTTGGATGTCTTCTTGAGCAATTTCTTTGCCTTTGCCTTGCTTGCTCTTGATTTTGCTTGATAAACCACCCAAGGTTTCATTCAGCTCATCTTGAGATACTACCATTACAGCTGGCTGTGCAGTAGTCTTCTCTAGAGCTTTTATCAATACATCTTCCCCCTTTTTGGCTTCAGCAAGTGCAGCCGCAAAAGGCTTCATGGCATTCATAATCTCCACTCTGAGAGTTTGTTGAAGAGCCATGGCATTGACTTTGCCAATATGAGTCAGATGAGTGATGTTATGGTCTAGAATCTGAGCATGAGAGTTGGAGGAGGAGGCAGCTTCTAGTTTAGCTGTAAGTGCATCCAATTTGGTTGCTGTCTCCTTCAGTTGAATCTGAAGTTTTTCATTTTCTGTTGTAGCTGATTGGAGAAGAGCTCGACCTTCAGTAGCTCTTGCTTCAGCATCTTCAAGTCTTTTCTTGTAGGTGTTTTCCATGCGGTTGACCTCATTAGTGTAGAGATCAGCAAACCTGGTGGAATAGTCACCTGCCTTCTTCAGAATGCTGGTCAGATACTCACTTATCTGATTGTGAAGTGATTCTCCAAACTTGTCTTCAATGTCAATGATCTGGTCATGAAGACGAGTTCTCTGCTCCTTAACCGCCTTTTCAACATATCTTCCAAGCTGTAGGCCTAAACCCTTTTCAAAGTGTAGGTCTATTGCAGCCTTGACCTGTGAGCATATGTCTGCTGTATAGTCAGCTGTTGAAGTAGAAGTGGAGGCAGTACCTTGAGGCTTTGAATGAACAATCAGGGCTTTGCCTCTTTCTTCAGCTGAAAGGTACTCTTCATTGAGAAATGAGGTAGTGGCCTTAACCAGGTGGGACATGATAGTGTCTCCTTTGTCAATGAAGTGAGTTAGAGTATCCTTAGGCATGAAGTGATCAGGAATAGTGATTACTTCTCTGTCAATCTCGGTTCTGTCAGCTGGTTCAGCTGAGTCTTCCGCAGGAACGGATGCAGCTGAGTTATTCACTTTTGCTGTGTCATCTGTCTGCTGACCTGATATGCCTTCTGGGATAGAGGCATCATTAGGTGGAATTCCTAGAATTCTGTGGCATACTGCTGTAAAGGCTTCTTCGGGCAGCAGTTGAGCAAAATATTTAACTTGAGCAACCTCTTTTTGCTCCATTTCCCAGTCGAGGAAATTAGCTTTTCCTCCCATTCCTTCCATGACCTCAATAAGGTCATCCACATCATCTCTCCTGAGTTCAATCCAGGTGCAGACTCTGAGAACTTGTTCAAACTGAACTGATTCCTCATCAATACCAGGAATAGTAGACTCGAGCAGGTTTGCTATCTTCATCCTCATTATCTTCTCCCGTGTGCACATAGGATAGTGTACCATTCTGTACTGAGGTCGAGAGGGACCAGCTTGAGCAAGGTCTGCTGGTGCCATGTCTTCTGGAATAGAAGAACCAATGATGGTAGGAGTTTGTGTATGTGGGGTAGTTTCCTCTGCTGTGTGAGTATCAGCAAGGATTTGGGAAGTGATATGTTCTTGATCTTCAGTGATCTGTTCATCAGCAGGGATTTGGGTCTGCTGGTGTGGTATAGTACCTTCATGAAGATCAGTAGAAGGTTGAGCCTGTAGATCTTGGACATCTGCTGTGTGAATGTCAGCAGGGGTTGGCAACAATGATTCAGGGGTTGTGGTAGGTTGTGCTTGTTCCTCTGCTGTGTGAGTATCAGCAGGGATTTGGATATCAGTGTTTGAGTGTTCAGACGGGTTGGAATCATCAGAGGGGTTGAAGGATACAATCGGGGCTATTAACATGGGAGTAGGAAGCCTCGATTTCTTGGACTTTTTGTTGAAGGAAGAATTATTCTTCTTTCTCTTCTGACCCTTTGACAATTTAGAAGGAGTAAGAGAGGGAGAGTGTTTAGAGGTACCTGCCTTCTTCAAGGGAGAGGCAGTGGGAGTAGCATCTGAATCAGATGGGGAGATGAGCCCTGATCTGATTAGATATCGTCTTTGTGCTAAGGTCTGATTGTCATCATCATCATCATCCTCATCAGCCTTCTTCTGAGCCTCTTCTTTGGTTGGCTCCTTTTCTTCTTCAGCGGAGTCATGATCTGACTCTTGTGCTGCCTTCTCAGCCAACAGCTTCCTCTTCGCTTCTTTCAACCTTTCTGCCTCAGCAAGAGCTTCCTTTCTCAAATAGTATTTAGAGATGTGAAAGGTCTTATGAGGTCCCATCTTGTACTTCTTTGGGAGAATATCTGGAAGGATGATGCTCAGCTTGTTGACAAAGCTGACTGTAGCTGCTACCTTCCATACCTTCGATTGTAAGTCCAGAGTGACTTTCTTTGCCTCAAGGGCAATTCTTTCTAAGAATAGTCCTTGCCAGTCTCCATCGATCTGATCCCAGATTGCAGCCATTACTCGAACCTTTAAAGTAGTAACCGCATCATGACTGAATGTGTTACCAAGTAACATCTTGCCTGCAATATCCATCAAGGTTTGGAATTTTGGTTCAAGTTGGGATTTCTTGAGTCCAATTGCATCAGCAGCCTTGATTTTTCCACCAGTAAACATCTCCATATACTTTTTTTCTCTATTCATGATGTAGTTGGAGATATTTATCTTCCCCCTTGACAGGCCAAACAATTCTTGAAGGATTTCCCTTGTAACCTTGACTTTGTGTCCACCCATGACACTTTCAACATGAGAACCCTTCATCACAGCGTTTGCATAGAATGCCAGTACATCTTGTTCATAAACATTAGTTGGAGCTGCTTCCAGAAAGTCTCTGAGTTTAAGATTGACGCACCGAAGCAATATCTCCTTGTTCTCATCTGTGTGTTTGCCTTTGAAGAACAGAGCATTCTCCGTAAAAATCTTCCCTTCCTTGGACCACTTTGCAGCATCCAAGGTGCCAGTGTTCTTGGTCTTCTCGTCGTAAATTTCAATGATTGCCATAGTAGAGTTTGAATGTTAGGGTTTGAAGGCTTGAAAGAAATTTGCAGAACGAGAGAGAGTAATATGAGTGACAGGGTTTGGAAGAGTTTTAGGGGTGTGAATATATACTCCAGAAAATTTTGATCTAACGGTCAGATTTGGGTTTAATTTGGAGTAGAGCCCAAGATTTCCTTCTTTGATTTCTTAAATTTGCCGGCTGGTTTTGCCATGTGGCAATATTTGATTTGCTGGCAATATGGTACTTGAGTATTAATGACATCATTACCAAAAATAGCCGTTGTGACTAATTTATGGTAAGAATTGATCATCAAGGCCGTTTTCTATAAGAGAATTGCATTCCTTATATAAGCCAATTTGTTTAATTACATTCAGGAATAAATCAAGAATGAATTACATGATCAAGACTAGTCATTATACTCTAAATTGGAGTGGTTTGATCAGCAGAGTGAGGTCTTCTGATTTCTTCAAGATGTCTGCTGATTTTCTTTGAAAAGTCTTCTGGTCAGCTGAGTTGGTCTTCTGATCAGCTGAGTAGAGGAAACGATGTTTGCTGTGATGATCCAACCTGGATGGATCCTTCCAGCTTTATTGTGAGTGATGATCCAACCTGGTTTGATGGATCTTTCAGCTCCTTCTTTAAATCAAGTGAGACTAGCCTAGACAAAATCCCACTGATTTAACTGCTTCTCACCATCGGATGTTCCTCATCATTAGATGGGATGTAGCATCTAATGTGCTCTTGTTGAATTTCTTCGCTTCTCTTGAAGGGGAAGGAAGGTTGAGGGGTGCTTCAATGGAGTTGAAGAGAGGGCCATGGACTCAGCCTTCATGTTCTGTTTAGGCACAGTCGCTTTTGATAACAAGCCCTTCATGTAGAACTTCCTTCTGGAGAAGAAGCTCTGCTTGCTTGCTACTTTGTCCTTTGCATCTCTTCCTCCTTTAGCTTTCAACAAGAACGTCTCTTCTTCCTTTAGCTTTCATGAGCATACTCATGTTGAGTAAGCCATGTATATAGATCTGCATCATCTTCATTTTTTGGACAAATCTTCATCTCCTTCACCCAAGATTTTGGTTGAAGAATGATCTCCATTCCATCTCTTCTTTCAATTGTCTCCATACCTGAAGATGAGGGTGTCTATTCACCTCATCTGATCCTCCTAGTCTGCTGCAAAATGTATCAGCTGAGGTCTTCAGCTGATCTTGTGCTCTTCAAGTGCTTGGGTCCAAGAGTCCTAAGCTATAGCATAGGGTCTTGAATCTTTCTTCAGCTAGGGGCTTAGTCAAGATATCTGCTCTTTGGATATCTGTGTGAATTTTCTCCATCTTGATGTCCTTCTTTTCAAGGTGGTCTCTTATGAAATGGTGTCGAATGTCGACATGCTTGCACCTTGTGTGGAGGACTGGATTTTGAGTGATGGCAATGGCACTGCTGCTGTCACAAAAGATAAGGACTTCTTTTGCCTCTACATTGTAATCTTTGAGTTGTTGAGCTAGCCAGAGTAGCTGACTACAACAACTTCCAGCTGCCATATATTCTGCTTCAGTGGTGGATGTTGCAACTGAGGTTTGTTTCTTAGAGAACCATGATATCAGCTTGCTGCCTAGAAATTGACAGGTTCCTGATGTGGATTTCCTATCAATTCTGCATCCTCCAAAGTATGAGTCAGAGTAGCCACTTAATTCTAGATTGTCATCAGCAGGGTACCATAGACCTAGGTTGACTGATCCTTTTAGGTACTTGAGAATCTTCCTTGCTGCTTCTAGATGACTTTGCTTTGGGTTAGCTTGAAACCTAGCACATACTCCTACAGCGAATGTTATGTCTGGTCTGCTGGCTGTAAGGTATAGTAGAGATCCAATCAGTGCTCTATATTCAGCTTGATCAACTGCCTTTCCGGACTCATCTGGTTCCATTTTGAAAGATGTCATCATAGGAATCCTTGCAGTCTTGCTTTGTAGAGCTTTGAATCTTTCTAGCAGACTCTTGGTATACTTGGACTGGTTGATGAAGATCCCTTCTGGACTCTGCTTGACTTGAAGTCCTAGGAAATAGTTCATCTCACCCATCATGCTCATTTCGAATTTTCCTTGCATAAGTTCAGAGAACTTCTTGCACATTTCTTGATTGGGTGATCCAAATATAATGTCATCTACATATATTTGTACCATTAGAATGTCTTCTCCTTCTTGTATTCTGAAGAGAGTTCTATCAACTTTGCCTTTTGTATATCCATTGTCGAGTAGAAATTGTGACAATGTGTCATACCAAGCTCTAGGGGCTTGTTTTAGACCATAGAGAGCCTTCTTCAGTCGATATACTTGATCACCTTTTTCAAATCCTGGAGGCTGCTCTACATATACTTCTTCTACCAGAATACCATTTAGAAAAGCACTTTTGACATCCATTTGGTATACTTTGAAGCCCATAAATGATGCATAGGCTAGAAATAGTCGAATGGCTTCTAATCTGGCTACTGGAGCAAAAGTTTCATCGTAGTCAATTCCTTCAGATTGTGAATATCCTTTTGCAACTAGCCTTGCTTTATTTCTAGTTATTACATCATGTTCATCCTTCTTGTTCTTGAATACCCACTTTGTTCCTATTACATTGTGGTTTTCAGGTCGATCTACCAATTCCCAGACTTCATTTCTTTCGAATTGGTTTAGTTCCTCTTGCATAGCAATGATCCAATTGCTATCAGTCATTGCTTCTTCTATGTCAGCTGGTTCAATGTTGGAGAGGAAAGCACACCAGCAGAACATAGATGATTGAGAATTCTGATTCAATTGTCTTCTTGTCTTGACACCTGATTCTGCTCCTCCTAAGATGAGGTTTGATGGATGATTGTTCCTCCATGTATGTCTTACAGGAGTACCTGCATTAGATGAACTTGGATTCTCATTTGTTCTATTGTCATCAGGAGGGTTGACTTGATTTGGTCGATCATCATCTGTATCTTGGGTATCAAAGAGATCATTCCCCCTTGCATTTGGGATTGTTGCATGTTGATTGTGGATCACTTGTTCAGCTTGAGTTTGAGATCTAGTGACTGGTCTGTGTGATTTATCTTCTTCTGGTTCTTCAGGGAATGGTTCATTGACTTCAATAAATTCATCAGACTTCTTCTTGATCACTAGTTTCTTCATCTGTTCTGCAGCTGAGTTTGTTTCTACTGCATTCTTTTCACAAGATTCATCAAAAACAACATGTGGTGTTTCTTCCACAAGAAGGGTGCGTTTGTTGAATACTCTAAATGCTTTGCTAGTTGAGGAATATCCCAAGAATATCCCCTCATCTGCTTTGGCATCAAAAGCATTCAACTTACTTTTCCCATTGTTGTGAATGAAACACTTACAACCAAAAATATGAAAGTAAGATACTCTAGGTTTTCTTCCTTTCCACAGTTCATATGGGGTTTTCTCATGGATTTTGTGAATACCTGACCTGTTTTGAGTGTGACAAGCTGTGTTGATAGCTTCTGCCCAAAGTTTCTTAGGGGTAGAGAATTCAGCAAGGAGTGTTCTTGCAGCTTCTTTAAGTGTTCTGACTCTTCTTTCAGCTACACCATTTTGTTGTGGTGTTCTTGCTGTACTTGTCTCATGCTGAATACCATTAGAAGTACAATATGCAATAATATAAGAGTTAATAAATTCAGTGCCTTTGTCACTTCTAATTTTCACAATAGGTTCTCCTTTCTCTACTTGGATTCTCTTTAACAGTTCAGGAAGCTTCTGTTGAGTTTCACTCTTCTTGTATAAGAAGATAACCCAAGTAAACTTGGAGTAGTCATCTACAACAATAAGGGTGTATTTTCTTCCTGTTAGAGTGGTTAGAGTGATTGGTCCAAAGAGATCCATGTGTAACAGTTCAAGAGCTCTGCTGGTTGATGTTGTCTTCTTGGTCTTGAAGGAGACCTTTGTTTGCTTTCCTTGTTGACATGCATCACAGACCTGATCTTTACAGTAGAGTTCATTAGGCAGACCATCAACTAAGGATTCCCTTGCTAACTTGTTCAGAGTCTTAAAGTTCAGATGACTAAGACGTTTGTGCCATAGCCAGCTGACATCTTTAGGGCTTTTCACAAGCAGACATGTATCCTTAGGACATCTGTTCCAATTTGCAAGATACATACTTCCCTTTCTAGATCCTGTTAGAAGGTTTTGTTTTGTTCTTTTATCACTTATGAGACATTCATCTTTAGAAAATTTAACTGAATAACCAGTGTCACAAAAATGAGAAACAGATAATAAATTAAACTTAAGACCTTCTACACATGATACATCATGTACCTCAATGTCACCATTTCTAAGGGTGCCATATCCTTTTGTGTTACCGTGCGCGTTATCACCAAAGAAGACTTTTGGACCTTTCTTTTCTGTGTAGTTGGTCAGCAGGTCTTTGGTTCCAGTCATATGGGTTGAGCATCCACTATCTATGTACCATATCTCTCCTGCTAGACCTCCTTTTCTGTATAGGTCCCTCCTTTCCTGCAAGAAAGGTTAAGTCTTAGGTACCCATTTTGTTTTGGGTCCTTGGGTGTTAGTACTACCCTTGGGAACCCACATATACATTGGTCGTTTGAACAACCTTGAGCACTTGAGTTGTTTCCCTCGGGCATCACAGAACCAAATCTTACCAGTTAACACCTTGGACTGATCTGATTTGTTGTTTGTGTCAGCTAAGTAATAGTCAAATTGTTTTCCTTTATAGGAGTGAACATACAATATCTTTTGACTAGTTACATTCGGCCTGGGTGCATTAGCTGGTCGCTGCACACGATTATATGGACCATACTCTTCTGTTCTCACAATATCATAAGAGATAGGGGGTGCAAAGAGAACAGATTTGTTTGAAGAAGATTTCTTCTTCTTGGCTGGAGCAGCATACAGCTGAGACTGTCTCAGACGAGATGGTCTAGGCTGTTTGCTGTTCCTCTGTATAGGTTTGGGGTTAACTTTTCTTTTACCATTTTTGGTGTTGGAATAGTTAGCCTTAGTTGGTACAGATGCCTTTTGGTTCATATTGAGTTCATTGTGTTTAGAACACTCACCCTGTTCATGTGTCTGAGTAGTGCACTGGTTAGGTGTACTACCCCCAGCTGGAGAGGATGTTGATGGATTAAGTTCATAGCCTAAACCCATCTTATTGCCATTTGATCTATAATATTCAGAGATACTTTCAATAGTAGTCGAGGCTTTATTGAATTCTGATATCTTTTGATCTAGGCATTCCTTCTCCTTTTCTAAGAGCTTGTGTGATTGGAAGAGATCATCGAACTTAGATTGAAGTATACGAAATTCTTTGGTTTCTAAGGCTTGAGTTTCTAACATCCCCTCATACAACTGAGTTGTTGTGGTATTTTCTTCCTTAAGAAGTTCCACTTCTTTGGTCAACCTTTCATTCATGGTGACTAACTCAGGGGTGTTATCAAACTTAACATTTTTCAACCTAGCAATTTCTTTCCTTAAATCCTTATTCTCCTCTTCCACTTCTATAAAGGCTATAGTGGCAATATCCAGATCACCTTTTACCTTTCTTAAAGATTGATAATAGGTGTCTTCTGATTCGCCTTCAGATGAGTTTATGTCATCTGTTTGTGAGAAAATAGGTGAATGGAAAGTAGTAGTATAAGAGTTTACCTCATTTTCTCCTATGGCCATCATAGCTAGATCGTCTGAATCATCTGAGTAGATTTGACAGTCTGGTGATGTAGGAAGTTCATCACTTTGATATTCAGATTCTTCAGTCAGCATTGCTTGCTTATCTGAAGTTCTTCTCCTTGGCCTTCTTTCTTCTTTGTCGTCCAGCTCAGGGCATTCATAGACATAGTGTCCTGGTTTACGACAATTGAAGCATGCTCCAGGCTTTTGATTTGAATTGCCTTTCCTTGGAGGTGTGGCATCTCTTTTTCTGGAGCCTCGGCTGTCAGATGACTCCACATCCTTTCTAGGATGTCTTTCTGGTGTTCTTTCTCTGGAACCTCTGGAGGGTGATCTTGCTCTTCTATCTTTGTAGTTTCTATAAAACTTTCTATATTTGCTGTTGAGGGTGTTCATCCTTTCGAATCTTTTGATCATAAGAGCCATTTGTTCCTTCAGACTCATGTCTGATCCTTCACAGTCTTCTGTTTTCAGAGAGGTCTTGCCAGATGAGGTGCTTGCAGCTTTTGTATTTGCTGCCTTGAAAGCTACAGTCTTGGAAGCGGATGGAATAGCAATAGGTTCATCATTTTCTGAGTTTTCTTCTCTTTCAAGATCATATTCATGGGCTTTTAGATTCTGAAATAGAATCTGTGCAGACCACTCCTTGATATCTTGAGTATCTTTGATGATGGTCTTCTTGAGTCTCCATTTCTTGGTTAGAGAGTCTAATATCTTTAGATTTTTCTCTCTATTTGTATATTTCTTGCCCAGAGATTCTATCTCATTGATGATCTTGGTAAATCTATTGTCTAATTGATCAATAGACTCTTCTGGTTGCATTTTGAAATGTTCAAACTTCTTGACTGCTGTTGTCAGCTTGCTCTCCTTGATCAGCTCGGTTCCTTCATAGAGGAGTGCTAGAGCATCCCACATTTCCTTAGCTGTTTCACAATTGATTACTAAATGTACTCATTTGGAAGAGTTTGCATGATGTAATCTTGAGCAATGCTGTCAAGATTTGACTGCTTCATCTCTTCTGGTGTGAGATCCTTCATCGGCTTGGGGGCTAGTTCTCCAACTGGAACTTCTGGATCACCATTTGCAGTGTTGACTGCCATGATGGTGATTGGGCCTTCAGTGATTACTGACCACATCTTGTAGTGGACTGATGTGAGATTCTTCCTCATCCTGATCTTCCAGTAATCATAATCCTCCACTGAAAACTTAGGCAACTTACGCATATTAGCACTCATGCTGTATGAGTTTTCGAAAACAAGTTTTTCAAAAGAAAAAGATCTGTTCAAGAGGACTACAGAGAGACTCCCTCAAGTCTTCTGATAATCTAGAGACAGTAGTCCGTTAGAACCACTGCTCTGATACCACTTGTTGGTCCCTGAACGAGTAGTGAATGGGATTAAAGTCTAGAGGGGAGGGGTGAATAGACTTTAAAACTTTTTCAAGAGAGTTGGGAACCTCTTCTGATTGCTATGTCAGCTGGACTACAAGTCTGCTGGTACAGATGACTATAGTGATCTGATAGAGGAGGTTATATGCGGAATTATGGTAGGCCTTGTTTAGACTCGTTCTCTTAGTTTCTTTTGAAAGTGCCAAGTTATTTAGTTAATAGAAATACTCAGCTGATGCTGGTTTGAGAGTTGTGGCCTTGTTTTGAATACAGTTAAAACACAGTATGCACTATATAAGATAAATGAAATGACAGTAAAGTAGAGTGCAGAAAGTAAATAACAGCAGGTTTATAGTGGTTCGGATATACGATCCTACGTCCACTCTCACGTCCTAACGTGATGTTTAATCCCTTTAATTTACCGCAAATTACAAGGGTCTTGACCTTTATAGTCCCAAGGATAGGACTTTGAGATCTGAGCCGTCCTAACAGCTACGGTCTCCACAAGTGATTGTAAGCACTTGCACTTTGAGGGTTTCAAAAACTTTAACCTTTCGGAGAGGGTTTGGGGTTTTTGAAGAGTATCCAACTAGTGATTCAAGCTTATAATTTGCTTAATCACTTTGCCTAAAACAAATGATATACAATGTGAAATGGGTTTCAGGTTCTTAAGGGTTGGATAGAAATCACTTAAGAGCTATGGATAATCTAATGGATTCTGGCTCTTTGAGAATTCTTGAGTTAATACGACTTTAGCTTGATTGCTTGCTAGAAGTGTTGAATTCTCTTGTTGTGACTTCGTGTCTTTGTGATTTCTCATCCTCTTGTATTTATAGTGGTGATTGCTTGCAACTAGCCGTTGGAGTTGACTAGCCGTTGGGGCAATCTTTCCATAATGGCTTGATTCCTTGATTCCAGCCGCTTGATTGCTTCAATCCTGGGATCATGTCAATCTTCTAAATAAGGTAGGTCTCTGTTTAAATTGTAAGATGACTTTGGAATCAGCCGAGTCCTGAAAGAGCACATAGTCGTCTGATCTGAACTTCTAGTCTTCTGACTACTCTTCTGGCCTTGAGTCTTCTGTCTTCTGATATCAGCAGAGTAAAACTCTTCTGATCTGGCAGTTCTTTTGTCCTGCTTTAGGCCATCTTCAATCTGGGACTCCATCAGTTAAGTAGGTATACAAGCACCTATCTTAACTGGTCTTCAAGGATCTCCTAGTCTTCATGTCTTCTACTCTTCTCATCTTGAGGGAGCGCATGTAAGCCGGGACTGTGCTGATCAACTGATATCTATACAGTCAATCACACAAGACTAGTCTAAGCTGTTCTATACAAAGTCAGCTGATCCTATTACATTTATAAACTCTAAGTGTTTTGGCCATCAAAACTATTCTAACATCAAGTGGGGCTTAGGGTGAATTTATATCCCAACAGGGGTTCAGATGGGTTGGGTTCAGAAGAACTTAAGATAATCTGGGACTCAGGTGCTTTAGAGAGCAATGTTCCTGAGGAGGTTATTTGAATGGGTGGGAGAGTAAATTGATCACCTTCTTGAAGAGCAGTTTCAAGAAGTTTGGTATAGGATAGAAGTCTGGGGTCAAGGGGGGAGAATGGCATATCTTCAATATCAGCTAGGTCAGCCAATACATCAATGCCTGTCCTGTTAGGAGCACCTTCAGGAGAATAGACCTTCTTGGCCACAATGGGGGCATCCTCAGTGTTGGTCCCTGAGACGAGTGTAAGATCAGCTGACTTGATGTCTGCTGATTGTGTGGAAAATAAACTAACTCTTCAAAGTAACTAGTCCGCTGATTTCACTAGGGGCCTAGGACTAGTTAGTCGACTGATTAATTACTTATCGGAGTTAAGTGCGGAATTGTAGTGTGCCCATAAATATTATACTCGTCTATTTAATAAATATAGTGTGTAAAACATTTTATGCACAAATATGTATGTAAAGACTTGAAATGTAAAGTGCAGAAATGTAAATAACACATTAATTTATAGTGGTTCGGATATACGTTCCTACGTCCACTCTCACGTCCTAACGTGATGTTTAATCCCTTTAATTTACCAAAAATTACAAGGGCCTTGACCTTTATAGTCCCAAGGGTAGGACTTTGAGATCTGAGCCGTCCTAACAGCTACGGTCTCCACAAGTGATTGTAAGCACTTGCACTTCCCCACAAGTGATTGTAAGCACTTGCACTTCCCCACAAGTGATTGTAAGCACTTGCACTTGCACTCCACAAGTGATTATAGAGCACTTGGACTCTTTACAGTGACGAACACTCGACTTGACTTCTAGGGTTTTATGGTAGAAGGTGGGTTTTGTGTATATGAACTAGGTGAGAATTTCCCTTACAATCTGGTTTAGCCTCATGCTAGGATTGGGAAATTCTCTCTAAGATATGGATATATATGAGTGGTTAAACTGGCTTAGATGGTATGAGTTCACTCACTAGGGATGAGGTGATGCGTGTTGAATCTTCATGAATGATCTTCTTGAGCTCTTCTTATTTCTGGACTTTAAGCACTTTGCTCGACCTCTGTATCTCACACCTCTTCTCTCCAAATGATGTAAGAACTGAACTCATTTATATAGTGTTGAGTTTGAATGTTACCGTTGGATGATGGCATTCAAAACTTGTTGGGATATAAATTCACCCTAAGCCCCACTTGATGTTAGAATAGTTTTGATGGCCAAAACACTTAGAGTTTATAAATGTAATAGGATCAGCTGACTTTGTATAGAACAGCTTAGACTAGTCTTGTGTGATCAACTGTGTAGATATCAGCTGATCAGCACAGTCCCGGCTTACATGCGCTCCCTCAAGATGAGAAGAGTAGAAGACATGAAGACTAGGAGATCCTTGAAGACCAGTTAAGTAAGGTGCTTGTATACCTACCTGACTGATGGAGTCCCAGATTGAAGATGGCCTAAAGCAGGACAAAGAATTGCCAGATCAGAAGAGTTTTGCTCTGCTGATATCAAAAGACAGAAGACACAAGGCCAGAAGAGTAGTCAGAAGACTAGAAGTTCAGATCAGAAGACTATGTGTTCTTCCAGGACTCGGCTGATTCCAAAGTCATCTTGCAGTTTAAACAAAGACCTACCTTATTTAGAAGATTGACATGATCCCAGGATTGAAGCAATCAAGCGACTGGAATCAAGGAATCAAGCCATTATGGAAAGATTGCCCCAACGGCTAGTCAACTCCAACGGCTAGTTGCAAGCAATCACCACTATAAATACAAGAGGATGAGAAATCACAAGCACGAAGTCACAACGAGAGAATTCAACAAGTCTAGCAAGCAATCAAGCTAAAGTCATACTGTCTCAAGAATTCTCAAAGAGCCAGAATCCATTAGATTATCCATAGCTCTTAAGTGATTTCTATCCAACCCATAAGAACCTGAAACCTGTTCATATTGTATATCATTTGTTTTAGGCAAAGTGATTAAGCAAATTATAAGCTTGAATCACTAGTTGGATACACTTCAAAAACCCCAAACCCTCTCCGAAAGGTTAAAGTTTTTGAAACCCTCAAAGTGCAAGTGCTTACAATCACTTGTGGAGACCGTAGCTGTTAGGACGGCTCAGATCTCAAAGTCCTATCCTTGGGACTATAAAAGTCAAGACCTTTGTAATTTGCGGTAAATTAAAGGGATTAAATATCACGTTAGGACGTGAGAGTGGACGTAGGATCGTATATCCGAACCACTATAAACCCGGTGTTATTTACTTATTGCACTTTACATTCTGTCATTTCATTAACTATTATATAGTGCATACTGTGATTTCAATATTCTTCAAAACAAGGCCACAGCTTTCAAACCAGCATCAGCTGAGTACTTTCATTAAAGAAAACAAGTTAAACACTTTCACAAGAAACAAAAGAACGAGTCTAAACAAGGCCTACCATAATTCCGCATATAACCTCCTCTATCAGATCACTATAGTCATCTGGACCAGCAGACTTGTAGTCCAGCTGACATAGCAATCAGAAGAGGTTCCCAACTCTCTTGAAAAAGTTTTAAAGTCTATTCACCCCTCCCCTCTAGACTATAATCCCATTCACTACTCGTTCAGGGACCAACAAGTGGTATCAGAGCAGTGGTTCTAACGGACTACTGTCTCTAGATTATCAGAAGACTTGAGGGAGTCTCTCTGTAGTCCTCTTGAACAGATCTTTTTCTTTTGAAAAACTTGTTTTCGAAAACTCATACAGCATGAGTGCTAATATGCGTAAGCTGCCTAAGTTTTCAGTGGAGGATTATGATTACTGGAAGATCAGGATGAGGAAGAATCTCACATCAGTCCACTACAAGATGTGGTCAGTAATCACCGAAGGCCCAATCACCATCATGGCAGTCAACACTGCAAATGGTGATCCAGAAGTTCCAGTTGGAGAACTAGCCCCCAAGCCGATGAAGGATCTCACACCAGAAGAAATGAAGCAGTCAAATCTTGACAGCATTGCTCAAGATTACATCATGCAAACTCTTCCAAATGAGTACATTGCAAAAGTAATCAATTGTGAAACAGCTAAGGAAATGTGGGATGCTCTAGCACTCCTCTGTGAAGGAACCGAGCTGATTAAGGAGAGCAAGTTGACAACAGCAGTCAAGAAGTTTGAACATTTCAAAATGCAACCAGAAGAGTCTATTGATCAACTAGACAATAGATTTACCAAGATCATCAATGAGATAGAATATCTGGGCAAGAAATATACAAATAGAGAGAAAAATCTAAAGATATTAGACTCTCTAACCAAGAAATGGAGACTCAAGAAGACCATCATCAAAGATACTCAAGATATCAAGGAGTGGTCTGCACAGACTCTATTTCAGAATCTAAAAGCCCATGAATATGATCTTGAAAGAGAAGAAAACTCAGAAAATGATGATCCTATTGCTACTCCATCTACATCCAAGACTGTAGCTTTCAAGGCAGCAAATACAAAAGCTGCAAGCACCTCATCTGGCAAGACCTCTCTGAAAACAGAAGACTGTGAAGGATCAGACATGAGTCTGAAGGAACAAATGGCTCTTATGATCAAGAGATTCGAAAGGATGAACACCCTCAACATCAAATATAGAATGTTCTATAGAAACTACAAAGATAGAAGAGCAAGATCACCCTCCAGAGGTTCCAGAGAAAGAACACCAGAAAGACATCCTAGAAAGGATGTGGAGTCATCTGACAGCCGAGGCTCCAGAAAAAGAGATGCCACACCTCCAAGGAAAGGCAATTCAAATCAAAAGCCTGGAGCATGCTTCAATTGTCATAAACCAGGACACTATGTCTATGAATGCCCTGAGCTGGATGACAAAGAAGAAAGAAGGCCAAGGAGAGACAGAAGAAATTCAGATAAGCAAGCAATGCTGACTGAAGAATCTGAATATCAAAGTGATGAACTTCCTACATCACCAGACTGTCAAATCTACTCAGATGATTCAGACGATCTAGTTATGATGGCCATAGGAGAAAGTGAGGTAAATTCCTATACTACTACTTTCTATTCACCTATTTTCTCACAAACAGATGACATAAACTCATCTGAAGGCGAATCAGAAGACACCTATTATCAATCGTTAAGAAAGGTAAAAGGTGGTCTGGATATTGCCACTAGAGCTTTTATAGAAGTGGAAGAGGAGAATAAGGATTTAAGGAAAGAAATTGCTAGGTTGAAAAAGGTTAAGTTTGATAACACCCCTGAGTTAGTAACCATGAATGAGAGGTTGACCAAAGAAGTGGAACTTCTTAAGGAAGAAAATACCACAACAACTCAGTTGTATGAGGGGATGTTAGAAACTCAAGCCTTAGAAACCAAGGAATTTCGTATACTACAATCTAAGTTCGATGATCTCTTCCAAGCACACAAGCTCTTAGAAAAGGAGAAGATATGCCTAGATCAAAAGATATCAGAGTTCAATAAAGCTTCGACTACTATTGAAAGTATCTCTAAATATTATAGATCAAATGGCAATAAGATGGGGTTAGGCTATGAACTTAATCCATCAACATCCTCTCCAGCTGGGGGTAGTACACCTAACAAGTGCACTACTCAGACACATGAACAGGGTGAGTGTTCTAAACACAATGAACTCAATATGAACCAAAAGGCATCTGTACCAACTAAGGCTAACTATTCCAACACCAAAAATGGTAAAACAAAAGTTAACCCCAAACCTATACAGAGGAACAGCAAACAGCCTAGACCATCTCGTCTGAGACAGTCTCAGCTGTATGCTGCTCCAGCCAAGAAGAAGAAATCTTCTTCAAACAAATCTGTTCTCTTTGCACCCCCTATCTCTTATGATATTGCGAGAACAGAAGAGTATGGTCCATATAATCGTGTGCATCGACCAACTAATGCACCCATGCCGAATGTAACTAGTCAAAAGATATTGTATGTTCACTCCTATAAAGGAAAACCATTTGACTATTACTTAGCTGACACAAACAACAAATCAGATCAGTCCAAGGTGTTAACTGGTAAGATTTGGTTCTGTGATGCCCGAGGGAAACAACTCAAGTGCTCAAGGTTGTTCAAACGACCAATGTATATGTGGGTTCCCAAGGGTAGTACTAACACCTAAGGACCCAAAACAAAATGGGTACCTAAGACTTAACCTTTCTTGCAGGAAAGGAGGGACCTATACAGAAAAGGAGGTCTAGCAGGAGAGATATGGTACATAGATAGTGGATGTTCAACCCATATGACTGGAACCAAAGACCTGCTGACCAACTACACAGAAAAGAAAGGTCCAAAAGTCTTCTTTGGTGATAACGCGCACGGTAAGACAAAAGGATATGGCACCCTTAGAAATGGTGACATTGAGGTACATGATGTATCATATGTAGAAGGTCTTAAGTTTAATTTATTATCTGTTTCTCATTTTTGTGACACTGGTTATTCAGTTAAATTCTCTAAATATGAATGTCTCATAAGTGATAAAAGAACAAAACAAAACCTTCTAACAGGATCTAGAAAAGGAAGTATGTATCTTGCAAATTGGAACAGCTGTCCTAAGGATACATGTCTGCTTGTGAAAAGCCCTAAAGATGTCAGCTGGCTATGGCACAAACGTCTTAGTCATCTGAACTTTAAGACTCTGAACAAGTTAGCAAGGGAATCCTTAGTTGATGGTCTGCCTAATGAACTCTACTGTAAAGATCAGGTCTGTGATGCATGTCAACAAGGAAAGCAAACAAAGGTCTCCTTCAAGACCAAGAAGACAGCATCAACCAGCAGAGTTCTTGAACTGTTACACATGGATCTCTTTGGACCAATCACTCCAACCACCCTAACAGGAAGAAAATACACTCTTATTGTTGTAGATGACTACTCCAAGTTTACTTGGGTTATCTTCTTATACAAGAAGAGTGAAACTCAGCAGAAGCTTCCTGAACTGTTAAAGAGGATCCAAGTAGAGAAAGGAGAGCCTATTGTGAAAATTAGAAGTGACAAAGGCACTGAATTTATTAACTCCTATATTATTGCATATTGTACTTCTAATGGTATTCAGCATGAGACAAGTGCAGCAAGAACACCACAACAAAATGGTGTAGCTGAAAGAAGAGTCAGAACACTCAAAGAAGCTGCAAGAACACTCCTTGCTGAATTTTCTACTCCTAAGAAGCTTTGGGCAGAAGCTATCTACACAGCTTGTCATACTCAAAACAGGTCAGGTATTCACAAAATCCATGAGAAAACCCCATATGAACTGTGGAAAGGAAGAAAACCTAGAGTATCTTACTTTCATATATTTGGTTGTAAGTGTTTCATTCACAACAATGGGAAAAGTAAGTTGAATGCTTTTGATGCCAAAGCAGATGAGGGGATATTCTTGGGATACTCCTCAACTAGCAAAGCATTTAGGGTATTCAACAAACGTACCCTTCTTGTGGAAGAAACACCACATGTTGTTTTTTATGAATCTTGTGAGAAGAGTGCAGTAGAAACAACCTCAGCTGCAGAACAGATGAAGAAACTAGTGATCAAGAAGAGGTCTGATGAGTTTATTGAAGTCAATGAACCATTCCCTGAAGAACTAGAGGAAGATAAACCACACAGACCAGTCACCAGATCTCAAACTCAAGCTGAACAAGTTACCCTCAATCAAGATGCAACAATCCCAAATGCAAGGGGGAATGATCTCTTTGACACTCAAGATACAGATGATGATCGACCAAATCAAGTCAACCCTCCTGATGGCAATAGAACAGATGAGAATCCAAGTTCATCTAATGCAGATACTCCTGTAAGACATACATGGAGGAACAATCATCCATCAAACCTCATATTAGGAGGAGCAGAATCAGGTGTCAAGACAAGAAGACAACTGAATCAGAATTCTCAATCATCTATGTTCTGCTGGTGTGCTTTCCTCTCCAACATTGAACCAGCTGACATAGAAGAAGCAATGACTGATAGCAATTGGATCACTGCTATGCAAGAGGAACTAAACCAATTCGAAAGAAATGAAGTCTGGGAATTGGTAGATCGTCCTGAAAACCACAATGTAATAGGAACAAAGTGGGTATTCAAGAATAAAAAGGACGAAAATGATGTAATAACTAGAAATAAAGCAAGGCTAGTTGCAAAAGGATATTCACAATCTGAAGGAATTGACTATGATGAAACTTTTGCTCCAGTAGCCAGATTAGAAGCCATTCGACTATTTCTAGCCTATGCATCATTTATGGGCTTCAAAGTATACCAAATGGATGTCAAAAGTGCTTTTCTAAATGGTATTCTGGTAGAAGAAGTATATGTAGAGCAGCCTCCAGGATTTGAAAAAGGTGATCAAGTATATCGACTGAAGAAGGCTCTCTATGGTCTAAAACAAGCCCCTAGAGCTTGGTATGACACATTGTCACAATTCCTACTTGACATTGGATATACAAAAGGCAAAGTTGATAGAACTCTCTTCAGAATACAAGAAGGAGAAGACATTCTAATGGTACAAATATATGTAGATGACATTATATTTGGATCACCCAATCAAGAGATGTGCAAGAAGTTCTCTGAACTTATGCAAGGAAAATTCGAAATGAGCATGATGGGTGAGATGAACTATTTCCTAGGACTTCAAGTCAAGTAGAGTTCAGAAGGGATCTTCATCAACCAGTCCAAGTATACCAAGAGTCTACTAGAAAGATTCAAAGCTCTACAAAGCAAGACTGCAAGGATTCCTATGATGACATCTTTCAAAATGGAACCAGATGAGTCCGGAAAGGCAGTTGATCAAGCTGAATATAGAGCACTGATTGGATCTCTACTATACCTTACAGCCAGCAGACCAGACATAACATTTGTTGTAGGAGTATGTGCTAGGTTTCAAGCAAACCCAAAGCAAAGTCATCTAGAAGCAGCAAGGAAGATTCTCAAGTACCTAAAAGGATCAGTCAACTTAGGACTATGGTACCCTGCTAATGACAATCTAGATTTAAGTGGCTATTCTGACTCAGACTATGGAGGATGCAGAATTGATAGGAAATCCACATCAGGAACCTGTCAATTTCTAGGCAACAAGTTGATATCATGGTTCTCTAAGAAACAAACCTCAGTTGCAACATCCACCACTGAAGCAGAATATATGGCAGCTGGAAGTTGTTGTAGTCAGCTACTCTGGCTAGTTCAACAACTCAAAGATTACAATGTAGAGGCAAGAGAAGTCCCTATCTTTTGTGACAGCAGCAGTGCCATTGCCATCACTCAAAATCCAGTCCTCCACACAAGGTGCAAGCATGTCGACATTCGACACCATTTTATAAGAGACCACCTTGAAAAGAAGGACATCAAGATGGAGAAAATTCACACAGATATCCAAAGAGCAGACATCTTGACTAATCCCCTAGCTGAAGAAAGATTCAAGACCCTATGCTATAGCTTAGGACTCTTGGATCCAAGCACATGAAGAGCACAAGATCAGCTGAAGACCTCAGCTGATACATTTGCAGCAGACTAGGAGGATCAGATGAGGTGAATAGACACCCTCATCTTCAGGTAAGTTCTTTCCCAATGAAGACAAATAGAGCTGAGGGAAAACATAGAGTTATCTAATCAAGGGGGAATCAAAGATACCTTAAGAATCCTTGATGAAATACTCTATAATCTGCATTGCATTATATACTTAGAAGACTTGAATAGAGTTAATTGGTAATCTATACTTAAGCAATGTATATCTATGTACAGTACTAAACTATTCTTCATAAAATATTTTATCACTATACAAGAATACAGTATATTAGTGAGTCATACTTGGTTGGATTAATACACCATCCTCACCGACTCAACAGTATACATGCACTGTACGGATTCCAAATAATTCTTATTCAAGAATCTATAAAATCTGCATTCCATAGGATAGAGTCTGAATCTCTTTAAATGTAAACCCTTAGATCAAGAATCTCATTGTTGATCTTAAGAAATTGCTTTTCAGAAACTCAGACCTATCAACTCCATAATATTTGTCATCTTATGCTCCATTACCTCATTTCTACCTCTATAAAAGGAGGAAGTCATGAGAATACCTAAGAACACAAACCACTAACTATTCTAATTGTTTCAGGTATGGAGATAATCGAGAGAAAAGATGGAATGGAGATCATCCCTCAACCAAGATATTGGGTGAAGGAGATGAAGATTTGTCCAGAAGTTGAAGATGATGCAGATCAGCATACTTGGGTTATCCAACATAAGTATGCCCATGAAAGCTAAAGGAAGAAGAGACGTTCTTGTTGAAAGCTAAAGGAGGAAGAGATGCAGAGGACAAAGTAGCAAGCAAGCAGAGCTTCTTCTCCAGGGGGAAGTTCTACATGGAGAGCTTGTTATCAAAAGCTACTGTGTCTAAACAGAACATGAAGGCTGCGTCCATGGCCCTCTCTTCGACTCCATTGAAGCACCCTTCAATCTTTCTTCCCCTTCAAGAGAAGCGAAGAAATTCAACAAGGACACATTAGATGCTACATCCCATCTGATGATGAGGAACATCCGATGGTGAGAAGCAGTTAAATCAGTGGGATTTCATCTAGGGTAGTCCCACTTGATTTAAAGAAGGAGCTGAAAGATCCATCAAACCAGGTTGGATCATCACTCACAATAAAGCTGGAAGGATCCATCCAGGTTGGATCATCACAGCAAACACCGTTTCCTCTACTCAGCTGATCAGAAGACCAACTCAGCTGACCAGAAGACTTTTCAAGGAAAATCAGCAGACATCTTGAAGAACTCAGAAGACCTCACTCTGCTGAACAAATCACTTCAATTTAGAGTATAATGACTAGCCTTGATCATGTAATTCATTCTAGATTTATTCCTGAATGTAATTAAACAAATTGGCTTATATAAGGAATGCAATTCTCTTATAGAAAACGGCCTTGATGATCAATTCTTACCATAAATTAGTCACAACGGCTATTTTTGGTAATGATGTCATTAATACTCAAGTACCATATTGCCAGCAAATCAAATATTGCCACATGGCAAAATCAGCCGGCAAATTTAAGAAATCAAAGATTAAAATTTCTGTCGCTCACATTAAACCCAAATTAAACTGGAGTATATATTCACACCCTTAAAACCTCTTCCAAACCCTGTCGCTCACATTACTCAATTACTCTCAATACTCTCTCTCGTTCTGCAAATTTCTTTCAAACCCTAACACTCAAACTCAAACTCTACTATGGCAATCATTGAAATTTTCGACGAGAAGACCAAGAGCACTGGCACCTTGGATGCTGCAAAGTGGTCCAAGGAAGGGAAGATTTTTACGGAGAATGCTCTGTTTTTCAAAGGCAAACACACAGATGAGAACAAGGAGATATTGCTTAGGTGCGTCAATCTTAAACTCAGAGATTTCCTGGAAGCAGCACCAACCAATGTTTATGAACAAGACGTACTGGCATTCTATGCAAACGCTGTGATGAAGGGTTCTCATGTTGAAAGTGTCATGGGTGGACACAAAGTCAAGGTTACAAGGGAAATCCTTCAGGAATTGTTTGGCCTGTCAAGGGGGAAAATAAATATCTCCAACTACATCATGAATAGAGAAAAGGAGTATATGGAGATGTTTACTGGTGGAAAAATCAAGGCTATTGATGCAATTGGGCTCAAGAAATCCCAACTTGAACCTAAATTCCAAACCTTGATGGATATTGCAGGAAAGATGTTACTTGGTAACACATTCAGTCATGATGATGTTACTACTTTAAAGGTTCGAGTTATGGCTGCAATCTGGGATCAGATCGATGGAGACTGGCAAGGACTATTCTTAGAAAGAATTGCCCTTGTGGCAAAGAAAGTCACTTTGGACTTACAATCGAGGGTATGGAAGGTGGCAGCTACAGTCAGCTTTGTCAACAAGCTGAGCATCATCCTTCCAGATATTCTCCCAAAGAAGTATAAGATGGGACCTCATAAGACCTTCCACATCTCCAAATATTATTTGAGAAAGGAAGCTCTTGCTGAGGCAACAAGGTTGAAAGAAGAGAAGAGGAAGCTGTTGGCTGAAGCATCTTCCGAAGATGTTGCTGAGAAGGCAACAAAAGAGTCTGATCATGACTCTGCTGAAGAAGAAGAGGAGCCAGCCAAAGAAGAGGCTCAGAAGAAGGCTGCTGAGGATGATGATGATGATGACAATCAGACCTTAGCACAAAGACGATATCTAATCAGATCAGGGCTCATCTCCCCATCTGATTCAGATGCCACTCCCACTGCCTCTCCCTTGAAGAAGGCAGGTACCTCTAAACCCTCTCCCACTTTTACTCCTTCTAAATTGTCGAAGGGTCAGAAGAGAAAGAAGAATAATTCTTCTTTCAACAAAAAGTCCAAGAAATCGAGGCTTCCTACTCCCATGTTAATAGCCCCGATTGCATCATTCAACCCTTCTGATGATTCCAACCCATCTGAACACTCAAACACTGATATCCAAATCCCTACTGATACTCACACAGCAGAGGAACAAGCTCAACCTACTTCAACCCCTGAATCACTATTGCCTACCCCTGCTGATGTTCAAACAGCAGACAACCAATCACAGATCTCTGATGATCAAACTCAGATTCCATCCAACACCCCTGCTGACATTCACACAGCAGATGTCCAAGATCTACAGGTTCAACCTTCTACTGATCTTCATGAAGGTACTGAACAAGACCAGTAGACTCAAAACCCTGCTGATGAACAGACCACTGAAGATCAAGAACATATCACTTCCCAAATCCTTGCTGATACTCACAGAGCAGAGGAAACTACCCCAAATACTCAAACTCCTACCATCATTGACCCTTCTGTTCCAGAAGACATGGCACCAGCAGACTTGGCTCAAGCTAGTCCCTCTCAACCTCAGTACAGAATGGTACACTACCCTATGTGCACAAGGGAGAAGATAATGAGGATGAAGATAGCAAACCTGCTCAAGTCTACTATTCCTGGTATTGATGAGGAATCAGTTCAGTTTGAACAAGTTCTCAGAGTCTGCACCTGGATTGAACTTAGGAGAGATGATGTGGATGACCTTATTGAGGTCATGGAAGGAATGGGAGGAAAAGCTAATTTCCTCGACTGGGAAATGGAGCAAAAAGAAGTTGCTCAAGTTAAATCTTTTGCTCAGCTGCTGCCCGAAGAAGCCTTTACAGCAGTATGCCACAGGATTCTAGGAATTCCAACTAATGATGCCTCTATCCCAGAAGGCATATCAGGTCAGCAGACAGCTGACACAGCAAAAGTGAATGACTCAGCTGCGTCCGTTCCTGCGGAAGACTCAGCTGCACCAGCTGACAAAACCGAGATTGAAAGAGAAGTAATCACTATTCCTGATCACTTCATGCCTAAGGATACTCTAACTCACTTCATTGATAAAGGAGACACTATCATGTCCCACCTGGTTAAGGCCACTACCTCATTTCTCAATGAAGAGTACCTTTCAGCTGAAGAAAGAGGCAAAGCCCTGATTGTTCATCCGAAGCCTCAAGGTACTGCCTCAACTTCTACTTCAACAGCTGACTATACAGCAGACATATGCTCACAGGTCAAGGCTGCAATAGACCTACATTTTGAGAAAGGTTTAGGTCTACAGCTTGGAAGATATGTTGAAAAGGCTGTTAAGGAGCAGAGAACTCGTCTTCATGACCAGATCATTGACATTGAAGACAAGTTTGGAGAATCACTTCACAATCTGATAAGTGAGTATATGACCAGCATTCTGAAGAAGGCAGGTGACACTTCCACCAGGTTTGCTGATCTCTACACTAATGAGGTCAACCGCATGGAAAACACCTACAAGAAAAGAATTGAAAATGCTGAAGCAAGAGCTACTGAAGGTCGAGCTCTTCTCCAATCAGCTACAGCAGAGAATGAGAAACTTCAGATTCAGCTGAAGGAGACAGCAACCAAATTGGAAGCACTTACAGCTAAACTTGAAGCTGCCTCCTCCTCCAACTCTCATGCTCAGATTCTAGACCATAGCATCACTCATCTGACCCATGTTGGCAAAGTCAATGCCATGGCTCTTCAAAAAACTCTGAAAGTGGAGATTATGAATGCCATGAAACCTTTTGCGGCTGCACTTGCTGAAGCCAAAAAGGGGGAAGATGTATTGATAAAGGCTCTAGAGAAGGCTACTGCACAGCAGGCTGTGATGGTAGTATCTCAAGATGAGCTGAATGAAACCTTGGGTGGTCTATCAAGCAAAATCAAGAGCAGGCAAGGCAAAGGCAAAGAAATTGCCCAAGAAGACATCCAAGCTCCCACTCAAGCTCCTGCCAAAAGTCTGCAGATCACTGCCTCTACAGAACAAGTTCCTGAGAAGAGGATGACAAGAAAAAGGAAGGCAGATGAGCAGGCAGATGACCAAGCTCAGAAGTCAAGCAAGAAGTCAACTCCAGCAAAGCCTACTGCAGAAGATAAAGAGGCTTTCGAGTTGAAGAAAAGAAAAGAGCTTGAAGCTCAAGAGCTTAAGCAGAAGAAGCTAAAAGATGTGAAAGCAGTCAAAGCCAAATTTGACAGAAAGATAGCCAAACTCAGAAAAGCTCTCAAGGACAAAGCATTGAAAGAAAATGCTCTGGCTCAGAAAGATAAAGTTCCGGTGTTTGATAGCAACTATGTGGATTATTTAGCCCTTCAAGATGAGCTACCAAGGTGGTACCCTCTGAAGAAGAAGTGGCAAATTCAACACCACATTGTAAGAAAATTTGGCCCTCTCCCAACCTATGAAGATGAATTCTTCCAGTTCAATCAATTCATGAACATTGAAGATCAAGAGTTCTGGAATGAAGTAGTCAAGAGAGCCAAAGAACTTGACAACTGCAGAATCCTAACTCCTGAAGAACCCAAATGGGATCCTCCCACTCTGGATTCTGGAAGAACAGACTTAATTGAAGTCAAAAGGATCCTAGAGAAGATCTATGAAGAGGAGAATGTTACAGACCTGCAACATATGGAAGAAGTTCGAACTCGTCTGTACCTTGCTTTCCGCATCTGAAGATCAGAAGACCTGATGAAGACCACTTTCAAAGCTTTAAAGAAACTATTACTTGTAATCTGTAAAAGCTCTATATATATTCAAGTTTAGTTCTCTTTGCTTTCAAGACAAACTCTCATTGTCTTCATCAGATACTTCAGTTTTTATGAAGTTTATAAACTCCTATCTTATCTTATTAAGAGCATTTATCATATATAGTTTTGGCTTCATCAAAAAGGGGGAAATTGTTGGGATATAAATTCACCCTAAGCCCCACTTGATGTTAGAATAGTTTTGATGGCCAAAACACTTAGAGTTTATAAATGTAATAGGATCAGCTGACTTTGTATAGAACAGTTTAGACTAGTCTTGTGTGATCAACTGTGTAGATATCAGCTGATCAGCACAGTCCCGGCTTACATGCGCTCCCTCAAGATGAGAAGAGTAGAAGACATGAAGACTAGAAGATCCTTGAAGACCAGTTAAGTAAGGTGCTTGTATACCTACCTGACTGATGGAGTCCCAGATTGAAGATGGCCTAAAGCAGGACAAAGAATTGCCAGATCAGAAGAGTTTTGCTCTGCTGATATCAAAAGACAGAAGACACAAGGCCAGAAGAGTAGTCAGAAGACTAGAAGTTCAGATCAGAAGACTATGTGTTCTTCCAGGACTCGGCTGATTCCAAAGTCATCTTGCAGTTTAAACAAAGACCTACCTTATTTAGAAGATTGACATGATCCCAGGATTGAAGCAATCAAGCGACTGGAATCAAGGAATCAAGCCATTATGGAAAGATTGCCCCAACGGCTAGTCAACTCCAACGGCTAGTTGCAAGCAATCACCACTATAAATACAAGAGGATGAGAAATCACAAGCACGAAGTCACAACGAGAGAATTCAACAAGTCTAGCAAGCAATCAAGCTAAAGTCATACTGTCTCAAGAATTCTCAAAGAGCCAGAATCCATTAGATTATCCATAGCTCTTAAGTGATTTCTATCCAACCCATAAGAACCTGAAACCTGTTCATATTGTATATCATTTGTTTTAGGCAAAGTGATTAAGCAAATTATAAGCTTGAATCACTAGTTGGATACACTTCAAAAACCCCAAACCCTCTCCGAAAGGTTAAAGTTTTTGAAACCCTCAAAGTGCAAGTGCTTACAATCACTTGTGGAGACCGTAGCTGTTAGGACGGCTCAGATCTCAAAGTCCTATCCTTGGGACTATAAAGGTCAAGACCCTTGTAATTTGCGGTAAATTAAAGGGATTAAATATCACGTTAGGACGTGAGAGTGGACGTAGGATCGTATATCCGAACCACTATAAACCTGGTGTTATTTACTTATTGCACTTTACATTCTGTCATTTCATTAACTATTATATAGTGCATACTGTGATTTCAATATTCTTCAAAACAAGGCCACAGCTTTCAAACCAGCATCAGCTGAGTACTTTCATTAAAGAAAACAAGTTAAACACTTTCACAAGAAACAAAAGAACGAGTCTAAACAAGGCCTACCATAATTCCGCATATAACCTCCTCTATCAGATCACTATAGTCATCTGGACCAGCAGACTTGTAGTCCAGCTGACATAGCAATCAGAAGAGGTTCCCAACTCTCTTGAAAAAGTTTTAAAGTCTATTCACCCCTCTCCTCTAGACTTTAATCCCATTCACTACTCGTTCAGGGACCAACAAAACTCCACTAATTGAGGAATTGGCAATCTCTTGATATGATATGATTGAATATTACCATTGTCATGTAATTTCAATCATATCTTTGACTTTCCTTTCTTGTGCGTATCTTGTCAATCCTTGACTTCAACTCTGATTGGCCTTCCTTTAATTGGGTACTCATCTGATCTTTCTTTTAGGCTTCTGCTGTCTTTTACTCAGCTGCTGTCTTTACCCGCTGCTGTCTATACTCAGCTGTCTTTACTCAGCTGTTTTTACTCAGCTATCTTTACTCAGCTGTCTTTACTGTGCTGTCTTTACTCAGCTGCTGTTTCTTCTCATCTGTTGTCTTTACTCTGTTGTCTTTACTTAGCTGGTTGTAAGATGACTTCTACTCAGCTTGTAAGAATACTTCTACTCTGCTGGTCAGAAGACTTCTACTCTGCTGGTAAGAAGACTTCTACTCATCTTACTCTTACTCTTCTTATCCTATAAGATGAGTTTAGCTCATCTTATCAGGAGACTTCTGGTCTTAGTCTTTTCTTCTCTTCTTGAGCATTTGCATGTCTTCTCTTCTAACCAGAGTCCTATCTATTACAAGATGTATAATAAAGTTGTCTATACAATACAACTTATCCTATTACATGTTTGATTTGGTTTATCAAAACTAAACTAGGGATATTCATATCCCAACAATTTCCCCCTTTTTGATATAACCAAATCATCTAACACTAACTGAAGCAATAAAGAACAGACAGTGCTAAAGTCCATATAATAGTGCAGAAGAGTAAAAACAGAAGGCTTTTGTATGAGGACAATGAGAAGTTGTCATCAGATGAGATAACTAGATGTTATCTCCAAAAGCTAAAAAGATGAGTTTTATTAATATTGCACTTTACAAGCACGGACTCACCTAATCAGCTATTACAAAGGTCTTCTTATCTACTCTTCAGCTGATATGTTGCAAATCAGACGACTTCCAATTAAGCTCTTCTTGCCTTCAGGTCTTCTAACAACTTGATCATCTTGATCTCCTCTTCTTGCTCATACGCGTGTAAATCCAGATAGGGCTAGAACTCAGCTGAGCTGAAGTTCCCCCTTAGTTGTTGACCTGTTCTTAACACACAATAATCCAAATACATGCAAGTATGATTTTTATGAAAAAAGAATGCATGTAAAACAGTTTTTCAAAAATGGATCTATTCAGGTGACCATTGAAAACAGAACAACGTGTTTTTGATGGCTCAAACGATGGAATTTGGCCAAAAAGCATTACACATCACTGCATATCAGTGAGTTCGATTCAAAACATCAATTCCAATTTAAAAGGTGTACTCACATGCTAAATTCTGAAAACAACAGAAAAAGTGCAGATTTTCGAAAATCAAAAATCAAAGAAATGGTCTTTTGAACACACGGCTCTGATACCACTTGTTGGTCCCTGAGACGAGTGTAAGATCAGCTGACTTGATGTCTGCTGATTGTGTGGAAAATAAACTAACTCTTCAAAGTAACTTGTCCGCTGATTTCACTAGGGGCCTAGGACTAGTTAGTCGACTGATTAATTACTTATCGGAGTTAAGTGCGGAATTGTAGTGTGCCCATAAATATTATACTCGTCTATTTAATAAATACAGTGTGTAAAACATTTTATGCACAAATATGTATGTAAAGACTTGAAATGTAAAGTGCAGAAATGTAAATAACACATTAATTTATAGTGGTTCGGATATACGTTCCTACGTCCACTCTCACGTCCTAACGTGATGTTTAATCCCTTTAATTTACCAAAAATTACAAGGGCCTTGACCTTTATAGTCCCAAGGGTAGGACTTTGAGATCTGAGTCGTCCTAACAGCTACGGTCTCCACAAGTGATTGTAAGCACTTGCACTTCCCCACAAGTGATTGTAAGCACTTGCACTTGCACTTCACAAGTGATTATAGATCACTTGGACTCTTTACAGTGACGAACACTCAACTTGACTTCTAGGGTTTTATGGTAGAAGGTGGGTTTTGTGTATATGAACTAGGTGAGAATTTCCCTTACAATCTGTTTTAGCCTCATGCTAGGATTGGGAAATTCTCTCTAAGCTATGGATATATATGAGTGGTTAAACTGGCTTAGATGGTATGAGTTCACTCACTGGGGATGAGGTGATGCGTGTTGAATCTTCATGAATGATCTTCTTGAGCTCTTCTTATTTCTGGACTTTAAGCACTTTGCTCGACCTCTGCATCTCACACCTCTTCTCTCCAAATGATGTAAGAACTGAACTCATTTATATAGTGTTGAGTTTGAATGTTACCGTTGGATGATGGCATTCAAAACTCCACTAATTGAGGAATTGGCAATCTCTTGATATGATATGATTGAATATTACCATTGTCATGTAATTTCAATCATATCTTTGACTTTCCTTTCTTGTGCGTATCTTGTCAAACCTTGACTTCAACTCTGATTGGCCTTCCTTTAATTGGGTACTCATCTGATCTTTCTTTTAGGCTTCTGCTGTCTTTTACTCAGCTGCTGTCTTTACCCCGCTGCTGTCTATACTCAGCTGCCTTTTACTCAGCTGTCTTTACTCAGCTGTTTTTACTCAGCTGTCTTTACTCAGCTGTCTTTACTGTGCTGTCTTTACTCAGCTGCTGTTTCTTCTCAGCTGCTGTCTTTACTCTGCTGTCTTTACTCAGCTGGTTGTAAGATGACTTCTACTCAGCTTGTAAGAAGACTTCTACTCTGCTGGTCAGAAGACTTCTACTCTGCTGGTAAGAAGACTTCTACTCATCTTACTCTTACTCTTCTTATCCTATAAGATGAGTTTAACTCATCTTATCAGGAGACTTCTGGTCTTGGTCTTTTCTTCTCTTCTTGAGCATTTGCATGTCTTCTCTTCTAACCAGAGTCCTATCTATTACAAGATGTATAATAAAGTTGTCTATACAGTACAACTTATCATATTACATGTTTGATTTGGTTTATCAAAACTAAACTAGGGATATTCATATCCCAACACTCAGGAGTCTTGCACTCCTCCTCTGCAGGCTGTTGCTCAGCATGTGATGGTGATATTATTTGAGATTGAATATCAGGAGAGTTGGCTCCAGGGCTCTTAGACTTGGACCTTGACTTGGAGTTAGACCTACTGGCTTGTCTAATCTCCTTGAAGAATTCTTTCCTAAGTTTCTCCTCCTCCATCAGCTTCTGCTTCTCAGAAGTTTTGATTATCCTTCTCCTTATTTCAGACCTTGTTGGCTTATCAAGGTCTCTATACTCAGTTACAGATTCAGGCTGGAGAGGGACAACTTCCCTGATCTCTTCTCCCTCTTCAGGAGGATTGACTCATTCTTCCTCAACTCTATCAATCTCCTCAGAAGTGGCACCTCCACTTCCAGACTGGCTTTCTGGTGAGGATTCACTGAGAATCTGCTTTATTTTCTTTATCTTTGGCTGAGATTTCTCTGTCTGAGCCTTCCTCTTCCTTGGAGAAGATCTAGCAGCCTTTGCAACTGTGAGTGCTTGCTTTGTTACTGCCCCTTGCTTCCTCTTTTCTGTCTTAGAGGACAGCTTTCTGAACATGATCTTGAGGGCTGGGAATGGCTTTGGTTTGGGTTGCAGGTGGGTATAATGAGCAAATCTTTCGAAGAGCAAGGTTGCTCTTGTGTAGTATTGAAGCTTTCCATCCACCATAACCTTGTGGTGCTTCACCTCCTTGAATTTGTACTTTTCATTCATCATTTTTCCAAGAATGAAAGTCTTCCAATCAAATTTGACTCCTCTCTCAGCAGAGTCAATTACAGCAACCATTACCCTTAGTTTTGGCAAGCTAATTTGCTCAACACTCCTAGAGTGACTTAGCACACTTTTTACCACAACATCAAATAGGTGCTCATATAGAGGTTTCAAGGTTTTCTTGTTTTAGCCACCTACCAGCTTCTTAGGAACTTTCATCCATGGATTTGAAAACTCCTGCTCCTCTCCCTCTCTGTATAATTCTGGGTTCAGGCCTTCTAAGGGCAGCCCAAAGCTGGCATCAAGATCCTCAGAAGTGAAGATGATGGTGTGTTGACTTTTTTCTTCTTCATCTTCTTCAGCATAAGTCAACTTGGTGCACACATCACCTTTCTTGCCCTTCCATCTTAGATGGGCAAAGAACTCGGCCATGAATGGGTTGAGGCAAGAATCAGGCTTGGTGCCTAAGAATTTTTCGAGCCCTGCCTCCCTAAGCCATTGGAGGACTGGATGAATATCTATATTAGGGCTGTCGAAGGCTACCAACTTCTCAAACCATAGAGAATTGATGTTGCTTAGATAAGTAAAATCAATGTCCAGAGATGGATCATTGAAGTTTACTAACTCTTCTTTTTTCAGTTTGGGAGCCATGGATAAATTTTTGAGTTTGGAGAATAGAGAAAATTGCAGGTTTTGAGAGGTTTTTCAAAAGGCTTAAGGGTTAGAAATTTTTGTGCGAAGGAAATGAGGGCAAAAACTGAAGGTTTTTATATGCAGGGTTTTTGTTAACCGTTGGACAAAAGGAATTGAGGGTGGACAAATCATAAAACCAAATGGATAAAGTGGGGTTGTGGGCTGTGAAACGGTTAGATGAAGGTTTAAGGTTAATCAATGGCTTTAATGATGGCACAGTAATTAATGCAATCTTAAAGGAGATTTTTGCATTAAATGCTGATTTGCCATTTTGGGGGCAAAAACCTTAATATCACACGCCATCCTAAAATGGCCTACTCTTAGCCCAAGAATTCTTTTAAATGTCCAATCAATGCTAAAAATAGCACTCATCACCCTATTACCTTGGACAATCATCCTGAGATGTGTTTTGACTACTATTTTGGTCAAAAATGCTGACCAATATTCCTGAGTGGGTCCCAATTATGCTGACTAGGTCCCCCAAGGTCAATCACCCTGATCAACCTTGCTGAAGGTAATATGGACAACTCTACTGAGTTTTTCTTAAAGCCAGAAATCTTCAGTGAGGTTGATCAACTTTGCTGAAGTTCATCTTTATGAACTTTCCCCTTCATTTGAGCATCCTTCTTCATTTCTCCACCTTGCCTGGATCAAGTAAGCCCAATTCGGTTGAGAGTTCCAAGAACCTTGCTTCATGTTGGTCCCTGAGACGAGTGTAAGATCAGCTGACTTGATGTCTGCTGATTGTGTGGAAAATAAACTAACTCTTCAAAGTAACTAGTCCGCTGATTTCACTAGGGGCCTAGGACTAGTTAGTCGACTGATTAATTACTTATCGGAGTTAAGTGCGGAATTGTAGTGTGCCCATAAATATTATACTCGTCTATTTAATAAATACAGTGTATAAAACATTTTATGCACAAATATGTATGAAAAGACTTGAAATGTAAAGTGCAGAAATGTAAATAACACATTAATTTATAGTGGTTCGGATATACGTTCCTACGTCCACTCTCACGTCCTAACGTGATGTTTAATCCCTTTAATTTACCAAAAATTACAAGGGCTTGTCCTTTATAGTCCCAAGGGTAGGACTTTGAGATCTGAGCCAGTTCCTTAACTGCTGCGGTCTCCACAAGTGATTGGAAGCACTTGCACTTGCACTCCACAAGTGATTATAGAGCACTTGGACTCTTTACAGTGACGAACACTCAACTTGACTTCTAGGGTTTTATGGTAGAAGGTGGGTTTTGTGTATATGAACTAGGTGAGAATTTCCCTTACAATCTGTTTTAGCCTCATGCTAGGATTGGGAAATTCTCTCTAAGCTATGGATATATATAAGTGGTTGCACTGGCTTAGATGTTATGAGTTCACTCACTGGGGATGAGGTGATGCGTGTTGAATCTTCATGAATGATCTTCTTGAGCTCTTCTTATTTCTGGAGTTTATGACCTTTACTCGACCTTTGCATCTCACACCTCTTCACGCTCCCTAATGATGTATGAACTCATTTATATAGTATTGAGTTTGAATGTTACCGTTGGATGATGGCATTCAAAACTCCACTAATTGAGGAATTGGCAATCTCTTGATATGATATGATTGAATATTACCATTGTCATGTAATTTCAATCATATCTTTGACTTTCCTTTCTTGTGCGTATCTTGTCAATCCTTGACTTCAACTCTGATTGTCCTTCCTTTAATTGGGTACTCATCTGATCTTTCTTTTAGGCTTCTGCTGTCTTTTACTCAGCTGCTGTCTTTACCCCACTGCTGTCTATAGTCAGCTGCCTTTTACTCAGCTGCTGTCTTTACTCAGCTGTTGTTTCTTCTCAGCTGCTGTCTTTACTCAGTTGTCTTTACTCAGCTGCTGTTTCTTCTCAGCTGCTGTCTTTACTCAGCTGTTGTTTCTTCTCAACTACTGTCTTTACTCAGCTGCTGTAAGAAGACTTCTACTCAGCTTGCTCTTACTCTTCTTATCCGATAAGATGAGTTTAACTCATCTTATCAGGAGACTTCTGGTCTTGGTCTTCTCTTCTCTTCTTGAGCATTTGCATGTCTTCTCTTCTAACCATAGTCCTATCTATTACAATATGTATAATAAAGTTGTCTATACAATACAACTTATCCTATTACATGTTTGATTTGGTTTATCAAAACTAAACTAGGGATATTCATATCCCAACAATTTCCCCCTTTTTGATATAACCAAATCATCTAACACTAACTGAAGCAATAAAGAACAGACAGTGCTAGAGTCCATATAATAGTGCAGGAGAGTAAAAACAGAAGGCTTTTGTATGAGGACAATGAGAAGTTGTCATCAGATGAGATAACTAGATGTTATCTCCAAAAGCTAAAAAGATGAGTTTTATTAATATTGCACCTTACAAGCACAGACTCACCTAATCAGCTATTACAAAGGTCTTCTTATCTACTCTTCAACTGATATGTTGCAAATCAGACGACTTCCAATTAAGCTCTTCTTGCCTTCAGGTCTTCTAACAACTTGATCATCTTGATCTCCTCTTCTTGCTCATACGCGTGTAAATCCAGATAGGGCTAGAACTCCGCTGAGCTGAAGTTCCCCCTTAGTTGTTGATCTGTTCTTAACACACAATAATCCAAATACATGCAAGTATGATTTTTTATGAAAACAAAATGCATGCAAAACAGTTTTCCAAAAACGGATCTATTCAGGTGACCATTGAAAACAGTAAAACGTGTTTTTGATGGCTCAAACGATGGAATTTGGCAAAAAAGCATTACACGTCACTGCATAGCAGTGTGTACGATTCAAAACATTAATTCCACTTTAAAAAGTGTACCCACACACTAAATTCTGAAAACAACAGAAAAGTGCAGATTTTCGAAAATAAAAAATTCAAAGCAATGGTCTTTTGAACACACGGCTCTGATACAACTTGTTGGTCCCTGAGACGAGTGTAAGATCAGCTGACTTGATGTCTGCTGATTGTGTGGAAAATAAACTAACTCTTCAAAGTAACTAGTCCGCTGATTTCACTAGGGGCCTAGGACTAGTTAGTCGACTGATTAATTACTTATCGGAGTTAAGTGCGGAATTGTAGTGTGCCCATAAATATTATACTCGTCTATTTAATAAATACAGTGTATAAAACATTTTATGCACAAATATGTATGAAAAGACTTGAAATGTAAAGTGCAGAAATGTAAATATCACATTAATTTATAGTGGTTCGGATATACGTTCCTACGTCCACTCTCACGTCCTAACGTGTTGTTTAATCCCTTTAATTTACCAAAAATTACAAGGGCTTGTCCTTTATAGTCCCAAGGGTAGGACTTTGAGATCTGAGCCAGTTCCTTAACTGCTGCGGTCTCCACAAGTGATTGGAAGCACTTGCACTTGCACTCCACAAGTGATTATAGAGCACTTGGACTCTTTACAGTGACGAACACTCAACTTGACTTCTAGGGTTTTATGGTAGAAGGTGGGTTTTGTGTATATGAACTAGGTGAGAATTTCCCTTACAATCTGTTTTAGCCTCATGCTAGGATTGGGAAATTCTCTCTAAGCTATGGATATATATAAGTGGTTGCACTGGCTTAGATGTTATGAGTTCACTCACTGGGGATGAGGTGATGCGTGTTGAATCTTCATGAATGATCTTCTTGAGCTCTTCTTATTTCTGGAGTTTATGACCTTTACTCGACCTTTGCATCTCACACCTCTTCACGCTCCCTAATGATGTATGAACTCATTTATATAGTATTGAGTTTGAATGTTACCGTTGGATGATGGCATTCAAAACTCCACTAATTGAGGAATTGGCAATCTCTTGATATGATATGATTGAATATTACCATTGTCATGTAATTTCAATCATATCTTTGACTTTCCTTTCTTGTGCGTATCTTGTCAATCCTTGACTTCAACTCTGATTGTCCTTCCTTTAATTGGGTACTCATCTGATCTTTCTTTTAGGCTTCTGCTGTCTTTTACTCAGCTGCTGTCTTTACCCCACTGCTGTCTATAGTCAGCTGCCTTTTACTCAGCTGCTGTCTTTACTCAGCTGTTGTTTCTTCTCAGCTGCTGTCTTTACTCAGTTGTCTTTACTCAGCTGCTGTTTCTTCTCAGCTGCTGTCTTTACTCAGCTGTTGTTTCTTCTCAACTACTGTCTTTACTCAGCTGCTGTAAGAAGACTTCTACTCAGCTTGCTCTTACTCTTCTTATCCGATAAGATGAGTTTAACTCATCTTATCAGGAGACTTCTGGTCTTGGTCTTCTCTTCTCTTCTTGAGCATTTGCATGTCTTCTCTTCTAACCATAGTCCTATCTATTACAAGATGTATAATAAAGTTGTCTATACAATACAACTTATCCTATTACATGTTTGATTTGGTTTATCAAAACTAAACTAGGGATATTCATATCCCAACAATTTCCCCCTTTTTGATATAACCAAATCATCTAACACTAACTGAAGCAATAAAGAACAGACAGTGCTAGAGTCCATATAATAGTGCAGGAGAGTAAAAACAGAAGGCTTTTGTATGAGGACAATGAGAAGTTGTCATCAGATGAGATAACTAGATGTTATCTCCAAAAGCTAAAAAGATGAGTTTTATTAATATTGCACCTTACAAGCACAGACTCACCTAATCAGCTATTACAAAGGTCTTCTTATCTACTCTTCAACTGATATGTTGCAAATCAGACGACTTCCAATTAAGCTCTTCTTGCCTTCAGGTCTTCTAACAACTTGATCATCTTGATCTCCTCTTCTTGCTCATACGCGTGTAAATCCAGATAGGGCTAGAACTCCGCTGAGCTGAAGTTCCCCCTTAGTTGTTGATCTGTTCTTAACACACAATAATCCAAATACATGCAAGTATGATTTTTTATGAAAACAAAATGCATGCAAAACAGTTTTCCAAAAACGGATCTATTCAGGTGACCATTGAAAACAGTAAAACGTGTTTTTGATGGCTCAAACGATGGAATTTGGCAAAAAAGCATTACACGTCACTACATAGCAGTGTGTACGATTCAAAACATTAATTCCACTTTAAAAAGTGTACCCACACACTAAATTCTGAAAACAACAGAAAAGTGCAGATTTTCGAAAATAAAAAATTCAAAGCAATGGTCTTTTGAACACACGGCTCTGATACAACTTGTTGGTCCCTGAGACGAGTGTAAGATCAGCTGACTTGATGTCTGCTGATTGTGTGGAAAATAAACTAACTCTTCAAAGTAACTAGTCCGCTGATTTCACTAGGGGCCTAGGACTAGTTAGTCGACTGATTAATTACTTATCGGAGTTAAGTGCGGAATTGTAGTGTGCCCATAAATATTATACTCGTCTATTTAATAAATACAGTGTATAAAACATTTTATGCACAAATATGTATGAAAAGACTTGAAATGTAAAGTGCAGAAATGTAAATAACACATTAATTTATAGTGGTTCGGATATACGTTCCTACGTCCACTCTCACGTCCTAACGTGTTGTTTAATCCCTTTAATTTACCAAAAATTACAAGGGCTTGTCCTTTATAGTCCCAAGGGTAGGACTTTGAGATCTGAGCCAGTTCCTTAACTGCTGCGGTCTCCACAAGTGATTGGAAGCACTTGCACTTGCACTCCACAAGTGATTATAGAGCACTTGGACTCTTTACAGTGACGAACACTCAACTTGACTTCTAGGGTTTTATGGTAGAAGGTGGGTTTTGTGTATATGAACTAGGTGAGAATTTCCCTTACAATCTGTTTTAGCCTCATGCTAGGATTGGGAAATTCTCTCTAAGCTATGGATATATATAAGTGGTTGCACTGGCTTAGATGTTATGAGTTCACTCACTGGGGATGAGGTGATGCGTGTTGAATCTTCATGAATGATCTTCTTGAGCTCTTCTTATTTCTGGAGTTTATGACCTTTACTCGACCTTTGCATCTCACACCTCTTCACGCTCCCTAATGATGTATGAACTCATTTATATAGTATTGAGTTTGAATGTTACCGTTGGATGATGGCATTCAAAACTCCACTAATTGAGGAATTGGCAATCTCTTGATATGATATGATTGAATATTACCATTGTCATGTAATTTCAATCATATCTTTGACTTTCCTTTCTTGTGCGTATCTTGTCAATCCTTGACTTCAACTCTGATTGTCCTTCCTTTAATTGGGTACTCATCTGATCTTTCTTTTAGGCTTCTGCTGTCTTTTACTCAGCTGCTGTCTTTACCCCGCTGCTGTCTATAGTCAGCTGCTGTCTTTACTCAGCTGTTGTTTCTTCTCAGCTGCTGTCTTTACTCAGCTGTCTTTACTCAGCTGCTGTTTCTTCTCAGCTGCTGTCTTTACTCTGCTGTCTTTACTCAGCTGCTGTTTCTTCTCAGCTGCTGTCTTTACTCAGCTGCTGTTTCTTCTCAACTGTTGTCTTTACTCTGCTGTCTTTACTCAGCTGCTGTAAGAAGACTTCTACTCAGCTTGCTCTTACTCTTCTTATCCTATAAGATGAGTTTAACTCATCTTATCAGGAGACATCTGGTCTTGGTCTTCTCTTCTCTTCTTGAGCATTTGCATGTCTTCTCTTCTAACCAGAGTCCTATCTATTACAAGATGTATAATAAAGTTGTCTATACAATACAACTTATCATATTACATGTTTGATTTGGTTTATCAAAATTAAACTAGGGATATTCATATCCCAACACTTCAGCTAAGGGCTTTGTCAAAATATCAGCCTGTTGCTTATCAGTGTGAATCTTGACAAGCTTGATATCTTTCTTCTCCACATGATCCCTAATGAAATGATGCTTGATATCAACATGTTTGCATCTGGTGTGGAGCACTGGATTCTGTGAAATAGCAATTGCACTATTGTTATCACAGAATATGGGAACTTCATTTGTGATGACTTTGTAATCTCTGAGTTGCTGTCTGAGCCAAAGTAACTGTGCACAGCAACTCCCAGCTGCTACATATTCTGCTTCAGTTGTTGATGTAGCAACTTTATTCTGCTTCTTTGAGAACCATGAGATCAGCTTGCTGCCCAAGAATTGACATGTACCTGAAGTGGATTTTCTGTCAATTCTACATCCTCCATAATCTGCATCTGAATATCCAGTGAGCTCAATGTTATCATCTGCTGGATACCATAGCCCAAGATTCTCAGTTCCCTTGAGATATCTTAGAATCCTCTTGGCAGCTTCAAGATGACTCTTCTTTGGATTTGCTTGAAATCTGGCACATACTCCAACTGCAAATGTGATGTCAGACCTGCTTGCAGTGAGATAGAGTAGAGATCCAATGATGCCTCTGTATTCAGTGGAGTTGGTAGATGCTCCACTTTCATCAGGATCCATCTTCCAGTTAGTATTCATGGGAATTCTAACAGGTTTGCTTGAAGCACATCCAAATTTCTTAATCATGTCCCTTGTATACTTGGCCTGATTGATGAATATTCCATTCTTTGATTGAGAGACTTGAAGTCCTAGAAAGAAATTCATCAATCCCATCATGGACATCTCGAATTTGCTCTGCATGAGTTTGGAGAATTTCTCACATAGTTTCTCATTTGGAGATCCAAATATAATGTCATCCACATAGATTTGGACTAACAAAATATCATCTCCTTCACAGATTCTGAACAAGGTTCTGTCAACAGTGCCTTTGACAAAACCATGATCTAGGAGGAATTGTGATAAGGTGTCATACCAAGCTCTTGGAGCTTGCTTTAAGCCATAGAGGGCTTTCTTCAATCTGTACACCTTATCTCCTTCTTCAAAGCCTGGGGGCTGTTCAACATATACTTCTTCTTTTAGTACCCCATTGAGAAATGCACTCTTCACATCCATTTGATATACTTTGAACCTCATGTGAGTTGCATATGCTAAGAAGAGTCTGATTGCCTCAAGTCTGGCCACTGGTGCAAATGTTTCATCATAATCAATCCCTTCAGATTAACAGTATCCTTTGGCCACCAGTCTTGCTTTGTTTCTCACAATGATGTCATTTTCATTCTTCTTATTTTTGAATACCCATTTGGTTCCAATGACATCTTGATGAGTTGGTCTTTCCACCAGTTCCCATACTTCATTCCTGGTAAACTGGTTCAGCTCTTCTTGCATGGCAATAATCCAGTTGGTGTCTTGAAGTGCTTCCTCAATGTTCTTTGGTTCCTGTTCTGAAAGAAAACAACAAAACAAAGCACTTTCTCCATGAAATCTTCTAGTTTTGATCCCATCACTTGGATTACCAAGTATCAGGCTAGTTGGGTCGTCATGCAGCCAAGACCTTCTAGACCTGATCCCTTCAGAAGGATTGTCCTCTTCTGAGGTTGGATCACTAGATTCATTAAATTCAGGAAAGTTTATTGAAGGATCAAGTTCAGGATCATATTCAGGGGTATTGTCCTCATTGTCAGACAAGTTGTCATTTTCATTGGTTCCCCCTTGAATATTGGATCCATTTACTACCTCAGCATTGCCTGCTTCTTCATTGGAAGTTGTTACCTGATTTTGAACTGGGATAGAGTCAGTCAGTTCAATTTCTCCTTCAGGTTGGTTGTCCTCTGGTTGATTGCCATCAGGTAGGTTGTCCAGTTTCTGGTTTTCATGGAGTTCAGGTTGGGCAACATCTACAAACACTATTTCCTTGCTTTGAAGCCTCAATCTGGTTGTTCTTTGTGTTATCACATCAATATTCAGGTTTCTATCCCTGAACTCATTAATAGATTCATCAAACACAACATGAGGTGTTTCTTCCACAACAAGGGTTTTACAATTGTAGACTCTATAAGCTTTGCTGATTTGTGAATATCCAACAAATATTCCTTCATCAGCTTTGCTGTCAAAAGCTTTCAATTGCTCTTTCCCATTATTGTGAATGAAACACTTGCAACCAAATATATGAAAATAAGCAATAGTGGGCAATCTACCTTTCCATATTTCATATGGAGTTTTACCTTGTCCTTTAGTGATTAAGGACATGTTTTGAGTGTGGCATGCAGTGTTGATGGCTTCAGCCCAGAACCTTTTAGGCAATTTGGTTTCAAAAACTAGTGTTCTTGCTGCTTCTTTCAAGGTTTTGTTCCTTCTTTCAGCAACACCATTTTGTTGAGGTGTTCTTGCTGCTGAAGTCTCATGTGTGATGTCATTCTTGCTGCAGTACTCATTGATGTATGAGTTTATGAATTATGTGCCTTTGTCTGATCTGATCTTGACAATGCTTAGGCCCTTTTCATTGCTCAATCTCATCATTAATTCAGGTAGCTTGACTTGGGTTTCCTTTTTGTTCAGGAGAAATACCACCCAAGTGTACCTGGAAAAATCATCAACAACAACTAGAGCATATTTTCTTCCATTAATACTTACTGGGATAATTGGACCAAATAAATCCATATGCAATAGTTGAAGGACTCTCTCAGTTGAAATGACAGGTTTTCCTTTGAATGAAGCTTTATTCTGTTTTCCTTCCTGACATGGCTGGCATACATGTTCCTTAGAGAACACTTGATTTGGCAGCCCTTTCACTAGAGAGTTCCTTGCCAGTTTGTTGATGGTTTTGAAGTTCAGGTGATTCAGTCTTTTGTGCCACAGCCAACTCTGCTCATTTGTGCTTTTGGCAACAAGACAGACTGCTTCAGGGGTTTTGCTCCAATCTGCAAAATAGACATTTCCCTTTCTCACCCCTATTAGTAGCATCTGTTGTGTTGGTTTGTTTTTTATAATACATTCATTTGGTACAAATTCAACACTATATCCTTTATCACAAATCTGACTTATAGATAGCAAGTTATATTTTAGGCCTAGAACATATGAAACATCAGTAATTCTTACACTACCAATATTTAATGTACCATAACCTCTTATGATTCCTTGAGAGCTATCTCCAAAGGTTACTGAAGGGCCATCTTTTTCAATGAACTCTGAGAGAAGCTCCTTGTTTCCAGTCATGTGTCTTGAACATCCACTGTCCAAGTACCATGCTGTTTTCTTGTTGATGCTTCTCCTCTTCTTGTGGTCCTTGCAGTCCTGCAAAGTCAGACTTTAGGTACCCTTTGAATGTTGGGTCCTAGGGGGTTAGCTGTACCTTTTGGAACCCAAATCTGCCTAATTACTCTGATTGATTCAAAGTGACTGACTTGGTTCCCATTTACATCTACATACACAGTCCTACCCCGAAATGCCTTAGGTGGTTTCTGTGCATGGGTGTTAGCCTTGTAAGGTTCAGGAGTGTTGGTGAGTTTCTTTGGGGCATGTCTCCTGAAGTTACTAGACTTAGGTGCAGCTTGGTAAGATCTTTGTGGGTAGGAGCTTGGATGGCCTTTTCCCTTTGGCATGAAAGGTCCAGGCTTCCTGAAGCTGTTATACATGTCAGTGGGGTTGGGCCTTAATCTGCCCAGTTGAGGTTGCCTCATTTGAGTTGGCCTCTTCTGAACAGTTTTTGGACAACTCCACTGATGAGTGTTCAGTTGGGTTGGCCTTCCATTGGTTCTCCCCTTCTGAACCTCATTCCTTTTGTATATAATGTTCTTTACCTTTTCCTTAGGTTTGGGTCTAGAAGCATTGTTTACTTGAGTAGGTATAAGAGTTTCTTTACCCTTACCCTTGATCAGTGGCTGATTTACTTCCATTTCATTTTCTTTTTACTGAGCCACTGACCTTACAAAGATCATCTTAGTATTGCTTGTTTAAGCAATGCTAATACCAGGTGAGGGTTCAAATGGATTATAGCCTAATCCACTTCTTTGAGCCATTGGTCTTTGAAACCCTTGAATTTCCTCTATTGCCTTAGCAGATTTGTTCAAGGCAGACATTTTCAGTTTCAGGCTCCCCTCACTTAATTTAAGAGTATCAAATTCATTAGAGAGATTTTCAAATTTAGCCTGAAGAGTCCTAAGGTCAAAGTCCTTTTTCTTCAGAACCAGATTTTGTTCATCAATCAACTTTTGTTGTTCAGAGACTTTGAGAGACAATTCACTGTGTTCTCTCACAATCTGTTGATACAACTCAGTTGATCTGATGTCAACCTCTGATTCAGGAAGGTTGGTGATTTTGACTTTAGATCTCAACTGTTCATTTTCTCTCAATGCCATATTGCATACTTCTTGCATTCTGGTGAAATCTTCCAATAACTTTCCAAAATTAAAGTGGATTTCACTAGATTCATGTGTGTCATTAGAAGAGTTGGAGGATGAACATACCTCTTCATTTTCAAAGGCCATTTGACAGTCTTCTTCACTGTCACTGTTGGAGAACAACCCATCATCAGATGAGTACACACTTTCTTCACTTGCTGATTCTCCTGTTATCATAGCCTTTCTGTTGTTCAGCCTTTTGTCTCTTTTGTTCTGCCTCTCTTTCCTTTCCTTTGAACTGAGGTCAGGACAATCATACTGAAAGTGACCCTTTTTCTGGCAGTTGTAACACACATCTTCATCATCATTTTTCTTGCTTGAGGACTCCTTCCTCCGGGATGATGATGGTTCACCTTTGATGTACTTCTTTTTGTCAGCATACTTGTCAGCCTTCTTTTCATCAGAGAGTTTGTCCTCTGATTTGTTGTCAGAAGAACTGTATCTTCTTCTGGTCCTGTTGTCTTGGTAGAACTTTTTGTATCTACCAAATCTGGAGTTGAGCTTTTCAAATCTTCTTGCCATGAGTGCCAACTCCTTTTTCATCTCAGTCTTGGAGACAGTTTGAGATGTTTTCTGTGCATTCTTCTTTTCTGACTCAGCAGCCTTGAATGCAACACCTTTGCTTGAGGAGGATGGCTCTTCATGTACTTTCTTCCTGTTTAGATCAAACTCATATGCTTTGAGTTCAGAGAACACCTGCTGCATAGGCATGTTGTCAAGATTGTTGGTGTTCTGCATCATGACTGAATATATGTCCCATTTGGATGTGAGACTTCTTAGAATTTTCAGTGCAACTTCTCTTTTGGCATAGAACTTGCCCAGAGAATTCATCTCATTCATGATGTCAGTGAATCTGCCATCAAGATGATCAATGGTTTCATTGGGCTCAATAGTGAATTGCTCATACTTTTGGATGGCCACTTGAAGTTTGTTTTCTTTGATCTTTTGGGTACCTTCACACATAAGTGCTAGGGTATCCCAGATCTCTTTAGCTGTGGTGCAGTGATACACTCTTCCCATCACTGCATCTGGAATAGTCTGGTACAAGGTGTTCATGGCAATGTAGTTCAGGTTGTGCCTTTTTCTCTCTTCTGGTGTCAGTTCATCCTCATCTTTTGGCAATAGCTCCCTTGGGTCTGCTTTCTGAGCATCAGTGACCTTGGGATTTATCTTGGTGAAGGTGAATGGTCCTCTGGTGATGACTTTGAGCATTTCATCATGCTGGCAGGCAAGATGTGCTCTCATCCTGATCTTCCAGAAATCATAGTTCTCAATTGAGAACATTGGCAGTTTATGATGTGAAATATGGTTCACTTGATTTGGACCCATGTTGTTGATGGTATTGACAACATCTCCTGGAACTGCATTGTTAGCCATTTCTATAGAAATAGGTTAGATAACACAAATAGGTTTTTCAGAAATTTGGATCAGTTCAGTGACCACAGAAATGATGTGATTTGAAAATCAGTTGGATTTTTCAGAGGCAGTGGTCTTAGAACCCCTGCTCTGATACCACTTGTTGGTCCTTGATGGATTATGACACAAGTGTATGGGGGGGTGAATGCACTTGTGTATGCAAATTCTTCTTTAAAAACTGTAGCTGGTATGATCATGAAGGTTGTCTTGACAACTTTCCTAAGAGATTTACAAAAGATAACTATCCTACTAAAAACTAGACAGTGATTAGATGAATAGATATCTAAGAGATTTTCTAAGTGCGGAATGTGGTTGGCCTTTTCTTTGAGAAAATACTCCAAGTTAATTTCTAAAAGCAAACAGTGAATCAGGGACTTTGTCCAAAAAGGTTTTTCTTATCTTACTGAATTGTCTCCTTTGGAAATGAATGATTGAGAGAAAAGCAATGCAAACAACAGAATGAAAGCAGTAAGTAAATGGCACAGTAGTTTATAGTGGTTCAGAGTCTCAATACTCCTACATCCACTTTCCTTGATTGAACAGGATAATTCCTTAACAATGGAATTAGCTTGTTTTATAGTGCCAATGTGCACTGATCAACAACACTCTCTTAGTGCTTTGATCCCTAGGATAATCTGAGTCCTAGTGCTCAATCTCTCTGAGTTAAGACTGTGTTTCTCAATAACAGTCCTTAACTCCTCACTTCTACAACAAACACTCCTTCACTAAATGAGGTAAGGGTTTGAGGTTTGGTTCCAACTAGAAGAGATATCCTTTACAATAAGAACAATGTAAAGGCTTAGGATATCTCAATGCTAAGCTTGGGATAAGAATTGGCTTAGCTATTTGAAGTGCTTGGGATAAGAATTGGCTTAGCAAGTAGTTGGATGCTTGAATCCTTTGATCACTTCTGAATTTATAGGCAAATTTGATCAACTGTCCGTTGGAGAGATAGCATTTCAAACTTGTCTATTTGCAGCACCATTGAAACGGTTATGAAGCTTGACATCCTATTATCCACAGTGTAAAGGCTTCTTCAATGGTTGCTTGAATGAATGTGTTGACTTCTGAAAAATGCGGCTGAGATGACTTGTGTCAGTTTCCAAATATGCACATTTCCCAAGGTTGATTTGTGGCAGACTCTACACTCAACCAACGGTCAGATGGGACAACTCCCCTGAACATTCCTGCTGCAAACTAGAATGTTCCAACATTCATTCAATGCTTCAGTCTTTAATGCTTCTAAGACTTCAATGCTCAGTTCAGGCTTGATGGCAATAGATGCTTCATTAAATATGTCTTCTGTGATCATAGCATTCAATGCTCTTGATCATTGGCACTTCAATTGATCTGAAACAGTTCTTATAGTGCATGAAGTTTGCCTTATCACTCCTTGATTTTTCAGCCATGTTGTCCACTTCAGTCAGCTTGTCTTGTATACTCAGCAAACTTCTCCTGTCAACTAAAACTTAACAAGCTGCCTAACATTTCAGCTTTGGACAACTACCTTGAACTATAAATCTCACAACATTTCTGAGATTTAGACTTAGGCATTTTTACTGTCTCAACTATCCTGAGACAACTAGACTGATACTTTTCAAGACTGTATCTCAACTAATCTGATCATCATCAATCAGGGGTTTTGGTATCTTAATCAAAATCATTTTATTTCCCAACACCCTCTCATCTTTGCGAGGAACAAAAAAGCAGACGTCGGCCGGCAGATGGTATTTCTTTCGGGAATTTTCCAGTTGGGCCGAAGAAACACTGCTCGCGTACTTACTGGCCTCATACCTCGATTCATAAGCTTCTCGGTATGGGCGAGGAACCTCTCTAGGCAGGTAATCGCAGAAATACTTGTAAAATGTCTCCCTCGAGAGTTCATCGCCATCCAAATCCTCTCGTCCACTCAGAACATCTTTTATGCTCGCCGCATAGCGAACAACTTCCTCATAATCCTCGCGGAGGCTGCTCGTCAAAGTCTCCTCGACTCGATCAGGGTCGATCTGTTCGCCCACCCCTTTATCCAAACCTTGGTCGCGCAGATCTGAGTTAGTCTCGTCACCATCCTCCTCGGCACTATTGCCGGCATCTTCCCTATCGGATTCGTCGACCTCATCTAGTTCGACGACTGCCGCCGCTCTAATATTGCGGACTCCAACATTGATGGGTTCAGGGGAGTGGATCCTAGAGTCCAAAGAGGCTGTCCTCTCCGCTAAGGCTAAGGCTAGTCGATCAACCTCGCCGGAATTTGCGGCACCACCGTCCAACGGCGGCGGACCACCACCGGAATCGCCACTAACATCCATCTTTTTCTTAAGAAAATGGGGAAAGAAGAGTTTTTAAGAAAGAAATGTAAGTTCTTTACCTTTTTGTCGATCGGAAACCACCCAAATCTCGCCAGAAAGCTTGAAGAAGAAGGCTTGGAAGGAACTCAAGGAGAAATTCGAAAATTTGCAGAAGTGAAAAGGATTTTATGAGGAGTTGAGGCCATATTTATAGGCAAGTATGTTCAGGGCCAAATGTGCAAGAAAACGGGGTCAAAATTGCAATTTTCCCAAAAATCTGGGCCCTTTTTCTGAAATCGAGGTGGGAAAGTGGGCTCACGCACGACCGTTGAGGTCGGCAAGCGCCCCACGCGCGCAATTCAAATTTCGGGCGCCGATCACGCGCCTGACACAAGTCACATCAGTCATCATTAAAGGCGCTTCAAAAAGCGTGCTTGGCGTAGGAAACGAGGCGACCGCCTCCAGTTTACGTCATCAAAATTTCAAAATTGATTCGTTTGTCGAGAACAAATCCGCTTTCCATATTAACGATCATACTGCTCGCCTTACTATTCTACGAACACGAAGAAAGGCGACCAGGGGGCAAATGTTATACCTGGTCAAAGAAGTCAATCTTTGACAATTCAATCCTAGTCACCAGCTTATGTGGCGAGGACCAGTCAACAAAGTCGTGCGACGACTTGTCAACAAGATAAAGAAAATGTAATAGAAATAATGTATTTAATATATTTAAGTGTTCGCCCAAATGTGTCGGCGAGCACATGTTTTAGTTAGCTGCTCGCCAAAGTGTGTTGGCGAGCACATGATTACATAAGCCAAGAGAAGACAAGTGTTGAAGCCTTGGGGGACGGCATGGAGCGTGGCGACCACCTTCCTCGGCGAATTGGGCGACCACCGTAGATCAGCTCATCGGCATCTCGCCGAGGACTACAACCAGAGGCGGTTTAGCATTAAATGCGCCGTCCCATCACCTTTTCGGGCAGAAAGAAAGGTCCACTACCAGGGCGCCACGTGTAAAGGGCGGGCTGCCCCTGAAATCCACTATATAATGCCCAAATGGGCTCATTTGTAAAGTTAAGTGATCATTCCCTACAAACACCCAATCTAAGCAATACACTCCCCCAAAGCATCAAGCTTTTAGCTTCTCCAAGAAGCTACACCTTTGTGTTCTTATTGTTCTTCATATCTTCATAAGATCATCATAAACTATCCTCATAATCCGTATTAACACATAATAAACCCCGTTTAATCATATATGTTTGTATCGTGCTAAAGAACAGTCCACATCCGAATCACCCCGATCAAAGCGCATACAACAATATTGAAATCATATTTTATTGAAATCATGATTAACTTAACTGTATTAGGGAAAGAGATGGAAAGGAAGAGAGTATTGAAAATATGGAGAATGATCTTAATCTTGTTTTGATCCTCACTTCTCTCTCATCATCTAACGAGGGGAAAGAGATTGAAAATTTGAATCACGAACGAAAATATAGTGGATCGACATCCAAAAGATCAAGTGGATTAATCGAGCTTTTGGAAAGCACCAAACGTCAAAGATAAGGGATTGCAGGTAATTCGTTTTCTAAACTTAATTACCATGTTGTTTATAAATTAAACCTAGTTGAATATTTTATTATTTACATTTATTCAAGATATTTTTGAATTTTAAACTTTTTTTTTTTTTTTTTGAGAATTGTGAGGATATTTAATGGATGAGACAAAATATAGTATTTCTTTAACAATTAATAATTGATTATAAAAATGTTTCTTCTTGTTTACTGTGAGGTCATAAAATAAAATAAGTGTTGGAAATTAATTCATAAATTCAATCTCATCTGACCACGTCAATATGTTGAAGAAAATAAATCAAGATTGTGAAGTGTGAAGAACGCCTTGTTCCATTGGGTTAAAAGCTTCTTCAGAAAGAAAAAGCAATTTATGTGGTGTGTGCATAGTGTTAGCTAGTTAGTATTCTTGTAAAAAGTACGAGACGACGTTCTTGTGCAGAATGTGATCCCTTGGACCACACACCCGTCTTGTGTTGTGGATGATTCAAGGTGCACAAAGGGTCAGTTTAACTAATCAAACAAACTTGAATTAGCTAAAGTAGAGAAAATTTCAAGTTTATAACTGTCGATCTCCTGTGGAGCTTTTTTCATGCATACTCACAATATCAACAAACGAAAAACGTGTTGATAATGGTATCAAGCAGAGCATATGCTCGAATTCAATTTCATCAATAGAAGAAGCACAATCCAAGAAACACTATTTACGTTGTTTCTTACTTACAAATTATACGAAACGTGTAATGGGCGTGTTAAACAACTAGTAAATAAAAAATGTAATGATAGACCATTCATTGACTATTGCAAAATCGTTAAGTGTATAAACATCAATTACATAGCATATTTGTATTTTATTTTTTATATAGTTTATTGATAATGAATATTTAGATTATAATAGTATTAATTAATTAGATCAACAAAAAGGGGGATTGAAAATTAGATTCTTATATAATAAAACATTTCCTAGCTAGGTTTAAGATTTGTCTTCCTTAATTCAATTTAGGAAGGATACAATGTCCTAATTCCATTAATATCATCTTGTGCTAAACCCTTTCTAATCCCATTACCTATAGTAGGCCACATGATGGCACTCCCATCACCGGAATGCCCTAGTCCAAGAATATGCCCTAGTTCATGCAATCCTACTGTTTGTAAATCAAATGCACCCCCAACAACCCCAAATACCCACTTCTCATCTCCATCGAAGTGAAGTCGTCCGTCACTTGGGGCGAAAGCGTGAGCCAATATTTTTCCCGGGCCATCAAATGGATTCCCATCCCCATGGTCCCTAACTTGGAAGCTGATCTTGACATCGGCTTTATTGTAATCTGCTGTGTACGAGAACTTAAATGGTGACACGCCGGACCATAAATTCGCTGCAGCACGGATACCTGGATACGCGTCCCTTCGTGTTCCTGGTGGAAATCCAAAGGTCAGGTCTCTTTTCGCCCATTTAGGGTTACGTGGAAAGAAAACATAATGGGATTCTTCGATTGGGGAAGTGTGGATAGGAAAATCGGGGACTCCACATCGAGGTTGCGACATTTGTTTAACTGTGGAGGCATCTAGGGTTCCACTCTCTACGAGTTTGAAGAAATTTTGGTACTTTCTTATAGCCTTTTCTAAGCTATCATCGAAAGTGTTATTGTGAGTGTTGGAAGTAAACATGTATCCGAAGTTTGAAAGGTAGTGTTTGAGTTGAGAAACACCTTCCATTGAATCTCCTTTCTTGGCTCCGATCAAAGAATTGAGAAAATTTACCTTGGGGGATTGTTCATGAGCATGAATGAGTACCACAAATAGGAAGAGGAGGAGAGTGCATGAAAGGAGGTGGAAAGGCTTTGCTTCCATGATTGTTTTTTTTTTTAAGAGATGATATGTGAATGTGTTTGTGATGGAGTTCATTCATCTCTAAACCTATTTATAGGTACAATTTGATGTCTGTTTGAGTTTTTTTAGCTCTTTAATTAACATTAATTGTTGTAAAAGAATCAATTAAAAATATACTCCGTAGCTATAAGGAATAAATGATAAATTGAAAGTGATAAGAATCAATATTTGACCTACATTATTTGGCAACATATCTTTTGTATTTAGGAAAATATCTTGTAAACATTAATTTGATTCAGTCTTTGATTATTTATAATTGTAATTATTATTCTTTATAAATATACAATATCATATCAACACCTTATAAAAGGTGGTTGATTAAAGCAGCGTGATAAATTTGTGGTACACGAAAATATTTATTAAGTTTTTTTATAAAAATAAAAAATGGAATGCAACATTTACTTGAAAATTTTCTTGTTTATAATTTTAAGCTATATATACTTGAGTTGACTTGGAGATTTTTTTATTTTTTTTTGGAAAGATGTTGGAGATTTCAATAAATTTGAATAGGTAATCATCTCACCGATCGAAACTTTTACTCCGTATTTATTAATATCTCTCTATCAATTAATATCATGAACCTAATTATCATCTCTGTAAATATCGAATAAAACTAGTTAGTTAATCTCTCCACTGAATTATTGATTGATCCGGAGAGAATATATGAATTGAAATAATTAAGAAGATTCAATTGCAGTTGAATATACTTAATTTAATTTCCCAATAAAAAAATATTTAGCCCCCTACATATTTCACCCGAACTAATAAATTTTATGAATAAAATATTATAGCTAATTTGCAACGGAATTAAAGACGTCAAAAATATTTTTTATTTAATATATTCGACGTTTGCGACGAAAATTTCGTCGCTGACCGCAAATTGATGGTTGGTGTCTTTGCAAGGAACTGCCAAATTACAATGGTTTGTGATATATCGTTCTCTCTTTAGTTTAATATGATAAGATTATGAAATATACAATATGCAAAAAATTTAAATGAAAAATGTCGTCGCTGACCGCAAAATCATATTAATAAAAATATTTATTTATAATATATTATATATTTTATATAATTTTAAAAAAAATTGAGAAGCAAAAAGGAATGAAACAAATAATTTTCTTGATACAAACTTTAGTAAATATGAAAAAATCTAAATGAAAAAAATGCCTATTAATATATAGGGAAATTAAATCTCAATAAATTATATCAAGGGAAAGAGAATTACTAATTATGAAGAAATTGATATTACATAATTTAGGAAATCAATTGATTGATATTTCATTATTTACATGATTTTGATTTAAATGATTTTGATTGATATTGCATTATTTACAATTTTCAATTACATTAAGAACTTAATATAAGCTTCACACATGGACAAAAATTTACAAAATATCGACGTGTAGGCAAAATCAATCGGTGATATCATGTCTAATACAGTATTTAATGTTTACTTCGGTTTTTAATGTTACTGCTATTACTAAAATAACCAACAATGCCAAAAATAATAACAGTAAGTCAGTAATATATCATATGCCTAATGCGGTATTTAATGTTTCTGTTTAATTCAATATTAAAAAAATCTGTTATTACTAAAATAACCAAAAATACCAAAAGTAATAACCAGTAATAGGTGTGGAAATAGGTTGGGTCACCCGACAGGGGCCTACGGCCTAGCCTTTTAAGGGCCTTGTCAAGCCTAGCCTATTTAGAATACGAGTCGGGCTAAGGCTTTTTAAAAAGTCTATTTAGTTAAATAGGCTAGGCTTATGCTTTATAAGAGACCCTATAAGCCTGCCGGCCTATTTAAGATTACATATTATATAATTCTTAAAATATAGTACTGATATTAATATTAAATTAAATTAAAGCAAGATAAATTAATTTTAGTACTTGAGATATAATTATAATGTTAGTATTTAAACTATCATTGTAATGCATTTGTTTTGGTCATGAATTTTATTTGTAATTTTGAATATTGAACTGTGTTTCATATTAAATATATTTTAATAGGCTTCCAAAAGGCTCGTATGTCAGTCATATTTACTTAAAAGGTCAAGTCAATGCTATAAAAAAGTCTATCACAGATAATAGGCCAGGCTTAGGCCCAGTATTTATAAACAGGCTCAGGCCTTTTCATGTAAAGTCTAGCCCAACCCAGCCTATTTTTACCCCTAACTAGTAATACCACACAGTGTATCCAATAATACTATAAGTAATATCTTGTAATACTACATGTCTAATTGAATTATTCTTAAGTTCACAATAGTATGTAGTACACCAAAAAAAAAAAAGTACGATCACCAATTAAATTAACTGAGGTATCGGTGTTTTAGAACCAAACTTGTTCATTTATGAAGATTTTAACGTAATTGCCTTTTTTTTCTTTTTTCTTTTTTATGGAGACTACTTTGGATCCTTTTACATCTTCGTTTTGTTATTGAACGCATTGGATCCAGAATTGTGTTGGATGATTCAAAAGGAGGCACTTCATATTTCGTTGTGTCCACTGCAATAACAACTTTCAAATCTTTTTCACATCCTTCTTCAACAATCTTTCTCTTAGTCTCACTTCCTTCACTCCATAAATTATACCAATTTTTTTGCTGCATTTAGTGTGTATCTTGTCCCACACATGTTCATTTGCAATTTTACACCATCTTTTCAACATGTAATCATCTGTTGGGATATGAATCCTGAAAAACAAGTCCTAGTTGATGAGATTAAGTTTTGATGGCAAAAAAGCAATTTAAAGTTAATAATATATGTGGATATAAGTCATCATGACTAAGTCATCTTAATAAGTCATATAATCTGAGTTACTGATTGTATATGTGTTATATGTGAAATATATTCTAACTGTTAGGAACTAAGCTGATGTTCATATTGTATAGACAGCTTATAGAATAGGACTTAGAAATACTCTACTGTATATAGTTCAGTTGAAGTATTGATAGGTTTCATATGTGTAAGTTTGTATTGTATTATAATCAGCATAGTTAGTTTAGAACAGAAGATTAGAGAAAAGATCAGAAGACTAGAAGTCAGAACAGAAGACTGCTCTGGAATAAGAAGACTAATTTCAAGAAGAGTACGTAGATTGAAGACTCAGAAGAGGAGTACTAAAGATATATTCTGAAGAAGCAAAAAACAGAAGTCATAAGTGTTCTTAAGCAGAGTAAGAACAGTAAAATCTGAGAAGAGTTATTTTACTGTGCTGAAGTCGAAGTTGAAGAATAAGTTTGGAAAACTTATTAAAGCGTAACTAAATATATTTGGAGATATAAAGGCTAACTTAAAACAGTTGAAGTTAGTTGGAGAAAGAAGTTACAAGAAGCAGTTTAAGAGTTAGTTGGAGTTAGTTTCACAAACTACTAACTGCCTAACTAAGTTCTATAAATATCGAGAGATCTTCTACTGCAAAGATTACTGAAAGTACGAGCATTGAGAGAGCTATCCAAGTATTATAAGCATTCAAGAAGTATTCAAGAAACTCACAGAGTTTGAAGAAGATCGAATCAAGAAGCAGTTAGAAATAAAGCTAGATTAGTTGCTCAGGGCTACTCTCAAGCTGAGGGTATTGATTATGATGAAACTTTTGCTCCTGTAGCTAGACTAGAGGCTATAAGATTGTTTCTTGCTTATGTTGCCCATATAAGATTCATTGTTTATCAAATGGAAGTTAAAAGTGCATTTCTTAATGGTATACTTGCTGAAGAAGTTTATGTAGAACAACCTCCTAGATTTGAGGTAAATGTAAACTAAGTGTACAGGTTGAAGAAAGCACTATATGGACTAAAGCAAGCCCCAAGAGCCTGGTATGACACTCTTTCACTATTCTTACTTGAAAATGGTTTTACTAAGGGCAAAGTAGATCGTACTTTGTTCAGAAGGCAAGAAGGGAAAGACATTTTACTTGTCCAAATTTATGTGGATGATATCATTTTTGGATCACCCAACAAAAGCATGAGTGAAAGCTTTTCAAAACTCATGCAAAGTAAATTTGAGATGTTAATGATGGGTGAAATGACTTACTTCCTTTCTCTTCAAGTAAAACAATCATCTGATGGTATTTTTATCAATCAAGCAAAATATACAAGAAATCTTCTAGATAAATTTGGTATTAAGACCTGTAAAACAGTTGGAGTACCAATGCTACCTACATACAGAATGGATCCAGATGATCGAGGTAAGTGTGCTGATCAATCCTATTATTGTGCTCTAATTGGTTCATTACTCTATTTAACTGCTAGTAGGCCGGATATTGCATTTGCAGTAGGTGTATGTGCTAGATTTCAGGCCAACCCCAAAGAAAGTCATGTGGAAACTGCTAAAAGGATATTGAAATATCTAAAGGGCACCATTAATCGAGGATTATGGTATCCTTCGGATGATGATTTATCCTTAAGTGGTTATTCAGATTCTGACTTTGGTGGTTGCAGGATAGATAGAAAATCAACTTCTGGTTCAAGCCAATTCTTAGGTACTAAGCTCATATCATGGTTTTCAAAGAAACAAACAAGTGTAGCAACATCTACCACTGAAGCAGAATATATGGCCGCAGGAAGTTGTTGTAGTCAGCTTCTTTGGCTAATGCAACAACTTAGAGACTACAATATTGTGGAATCTAATGTACCTATATTCTGTTACAGCAATAGTGTCATTGCTATCACTCAAAATCTCGTTTTACATACTAGATGCAAGCATGTAGATGTTAGGCATCATTTTATTAGGGATCATGTTGAAAAGAAGAACATTAGAATGGAAAAGATCCATACTGATATCCAGAGAGCTGACATTTTCACAAAACCTTTGGTTAAACTAGATTTAGAGAGCTATGCATAAGTTTAGGATTAATAAACATGGATCCTGCATGTATATAGAATTGTACTAACATTTCAGGTACTGTACTAATATCAAGAAGCATATCAATAAACCAAGAACAGTACATCAAAAGGGTAATCCAGAAGAATAAGACCATGTCAAGACCACTATATTCATCACAATCAGGTAAAAAGGTTACTAAGGTGCCTAATCCCGATGAGGAAGTTGGTAAAGCTGAGGGAATTGAGAATATACATTTAAGGGGGAATCTATGATTTCTTAAATATCCTTTCTGTTGACTCAGAACACAAGTCACCTTAGAACAAACCTTATAAAAGCTTGATTTAAATTATTCTTTACTATTATATACTGCATTTCACCTATATTACATGAACTAACACTTCTACCAAGGTGAAACAGGCACAGAAGAAGAGTCCTCTACTGAAGGGGAAACTGATCTAAGACACAGTACTGATCTGATGGTACTGTGCTGATACTGAAAAGTGATCTACACTTCGAGAAAGTAATACTCAGAAAAGTTTGAGAACTGTTCTGATGTTACTGTGCTTTCTCCAAGAAGTGATCTGATCTTCAAAAGGATGGTACTCAACTGATCACAGTACTCAGCTGAACCTAGATAAGTAATTTTCATTATTATAAAAGTGAGAAAATAAAGCAAAGTGTGTTTGGAAACAACTGTGCTGATATACACCAGAACAATATTTTGCTTTAGAAAAATTTCTAAGTTAGAATTTGTTCAAATTGGATTACTAATAGAGAAGATAAATTCACTCCTCTATTTTTAACATAATTTGGTGGTGTATCTATCAATAGCACCTTGGCTCCAAAATTAGAAAGGGTTTTGAATGTGAAATGTTTTATTAAAACCCACAACTCAAAATCTAATCTAAACCACACGTCGTGCACAATCAATTCAATCTAAGCTTTAGATTTACTTTGAATTTGATTACCACGATCACAATACTTCATCTTCTTCACTTTTACGATTCTGAAGCTTACGTTTTCTACAAAATTCCAAAACCCTCCATTTCAATCTTCTTCATTTCTTTACCTTCTAAAATGGCAATCATCGACATTCTTAATGAGAACAACGAAGTTGTAGGTACATTCAATCCTGCACAATGGATTCGCGAAAAAGGTGTTTTCGTGGAAAATGCAGTCTACTTCATGGGAACCCAAAAGACGGAGAACCAAGCCATTCTCACCATGTGCGAAGAATGCGGTCTGCGGAAGTATTTAGAATCCTTTCCCAAGAAGGTTTATGAATCTGAGGTATTGGGATTCTTCCTACAGCTCAATGGCGACAATGATACCTTGAAAACAGTTCTATTGGGGAACAGGGTAACATTGGCAAGAGACCATTTGGCGAATACTTTTGATTTACCCGACGGCCCTGTTCACATGTCAACCTACATGGAAGGGCAAGAGAAGGTTTGTGTTGGAAGATGGACCGGTGAAGAGCCCGCTGCTCTGTCGAACTTGAAGAAAGCTATTCTACTAGAGCCACTTTGATATTTGATGGACATTGCTGGAAAGATTCTGTTAGGGCAACATTACAGTCAGGATGCCTTTACAAGTCTGAAAATTAGGGTAATGGCATCGATTATTGATCGTGTTGATGGAGATTGGCAAGGACTTTTCCTTGAGAGGTTGTTGAGTGAAAAGGAGAAAATTATGTTTGATGAGGATTCAAAGGTATTTTCTGTGAAATCCATGATTGGATTTAGAAACAAGTTGAGCATTCTGTTGTCAACCATTGCAAGCAATAAGGTTGATTGGAGTAAGTCGAAGAGATTCCATCATGGGAAGTTTCTTTTAAGAAAGGAAGTTGTGGAATTTGAACACCACCAACAACAACAACAAGAATCTGGTGGTTCGATGTTCAAATTTGATGATGAACAACCAGAGGTGAGGTCAAAGAGAGGCATGATCCTCATTTTGAGAGATCGAGGAAGATCATTACTGGAAAGCTGACCCCGGAACAGTCAGAGCAGTCCATTGAGATTGTGAAGGAGTAGTTGCAAACTAAAAAAGAGGTTAGTTCTCCAAGTGTTGTTATTGTACATAAGAGAACTAAGGGTAGAGGTCTTACTGGACCTAGGAGAAAACCCAAGAACACTTCTTCTACCCCCATCTAATTCTGATCCCATTCTTGCCCAACCCCTTGATCAACAACCTTTATCCATTCATTCTGATGAATCAGTACACTGCTCACCCATTCATCAGAATAGTTCTTTTTCATCACCCAAGAACACTACCCCTCAACCCACTCCGCAATCAAGTCCTCAACCTAATCAATCCACTCCCCAATTATCTCCTGAACCCATTCATGAACACACTTCTGAACCTGATTTTCAACCTTTCTCTGAACCTATTCAATCCCATTCATCTCCTGAACCAGAACATATTGAACCCCAACCTGCATTTCTGATTCGGTATCCTATTTGTGCCAAAGAGGAGGAAATTCGTATGAATTTAAGGAATGTAATTTTGAAGGAATTCCATGGCATTGAAGAGAAATCTACTACTTTTGAGCAAATTCTTAGGATAGGCACATGGGTGTATCTAAGAAGAGTAGATATTGATGAGCTTTTGGAAGTCATGGACGGCATGGGTGGTTCTGCAGTTTTCAAAGATTGGGAACAAGAACAGAAAGATGTTGCTGGTGTTAACTCATTCACTGAGTTGTTAACTCCAGAATCAGTTGTTTAGATGGTGGAGAGATTTTCTGGATTTTCATATTTTGTTGAAAATATTGAAACTAAAGTCAACATTGAAGAAAATGTTGAAGAGGAAGTTGTTATGGATGTTGATGTTGATCCTACAGAGGTGTTTGAGAACACTAAAATGTTGGAGGACACTGAGGTGATTGAGATCATAGAGGTGTTAGAGGATCAAACTATCATTGTTGATGAGGTGTAAAGCACTCCTGTTGCTGTTGCTGATGAAATTCATGAAAAAAGTTCCAAAGATGAACAACCTGCTACTGTTCAAATTCAAGAGGAAATCAGAACAGTACCTCATAATGATTCGAGCTTTGAGAAGCTGAAAAGGCATAATGAGGAATTGCAAGCTAAGCTGGAAGCTACTCTGAAGTAGCTACAAGAGGTAACTGATCAACTTACTAAGCTTATTGCAGAAAATTCTTATGAGCATATTGTTGAGCACACTATATCAAAAATTTATGAGTTTCATAAGATGCATGCACATAACCTAACCCAAGCTCTATATGGAAAATTCATGCAAAACATGAAGGGTTTCACTGAGTTGCATGATGAAGCCAAAAAGGGGGAAGGTAAGATGATAAGAGTTATGGAACAAACTCAAACACAGCAAGCTCAGTTAGTTGTGAGTCAAGATGAGCTGAAGCAAAAGATTGTTGATCTGAACAAGAAAATCAAGCTCAGGAAACAACAAGCTGGTGCTCAAGTTGTTGTTGAAAAACCTGCTGCTGGTGCTAAGAAAATTTCTGAGAAGAATGTTGCTGAAAGCTCAGGAAAAAGGAAAAGAAAAGTCATCTTAAGTGATGAGGAAGTTGAACAAGGAGCTAAAGAAACTGGTAGGATGACCAGATCAAGAAGCAAACTGAAACATGGTGTTACAAGTGCACAACCAAGTGAAGAACAGATGGTTGAAGCTTTTGGAACTTGTAAAACACTGTTAGCTCGGAAGAAGGCTGAGTTACAAGAAAAGAAGAAAGCTGATGAAGCATTAAGAAAGAAAAAATTGAAAGATGTTGAAGCTGCAAGGAAGAAATTTGAAAGAAGAGTTACAGCTCTTAAAAAGAAAATGAAAGCGAGTAAGGATAAAGAGTTTCGAGATGAGAACTATGTTGATTTTATTGTGATTCCAGAAAATCTTGATTACTGGAATGACATCAAGCAAAGATGGCAGTTAGAGAATTTCATTATAAGGAAGTTTGGAGTTCATTCAAGCAAAGAGGATGAGTTTGAAGACTTTCAAACTTCATGATGAATGTTGCAAGAGAGTTCTGGAAAGACATCTTGTTAACTTCTAGTGCAGCTGGAATTAGCATTTTATGCCTTGAAGAGCCTGTTTGGGAACCTCCGAGATTGGAATCTGGAGAACCTGACTATGAAGAAATTGGAAGAATCATTGAGAAGATTATTCAGGATGAAGGCATCACTGATCTTCAACACATGAGAGATATCAAAACAAGGTTGTACCTGGCATACAGAATTTGAAGAATGAAGATGAAGGACAAGCTTACAAGATAAATTTTCTTTACCTTATCTTTATTTCTTTATTTCATATTTTGTCATATATGTAAGTTTGTGAATTATCTGATCTTATATGAATATGACATTTTGACTTGATGAACTGTTATGATTGACTAATTACTTAACTACTGATTTATTAACATTTAAGTAGTTTTGGCTTCATAAAAAAGGGGGAAATTGTTGGGATATGAATCCTTGAAACAATGTTCTAGTTGATGAGATTGAGTTTTGATTGCCATAAGCAACTTAAAGTTAATGATATATGTGGTTGGAAGTCATCTTAACTAAGTCATCTTGGTGAAACATATAAATCTGATTTACTAATCTTATGTGTGAAATATGTGAATATTATGAACTGTTAGGAACTAAGTTGATGTTCATATTGTATAGACAGCTTATAGAATAGGACTTAGATATACTCTTTTGTATGTAGTTAAGTTGAAGTATAGATAGGTTTTATATTTGTAAGTTTGTATTCTGTTGTAATCAGCATTGTACAGTTCAGAACAGTAGATTAGAATAAGATCAGAAGACTTGTTGAAGACTCAGAAGACTACTCGGAATGAGAAGAGTAATCTTAGAAGAGTTGAAAGGAAGCACAGAAGCATTCTGAAGATGTTTAGAACAGAAGTTGAGAATTGTGTTGATTGGACCAAGAACATTAAAATAGAAGAAGCGTAATTTTATTGTGCTGGAGCAGAATAAGTTTGGAAAACTTATTAGTTGGAATGTAACTGAATATATTTGAAGATATGTTGACTTGGAAAAATATGAAGTTAAGTCAGTTAAAAAAGGATAAGTTACAAAAACGGTTTAAGAGTTAGTTGAGAGTTAGTTTCACAAACTGCTAATTGTCATACTAAAGTTTATAAATACCGTGTGATCTTCTACTTGAAAAGACTACTGCTACTCAAGATATTCTGAAGAACTAAAGCATTCAAAGAGCATTCAAGTATTCAAGAACTCACAGAGTTGAAGGAGATCAAATCAAGAAGAGAAGCCACTGTATTGAATTGAAGAGTCAAAGGCTACTATTCAGAGAAGTTTTACTTTACTTTTTAGTTTGTGAATTTCTGTACACAAGTGTGCTAGTTACTTGTAGAATTACTAGTAGATCGAAGATACACTTTGAAGTGTAATCGATAAGATCACAGTCTTAGTCTTGAGACTTTAAGCCACAAGAAACTCAAGAAGAGGAGTTAATAAAATATCACGAATGGAGTTGTGAGAGTGGATGTAGACATTTGTCGAACCACTATAAATCTTGTGTGTTGATTTACTTACTGTTTGATATTTGTTTAAGTGTTTACACAAATTAAAGTTCAAAATCAAAGTTGAGTATAAATCTGTAAGGTTCACATTAAACTGAGAAGTACTGGACTGATCTGATATATAAGAACAGTACTAATCAGAACACTATTCCGCATTATACACTCAAATATTTTGAAAGATTTTAAAAAGTCTATTCACCCCTGCCCTCTAGACTTTTTCTAGTTTAATCAATCTTAACTCAACTTGGGACCAACAATTCTTATCACCAGGTCTAAAGTGAAGATGAACATAGAAATATTCTTTTAAAATATCTCGTTATCAATTATGAAAATCGTCATCAATTATTATTGTGGTGAGATTATTTTATCACTAATTATTTCTATTAATTAATGACAAAAATTAGAATCATTAGAAAAGTATATTTTTAATGACGTTGAACTTCATCACCAATTATTATTAAAATTGTCATGAAATATTTATAAACATCGTGACATATGTATTAACATCGTCATGAAATTCATAAATTTGTGACGGAAAAAATTATAAGTGGTGACGAAATTAAATTTTGTCACAATTTCTACTTTTTTAATGACGAAAAATAAATATCTTCGTCTTTAGCTAGGTAACACATTGTGACTATTTTTTTTATAGTTTATTGATAATGAATATTTAATTAGATTATAATAATATTATATCAACAAAAATGGAATTGCAAATTAGATTCTTATTTAATAAAATATTTATTTGATATTATTATTTCATCCTAGCTCATCATAAATCGTGGAAGATTTAAGATTTGTAGTGTTTCAATTTAGGCGCCGGGATACAATGTCCTAATCCCATTAATATCATCTTGTGTTAAACCCTTTCTAATTCCACTCCCTATAGTAGGCGCCATGATGGCACTCCCATCACCGGAATGCCCTAGTCCAAGAATATGCCCTAGTTCATGCAATCCTACTGTTTGTAAATCAAATGCACCCCCAACAACCCCAAATACCCACTTCTCATCTCCATCGAAGTGAAGTCGTCCGTCACTCGGGCTGAAAGCGTGAGCCAATATATTTCCCGGGCCATCAAATGGACTCCCATCCCCATGGTCCCTAAACTGGAAGCTGATCTTGACATCGGCACTATTGTAATCTGGTGTGTATGAGAACCTAAAATGCGACACGCTGGACCATAAATTCGTTGCAGCGAGGATGGCTTGATTCGTGTCGCCTCGTGTTCCTGGTGGAAATGAGTAGGTCAGGTTTCTTTTCGCCCATGTAGGGTTACCTGGAAAGAAAGTATAATAGGATTCTGCAATGGGGGAAGAGTGACGAGGAAAATCAGGGTTTCCACATCGAGGTTTTGACATTTGTCTAAGTGTGTGGGCATCTAAGGTTCCGGTTTCTGGGAGTTTGAAGAAATTTTGGTACTTTCTTATAGCGTTTTCTAAGTTATCATCGAAAGAATTATCATTTGTGTTGGAAGTAGACATGTATCCGAGGTTTGAAAGATAGCGTTTGAGTTGAAAAAGACCTTTCGTTGAATCTCCTTTCTTGGTTCCAATCAAAGAATTGAGAAAATTTCCCATGGGGGATTGTTCATGGGCATGAATGAGTACCACAAATAGGAAGAGGAGGAGAGTGCATGAAAGGAGGTTGAAAGGCTTTGTTTCCATGTTTTTTTCTTAAGAGATCGAGAGGATATATATGTGAATGTGTTTGTGATGGAGTTCATTCATCTCTAAACCTATTTATAGGTACAATTTGATGCGTGTTTGGGTATATTTTAGCTCTTTAATTTTCATTGTGGTAAAAAGAATTAATTAATAATATAGCTACAAGGAATAAATGATAAATGGAAAGCAACTGATTCATGAAAATATTTATTAAGTTTTTTTATAAAAATAAAAAAATGGAATGTAACATTAACTTGAAAATTTTCTTGTTTATAATTTTAAGCTATACTTGAGTTGACTTGGAAATTTGACATATCTATACTGATGTTGAAGATTTCAATAAATTGAATATGTAATCATCCTCTAATCTAACTTTTATTTATTACTATGTCTTTATCAGGCCTTTGGGATAATAATATGAATCTAAATATCATCCCTAATTATGAATAAAACTAGTTAATCTCTTTGATCCGGAGAGAATGAAATAATTAAGAAGATTCAACTGCAGTTGAATTGTAACACCCCGTCCCAAAATCAATATGAAATAGAGGAATAAATTATTTAAGAGTTTTCAATTATATATATTAACGTCGTTATTTGTTTCTAAAAGATTTGATTTTTAGGAAGACGGACGAGCATTCTGATCGAGGAACAGTACTCCTAGCACTTAATAAAGAAATAAAAGAAGTATAAGGTTTGATGAATATTTAATAAGTGTCGAAATGAAAGAAGTCTAATTAATAACCATACAAATCATTTTATCAAAGCTTATGTGATGAACAACTTAATGAAGCATAATATGCATTTTAATCAATAGTCACTATGCCAGAAATCGCATACGACAACGGGGATTCTCCGTTGTCGTAACTGTTTTTTGTCCGTTGACTATCAAACTAATGTCGTAGGTCCGTAATTTTTGACAACGGAGAATCCCCGTTGTCGTAGTTCATTTATTACAACTGATCATAATTTATAACAACGAAAAATCTCCGTTGTCATAGGCAATTAATAACAACAGAAAATACCCGTTGTCGTACCTATTTTTCGCTTGTTGTCTATCAAAATAATCTCGTAGGTCCGGAACTTTTGACAACGGGAATTAGTAATTAATAACATCGGGAAATCCCCGTTGTCGTACCTATTTTTTGCTCGTTGTCTATAGTTGTTGTTGTAGGCCATTCATTTATTATTATTTTTTTTTTTTTGCATTATACAATTTTTTTGTAATTCTAACATAAAATATAAAAAATCTAACGAGAATAATAAATAATGTATAAGAAAATTTCATAATACAATCATCATTTATTAAGTACAAAAATCTTGTTGTTTACAATTCAAGTAAATTTATAATTAATTCGACAACATAACTAATGAAAATAAAAGAACCTAGCTACTCATTTCAACGTCGTCTCTTCCATATTCCGTCTTCCATCTCTCGAGACAAGCAATTTCACACATAGTTAATTTGTCATTGTAACAACAAATGACAAAAATTAGTCGAATACTTGTATGTATAAGAAGCAAAGCAGGATTTAATAAATAATGAGAGAACACAATACATATATTTTATTTTTAATTTCTTGACAGGAGCCATGTGCTTTCCCTCAGTAAGAGAATTAAGTCCATTGCTTTCAAATTTCAGCAATAACAGTAGAAATAATAGAGCATCAATCTTTAAACACTTGAAATCAAAATATCCTAGATTGAACAAAGAATGATATATATATATATATATATATATATATATATATATACTCCATTACACCTTGTAAAACCAAACCAAAGCAGCCATATTAATATCAAGACTATAATAATTACCTCATGGATCTTGAAGAAGGAACCGGAAGCAATACTTTGGATCCCAACTCATGTAAAATACAGCCAAATCTAGGCATACAAAATTTCTTAAATAGGTTTCATAATTTTTAGGACGTCAAGAAAAGTTAACTGTTAGTAGATTTCATAAATCAAACAACAAGAGAAGTAAATCAGTGCATGCAAAATCTCAAGCTTTAATCAATTAGAAAATAAAATATTAGTTGTAAAAGTATATTGATTCAAATAAGAGAGGAAAATGAAGAACTCACATCCCCACTTGTTGCTTGAGCATCCAAAAAACTGCATATTTCCAGCTAGAGTTGAAGCAGAGGCTTCTTAGATTACTTCTATATATTTTGACAGCTAAGAACAACTCCTTGATTTACTTCTATTTTGACAAAGGATGTAAGGTTCTTTGGACCATTAGATCACCTGTGCCCACCTTCTAACATACCATATTTATCATACATTCACATGACATTTCACATAATATTGAACGCACGGGAATCCTGAGAAACCATTTGAAACATAAGTTGACTGAACTAGGTGATTGATTGGGCGCATTGACAAATAACTTTTAACAAATGATGATTATATCTCTACAACACAAATTGACAAAAACGTCAAACACTAAACTAAAACAGAAATAAGTTTCCTAGAGACAAAGTGTTAACTTACACAATAAACCACGCGCCCCCTACTAAAGGAATTGCACCCAATAGTAATCCAAAAATGAGACCTAATGCTTGTCTAATCCAATGAAGTACATCTCTGAGTTGATCCTGTAGCAGATAGAGAATGACAATTACATTCTACCATTCAAATGTACAATTAAATAAACTTTTGTATTAATTGTGCTAAAGGAAACTGAAATTCAAGAATAATACGAAAAACTCAAATGCCTTTGGACCTTAAATCACAGCTGCCAAACCTTTAGATTAAGTATGATAAGTCTATGTACATAATCTGCCTAGGCTAATTGTTAAGACAGCTTATCAGCTAGTGTAGTATCCTTCTCTATGTTTCTACAAATTCATTGAATGACAACCATGTACATAAAGAAACACACGTTTGAGGATGATTTAAAAACTCAGCATGGAGCTAAAGTTGTGTATCAACTTTCATTTCCTTCACCTAAATTCACACATATAAAGGTATAGAGAAAAACACCAGATGAGTAACATCACCTAGCTAATTGCAGTTAAAATCAAGAATGAATATGAACCAGAATAAGTTTTCTAAAATTCCATATAAAGTGTGTGTTATTTAACCAGTAGGCAGTAGCATACGTAATCATTCAACATCTCAGATCACAACAAAATTTTACATAAACCCCACACTATAAACAATCTTTCACCAATAGAAGCATAATCTTGAGATAAATGAATTGATGATCTCGTCATGCAGTTAAAATTTACCTCTGTTCTGATAGATTGCAGCGAAGAGAAAATGTCTGGAACTCAAGAGAAAAGAGAGATTATCATCCCAAAGAGCCCTTGAAAAAATCCATATTCATCAGTCTATTCATATGGACAAACCTAATCAATACAATTTAGATAAATTGGGACTACACAAATATCAAAAGGATGAATTGGGACTACCTTATGACAATGGGGAAGAAAACTCAGATGTATCAACTAGTGAAGATAAGGAAAACAAAAATCTCAGTTTTGGAGCAACCACCATTTTTGGTCTATCAACATCTAAGAATTTTTTTTCCCCATCTTGGTATCAAGACACCTAATTTTTTTTGATGCATCAAGACACCTAAAACATACTTACGCTACTTCACACATTTCATATTAAAATTCAACAAATCGAAATAAAAATACCTAAAATCAATTACTCCCCTTCACCTCAATATTCGGTACATCAGAAGTTGCAGACGCTAGAAATCGGAAGAGAAGAATTAGGGTGTGGATACACTAACCACCGGCGACGGGCTAGGGCTTGCATATATGATCAGCGTGGGTGGATGGAGTGCCTGAGGAGCAACTGTGGGAGGTGCGTCTGTGAAAAAGAAGGAGATGCAGCGGACCTAGGGTTTGCGAAAGTGACCTATGGCTTGAGTGCGTGAAACGGAGGGAGAGGTGCGCCTGAGCAGCGGCGATTGGAAATGCGTCTGAGCATCGGCGATTGGAAATGCGTCTGAGCATCGGCGGTGAGAGGTTCTCGACAAGCGGCAAGCAGCGAGGAAGAATTATAGATTTATGCGAATGGAGAGGTTAAGTTGGAGAGGAAGATATCAAAAAAAATTCTAAGTACTGTATTTATAGTACTCCCAATTTTTAACCTGTAAAATTATATTACAATTATAATTTAAATAAAAAACAAAATAGAATAGAAAAGAAAACAAGGAAAGACAACGGGGGATTAAACCCGTTGTCTATGAGCGTTTTTTAAAAAAAGTTGAGCATTTACGACAACGGTGATATTTAAGACAACGAATTTTACACTTATGACAACGGACAAAGTTAATACCCGTTGTCTTTCTTCTGTTGTCGTAGGCCATTTTTGGCATATTGAGTATTGTCTTGCCATCTCAATCTTAATATAAAATATAGAGCTCTGATTCATTTACTTGCTTGATCATTGATATAATATTTGGTACATCGAAAATTCATAATCATTGCATTTCCTTGATCGCCATGATTTTCATGTCATTGTAATATAATGTTTGTCTTATCTGATTTTATTTTATATTAGGACTCATTCTGATAAATTCGCTATTAAATTATTATTAGAATTAAAACTAAAATAATATAAGTAGCCTTAAGTCGAATTTTATAATTAAATAATTTTCATCTCAAAGGCGCGACAATTTTATCAATAAATATTTATAGCTCTTGCGTAATTTTCTGCGACAAACTAACACGAATATAATTAACAATTGTGTAGCAAATACCGATTACTAACGAATATCGTGACAAAAACAAATATTCCCTTCTTTAAAAGGTTTGGTCCACTCACGATTTTAGTTGGATTAAAAATAAACCATGGCCCACCAACCTCCCTTCTCGGCCATTTACATCTTATACACATTCTTCTATTTAAGGCAACCATCACACAAACTTCTTCTTCATTCCTCTCTCTCTCTACAATAAACGTCCAAAGCTCTATACAAATTGAAATCCCCAACCAACTCCAAAAAGCAAGCCAAAGCTCCCCCTTCTTCATTTCTAGAAAAATGGATTCAAAGATTAAGGAGAAGAATACTTCACTACTTCTTCCTTTTGTCTTCTCGGTCGGTTCTTCGATCTAATTAATAGAAAGAATCTTATTGTTTCTACCATTTTCTTGAAGTTCCAGACGCCCTCTCATAAACCGAGTTGAATCCAAAGTGAAGGAACAGAAGTTCAATCCAAACAATCCATGGAGAGGTGAAGGAAATACCATTTTTCATTCTTTCCTGAGTTTCCGACTTATCCAGAAATTATGCTAACTCGATTCTTGTTTTCTTACTAATATCTTGAAAAATCGACCCCTCTTAGTCCATGATCGATATACTCAGTACCCAGGCTCCAAACCATTCGAATCCTAACCGAAAATCACAAAGGTTGTTCCGTAAACCCGTAAACTAAAAACTACACTGTGTTGTTTTTATATCTGCTTTTAACTTGTTTAAATTTGATGATATTTGTTATTTTAAACCTCTTATGTGTTGGTTGATTGTTTTACTTTACATCCATGATTTTAGTCTTCGATTATAGTAATGTTATGCCGCCCATTTCTATGCACGAACATGGTAAGTCACAAAACCGAAAACCTGGAATTTAAGAACATAGCTACTGCCCTGTAGTTCGACTTTTATTACAGGGAGTTTTTGCTAAAACTAAAAATATGGAAATGAAATATGTTGAGTTATGACCTTACTGTATAAACCGTGTACGAATTGAGCCAACGGTTTAAGAGATATGATTTTTTAAAGAATATGTGTCAAAACTACTAAAGCAGTGACTTTGGAGGCTTATATCATTTAAACGAAAAATGATTTTAACACGAAACCAACGTAAGTATAATATACATATAGAAGAGAGTCTGAATGTAAAATATTACACAAATTGGTCGGATAGAACGAGAGATATTTACGTTTGAAAATCAAGCAGTAAGCTGGGAAAAACTGGAAGAAACAGAGCACCATTTCATGTTCAAAACTTCTGAGTCATTTTTACTCGACTTCGAGATGCGTTTTTCACAAACCCTTTTCTTGCCAATAAAATTGATGTAGTATAGTGTATTTACCCCAAGATTTCATGTTAATTGAATTAGTAGTTTGACGAGAAATGATTGACGAACATATGCAAAAATTCACAATTTTAAGAATGTCCAATTTTGCAAAATTACAAAATGAATCTTTTGAGCCACAATTAAATTTTGCAAACTATATATGTTGATAGAAATATATTGAAATGCTATGCCAATAATATTTGTAGGAATCAAACAGCTATAGCTATTTTATTTTAATTTTTTGACTAAAAAGGACCAAAATTGAAACAGGCATAATCTTACACAAATTCATAAAAAATATTCAGCATGTGTTAAATCCTTTTAGAAAACATATCTTGAATTTTTTCAAAAGGAATTCAAACGCCTACTTTATAGTTAAACCGGTTTTTCGCAAACAACCCGTTTACATTTATTATTACAATATATATGCTAAATAGATGGATGCTATTTTGTTTGTGAATTATGCGTGAGCATGTGTTAATACAGTGATAATATATTAATTTATTATCAATATTATTATTTGTGCTAATAAAATAAGAATGATGTTTTAAATATAATTAAGTGAGGTCCTACTTTAATTGCATTATTTTATAAGTTACTCTTATGTGATTATATTGTTAAGTGAGAAACATGTTTGAATTAAATATGAGTTATCGTTATTATAAATACATTATTTGTCATTTTAGTATTAGTACTATTTTGTGTATGCAAATTATCAACTATATATTAAAGTTTTTAACATGTTGTTGATTTTACAAAAGTCATTTAAGTCAAACATCTATATAAACTCGACTTAGTTATCTTATTTTATATGTTGCTCCTTTTTAAATTATTAAGTGAAGTACGTGTTTAAATTATTAATATGTTGGTTTATAATTATTTGTTATTATTTGTTGAAGCACACCAATTGATAAATGTTAAAATGTATTTTATTGAATTTATTATTTTGATATTACTTGTTATGTGATTATAAGATTTACTCTTAAAGGAAAATTGTTAAGTAAATTAAGAGACAAGAGTTCTGATAATAATTAAATATTCAAAAAAATGTGTTAGGCGAAGTGTGGCCCAATCGGAGCTCGGACGACCTCTTCTGTGTTACGCTTGCTAAAATCATTCAAGAACTTTGTAGTTTTTCTTAAAACTTAACGAGGTGGGTGTCACTACTATATTGCCGTAATGTTATATAGACTGTTGGTGTATTCTGAACTAAACTAAACAAACATCAACATATAACTAAGAACATAAGAGTACAAGAATAAATTATGATATATTATTTTATGATATTGTAATATGTGATATATTAATCACAAGGAGGCGGTGGAAGCATTTAGGGGATTGCATGTGATAGAGTCGCTATCGGTGTCCCGTATGATTAACATACTTGAAGGAGGTGGAAGCGTTTAGGGGATTGCATGTGATAGAGTCGCTATCAGTGTCTCGTATGATTAACATATATACATGAAGGAGGTGGAAGCGTTTAGGGGGTAGCATATGGTAGAGTCACTACCAGTGTCCCGTGTGATAATTATGATTTACGATAATCATGAATAAGGATATATTGTAAATCCTCGGTGAATGGAAGTTCACTATCAAAAGACTTAAATCCTCAGTGAGTAACAAATTCACTATCCAAACAACAAATAATAATTTACGATAAAATACTACGATTAATTATTTTGGCGTACTGCCAATCTGTATAATAGCGTACAAGGATATCCACTGAGATTTTTATCTCACACCCCAAAACTAATATTTTCAGGTTATGATCGAGAGGGGTCGGCGTTGCAGCAGGGATGTCACAGAGTTTTTCTCATATTAAGATGTTAAAATATATCATGTTTTATGAAAGGCGATATTTATTCTTATGTTGAGTAACAAACTTTCTTAAAGTTACTCGATGACTAATATGTAAGCTATCTTTAAACTGACTGCTGTTTTATCACGTTCTAAGTTTTAAAATAAACGGATCCATACTATTTCTATTGCAACTTATAACTGCCTTTAAATTATTTCCGCTGTAAAACTCTTATCGATTAACTTGTGTTATATATTTTTAAAGAAAATTTTAGGTTCGATTTTTCGGTCACTAAGTGGTGACCTGAATTTAGAGTGCTTAAGCCTAAAGGGCTGCATTCCGGATTCGGGGCGCTACATGAATATACTTAGTTTCCCAATAAAAAAAATATTTAGTCCCTACGTACGCTACAAGAAAAATGACTTTTAGTGACAGAATTCATGTCATTATAGCTTCTCTAGCTAAAAGTGTTTAGTGACGGTAATTGACTTTTAGTGAGAGGTCCTGTCATTAATTCTCAAATTCCTGTCACTAAAGACTTTTAGCTAGAGAAGCAATAATGATCGAGAGAGGTATTTCACCCAAACTAAGAAATTTTATGGATTAAACATTGTCGCCAATTTGCAATGGAATTATAGAAGTCGCAAATATTTTTTATATAATATATTCGACGTTTGCGACCAAAGTTTTGTCGCTGACCATCGCAAATTACGATGGCTAGTTTCTTTGCCAACCCAATTACGACGGTTGATGTCTTTGGGAGGAACTGTCAAATTATAATGGTTGGTGTGTCGCAAATCCAAAATCTATCTACTCATTGAAACTCAACATGATGGCAAAAATTTATATGCAATATTGACAAATTAAGTCAAAAATTGTGGGTCAAAGTGGGTCGACCTTAATTATAATATATATTTTCGCTCTAAAATATTATCTTACTACATGACCAAAACTATGATACTACATGACATAAATTTTGTCACTACAAGACATAAATTTTGTCACTACAAGACCAAAAGTCTATTACTGCAAGTCCAAAAATATTTTGGACACTTATTTTTTTTTAACAAAATTACTAAAATAATTATGACTTATTCGGCTACTACATGACTAAAACAATGTTATACTACAAGACCTTAATTATAATATTTATTTTCGCTCTAAAATATTATCTTACTACATGACCAAAACTATGATACTACATGACATAAATTTTGTCACTACAAGACATAAATTTTGTCACTACAAGACCAAAAGTCTATTACTGCAAGTCCAAAAATATTTTGGACACTTATTTTTTTTTAACAAAATTACTAAAATAATTATGACTTATTCGGCTACTACATGACTAAAACAATGTTATACTACAAGACCAAAATTTTATCACTACAAGGTAAAAAGTGTATTACTACATGTCCAAAAATATTCTACACAGTTAATTTTTTGGGTGAATTTGTAGAATGTTTTGACATGTAGTATTAAATTTTTGGTCTTGTAGTCGTAATTTTTTGACCTTGTAGTAACAATATTTTGGCCATGTAGTAAACCACCTGTTTACTACCCGCGAATTTTTTAAAATTATCTTAATTTGCTTTTGAGCTAAATGAGCTTAGGATTTTGTCTTGGTCAAATTAGTATGAAATGCATGTATGAAATATTTCACATTAGACTAGCCCCAACATGATATGAGAATTTCTTACAATTCATCTATAAGTACAATGGTTATCATCACAATTGATAAGGAGCGAGGAACTGCCAAATTCTTGATGTATAACGACATATTACATATAGTTACTAAAATAAAAGAAGTTCTACATGCACCAAGAGCTTATCGATTAATCTTGTTACTCCCACCATCTGTCTATAAATTTCTCATTTTGTCTGTCCATTTATATTTTTCATACCATTTTTGACAAATATTTTTTAATTTTTCATTCTTGTACTTAATTTTATATCTTACTTTTTCTCTCTATCACATATCTATTATTTAATCACTTTTCTTACTTTTTTTTTATATATTTAGGCCCATTATCATTCTAGGACAGTTTGTTAAAAGACCATGAGTTAGTTTCTATTTTTCTTATATGCGTATCAAGAGAATTGTATGTATATATTCTTGATTCCCCATTGTAAAACCTATCTTTCATCAATATGTCAGAATACATTACTCTCAAATTCTTCATGGTATCAGAGCATAAATTTTGGTGATTCCTTTCAACAATCCTCTCGATGGCAAGCATCGAAAAACTTGTCGTTACTTCTGTGCGTTCTCATTCATGCCATGACAGATGATAAAGTGACTGAAACTTGAGGCGACCCCAGTAGCGGATCAAAATAGTTGTCTGTTGTGATTGATCCTATGTCGCCGTATTATCTACATGCCTCTGATGAGCCGGGAGACGTTTTTGTTGGAATTCTGCTCAAAGATGGAAAATATGGTGAAATCTTGATGCCATCAACAGATGGTCTTGTATGTATAGACGGTGGTGCATCACCATCCGCAAACATGGCAGGTACAATGTCGAATTATTCACAATCTTGGATCATCGACTCAAAAGCGACCAAACATATCACGTGCAATGACGATTTCTTGTACGATATGGTGACGAATCATTCAGAACCACCTTTGAAAATTCTAAATGGTGATACAGTACCCGTTCATGCAATGGGCGCATCAAATTTACAAACGGGCTACAACTTAATCGAGTCTCATACTTGCCTCAATTCCATTGCAGTCTTATTTGGGTTCATTGACTTACACATGACTTGAATTATGTATTCACATTCTTTTCAGATTTTTTGTGTGATACATGATTCACTCTCGAGGAAGCTGATTGGAGTGGGTAAACAACGTGATGGTCTATACTACATGAAGTTCCCGAGAGATGGGAGGCTCGCTTGACTATTGTTGGAAGCTCAGATTTTATGGCATAAGCGCTTAGTCCATGCGTCGAATGGAAAATTGAAAAGTATTTGTTCTTTGGACAATGTTAATGAAGATGTTACTTTTTGTGATTAATGCCTTCGAGCAAAGCAAACTTGTTTACCTCTCCTCGTTAGCACTATTAGAGCCTCATGCGGTTTCGAATGTGAGACTTTTGTTGGGGCACAATATTTTTTTATCGATAGTCGATGATTATAGTAGGGGAGTATAGGTGTTCCTTATTTGTCAAAAATCTAATGTTGCCACACATTTAATCCAGTTTTGAAACATGGTTAGGGCTTAATTTCGAATTCGAAGGCACGTTAAACGTACCTGCTCATAAAATAGCTTCTAATTCACATCATCTTCACTATTGCAATATTATTCGGCTAATGGAATAGTCATGGAAAGTCTGTGCACATACACTCCACAACAAAATGGTATAGTGGAGCACAAGCATCGACACATTTTAGAAGTAGCAAGAGCACTTCGTTTCGAATCTAGTTTGCCAATCGAGTTTTGGGGTGGAATGTATACTTATGACCGTCTACATCATCAATTGTCTACCTTCTCTGGTAATCTCCAACAAAAGACCTTACAAAATTCTCTTTGATAAACAACCGAGGTATGATCACCTTCAAGTTTTTTGGTGCTTGGTTTATGCACATGACAGTCGACGGAAAAATAAGTTTTGAGAAATGGAAAGCGCTTGTGTTTTTATTGGTTACTCGAATGGACAAAAGACATATAAGGTTTTTAATTTGCAAACCCACAAAATTTTCAGCTCGCGTGACGTCACATTTTTTAGCACATCTTACCATTTAAAGGCAGCGAGAACTTGGATCTTTCGACCGTTGTCAGCACAGCTCTTGGTCGAGCACACAATACCCAGCCTGCTCTCGGCCAAATTCTTATATCTCCCCGTCCATTCGTTCAACACACTGTTCCTTGCCATATTGACCAGCCCGAACTCACTAAAGTTGGGGCTAACACTGAATCACGTGACAATATTGACACAGTCGTCGCCCCTAATTCTTTGCCTCAAGAGGGTCGCTGACTCAGAAAGCGCCCCAAATATCTCGACTCATATGTCACTGATCTACTCTTATCTATAGACCATGCACAACCGACTACTAATTCGACAATCTCGGCAATACATATCCTTTATCTAAATTCATTACCTATGATAGATTATATATGTTGCTCATAAGGTATTTCTAGCGGACATCACATCTCGTGATGAGCCCAAGCATTTCTCACAAGCCATCAAGGACCATTATGGCAAGATGCTATGAAAAGAGAGATTCAAGCATTTGTTTTGGGACGTGGACTTTGACTCATCTTCCACCTGTGAAGAAAGTTGTCAAATCAAAGTGGGTCTACAAAATTAAATATAAACCCAATGGGGAGGTGGAGCGATACAAAGCTCATTTGGTTGCCAAAGGATTTACCCAGATTGAAGGCGTTGATTTTCATGAAACTTTTGCTTCAGTTGCAAAATTGGTCACAGTACGTTGCATGTTAACTATTGCGACTAAAACAAATTGAATTGTCCATCAGTGAGATGTAAATAACGCTTTCCTTCACGGTGATTTGCATGAAAATGTGTACTTGAACATCCACAAGGCTTTGCAAAAGATAGCGACACTCGTGTTTGCAAGTTACAAAAATCACTTTACGATCTTCGACAAGCTTCTCGAAATTGGTATGAGAAATTCACCCAAACACCTATTGGCATCAATTTTAGTCAATCCTGTGCCGATCATTCTCTATTTATACTCTGAAAAGGCTCTATTTACATTTCCACACTATAATTTATGTCGATGATGTTAGGTCGGGAATGACTCTTCTTATATCACATTTGTGAAACGATATTTAGATGAGAAACTTAGCATCAACGATTTGGATCCCTTGAAGTATTTTTTGGGAATAGAGGTTGTTGGATCCCTTGAAGGCTTCGTCTTGAGTCAACGAAAGTATGCATTAAATATCTTGGAAGAGAGTGGCCTCCAAGGTAGCCTCCCGAGCATGTTTCCCATGGAACAAAATTTGAAATTACGTCCGGACGATGAGAGTCCTCTTATCGATGCAATGCCTTACCGAAGACTGGTTAGTTGTTTACTATACCTAATAGTCACCCGTCCGAACATCGTCTTTACCGTTAGTCAACTAAGTCAATTCTTGGACCGCCCTCGCCAGACCCACCTTACGGTTTCCCACCACGTCTTGTGTTACTTAAAAAATGCGTCGGGACAGGGCATCTTGCTCACGTCAAGTGTCGATACTACCATTCGCGCCCATTGTGATGCTGATTGGAGGGGTGTCCCTTCACACAACGCTCGTCCACTGATTATATTATACATATTGGAGATTCACCAATTTTTTGCCTCACCAAGAAGCAATCCATGGTCTCTCGTTCGTCCGCCGAAGCCAAATATCAAGCTATGGCTACGACGGTTTGTGAAATAATTTGGCTTCGTCGGCTTTTATGTGATTTTGATGTCAAGCAAACCGGTCCTACTCCGCTCTTTCGTGATATTGCACTCAATTCCGTCTTTCACGAGAGAACGAAGTATGTTGAGATGGATTGTTTCTTTATTCGGGAACGGGTTACACTAGGCGATATTAAACTAAGTATGGTGTGCACGACGGATCAAGTTACTGACATATTCAAAGCGGCTTGGTGCCAATCGTTTTCAATTCGTTCATGGCAAGTTGGGTATTCGATAACTTCACACCCGGGAGAGTATTGGGATTACATGAGTTGTTGGTTTATTTATTTAGACCCATTATCATTCTAGGGCAGTTTGTTTGTTAAACCCATGAGTTAGTTTCTAATTTTCTTATATGCGTGTCAAGAGAATTGTATATATATTCTTGATTCGCCATGGTAAAACCTATCTTTCATCAATATATCAGAATAAATGTTAGCGCTATTACTCTCGAATTCTTAGAGTATGTTTTAAAGACATTTGTGCCAACAATTATTTGAAAATTTAGAGTGAGAATGGAATTGAATGTATATATATTACCTCCAATAATTGTGGAAGGAAATACATCTTAAAGAAACTAATGAGTCAATTTAGTGAACTATACACCTTACTACTTATTGTTCAACTTCATGAATCCTCGAGATTTTTTTTGTCGTATTCTGCTTAATTTTATTGACGTGGTCATATTTTTATAAGTTGTTTATTTAAATGTCATGTATTATCTAGGTGTCATGTTGAATTGATTTTATACTATAATTATGATGATACATCAAATATATAGTAAATATTTACTATTTGTAATATTAATAGTTTTAAAGAAAAAATGTCATATTTAAGAAATTACTCAATTATTAAATCATATTGTACTAATAAATTAGTAAATATGTAGTCAAAGTTAAATAATTTATTTTAAAATATTATGAAATATATAAAACAGGCATATATTATTAATTATTATAACAGTCACAATTATTGTTGTTTAAGTTAAAAATTGATGGGTTATGCATTACTTTTTAGGTAAAGTCTAGTATGCACTCGAGTGCATGCTGTGCACTCTAGTTCATGTGCACTTTTCAGTTTACTGACTTACACTTTTTGGTAAATGGTGTTGCATAGTAATAATTGAAAAATGGAACACCATTTACCAAAAAGTGTAAGTCAGTAAACTGAAAAGTGCACATGGACTAGAGTGCACAACATGCACTCGAGTCCATAGCAGACCAACCCTACTTTTTAATATTTTTCCACTATATTAATAGAGAGTTTTGTGTGATGATGTGTCAATTATAGAATTAATGGAATATGATATGTTATGATTTTAAAGAGTTGTAATAATATTTAAAATAAAGCGTATAATAATTGGGGGAATTTCAGAAATAGCCTAGTCAAACTACTACTTATCAAAAATGGTCTTACTTATACAAAATATACAAAAATGTCCTTCTTTTATTTAATTAATTAAAAAAAAAAAAACAAGCACAATAAACAACCAACCCTAAACAACTCTATTAAACAACCCTAAACAACCATAAACAACCCCAAACAAGCTCATAAACAACCCTAAACAACCTTAAACAACCCTAAACAACCCCAAACAAGCCCAGTAAACAACCCTAAACAACCCTAAACAACCTCAAACAAGCCCAGTAAACAACCCTAAACAACTCTAAACAACCTCGAACAACCTCGAACAACCCTAAACAACCTTAAACAAGCCCAGTAAACAACCTTAAACAACCTTAAACAACCCTAAACAACCCTAAACAACCCCAGTAAACAACCCTAAACAACCTTAAACAACCGTAAACAACCCTAAACAACCTCAAACAAGCCCAGTAAACAACCCTAAACAACTCTAAACAACCTCAAACAACCCTAAACAACTCTAAACAACCTCAAACAACCCTAAACAACCTTAAACAACCTCAAACAACTTCAAACAAGCCCAGTAAACAATCATAAACAACCCTACACAACCCTAAACAATCTGAACGAAAATTTTGAGAAGCGAAGAAGAAGAAGATAGAGAAGTGTTTGCGCGCAGAAGCTTTGGGAAGAAGAAAGAGGGGATTTTTTCTTTTAACAGAGAGGGGTTTTTTCGATCTGTGAAAGAAGATGAAGAAGCGAAGAAGAAGAAGATGGAGAAGTGTTTGCGCGCAGAGCAGAAGCTTTGGGGAGAAGAAAGTGATTTTTCAATCTGTGAGGAAGAAAGGGTCTTTTAATTTTTTACTTTTTAATTTTTTTTATTGCAATTAAATTTGGTCAAAGAGGGATAAGACCAAAATTAAATATGCAGTGGGTTATCCGGCCATATTTGACAATTCCCACTATAATAATTTTATGGTTCAAGAATATGAGTGACATAAATATTATGTGTCGGTTGAAATTTAGTTATAAAAAAATAGTTTATATAAAACTTATTAATTAAGTGTTGTTTTAATATCACTTAAATTGTTTATTTTCTCTAATTTTTTTATTTGAATTTTATTTTTAAAATTATTTAAACATACGATATATGATAAATTTTGATTTTTATTAACATTTCGCTGTAAAAATTTTGAATAAATTAGATGTTATTTAAATGACTAAAAAGGGTAATATAGTCTTATTTAGGGGTGGGAATGGGCCAGGCCTTGGTAGGCTTTAAGAAAAAAAGTCTGGCCTGTTATATATTTCTTAGGCCCGAGCCTGGCCCATGGCCTGTCATAGGCTTTTTTTAAGGCTCGAGCCTGGCCTTTTTAATAAATAGACCTGGCCCGAAAGCCTTCTAAAGGCCTATTAATCTTATTAGCGTATTTTTTTAAAAAAAATGTACAACAATATTATCATCAAATTATAAAAATTAACTCTTTAAATCTCAAAATGAAGAAATGGAAGTAATAGAATGTTCCAAAAAAAAAAATTCAAATATTTTTTCAACTATACTAAATTTTCTTACTTATTTATTTATTTGAAAATCACATATTATATAAGTATATACTTATAATATACATATATGTGTGTGTGAACTTATATAGGCCGGCCTGTTGGGCTTAAAAGGCTTACGAAAAAGATTGAGTCCGGCCTATTTAGTTAAATAGGCTTCTAAAAAAGCTTGAGCCTGGCTTGTTTATTAAACGAGCCGAGCCGAGCTTTAATAGGCCGAGCCGTAGGCCCCTGTCGGGTAGCCTGACCCATTCCCACCCCTAGTCTTATTTTTTTTAACTAGTAATTCTCCCGTGCGATGCACGGTGCAGCGTAATATAGATTGAAATATAAATTTATTTTGACTTTTCAATTAAATTACCTACCAATTTATATACTAAACATTATTCTGTGAAAACAAATATCACAAACAACGAACAAAATCACTATTTATACAATTGACATAATTTGAACTCAATTATATAAATTGATATTAATTTAATTATGCTCAGTACTTAAACTTTCAAAATCAGCCCATTAAATCTCTCTCCCCCTCCTTTCTTCTTGACTTATCTTTCTTCTCTAAAGCTTGTAAATCACATTTTTGTAACATATATATAAATCTGAGTCTCGTGGCTCATTACTCACTTCTCATGTTCGTTTAAATTCAAGTATCTTGAATAATCGGTTCCAATTAAAAATTGACATAGTAAATAATATACTCACTTCTCATGTTAATTTAAATTCAAGTATCTTGAATAATCAGTTTCAATTGAAAGTTAGACATAGTAAATAGTTGAAAATGATGGCAGAAAGTAAAGTTTATGGAAAAATAAATTTCTTAATGGTAAAATGTTAAAAATCATCTCATGATATTTTACCATGAACGAACAAAATCATTATTTCTTGAGTGAGTATGCGTGAAATACATAAGTTTAAGAAAACAATCAATTTCCTTTAAAAAGAAAGGGCAAACAGTCAATTTATTAAAAATATACTCAAATAAAAAGATTAACCGAAGGTCTTTAGCCAAATTCAATGAGAAAACCTTATCCAATCTCAAATCAATAATTTCAACCCATTTAATAAGACATAAGATGATCATAGTCGGATATTTTGTACTACAAAGTATATTTTATTTCTAAATGAACAAACTCTAAAACACATAAAAAAAAAGTATAAAGTATTGTTTCAAGCGATATTGCAAGAACTCGGCAAACTTTAAGCAAATCTTCTATTTTTATAATATAGGTACTTCATAAGTTAATATACATTTAATTAAGGAAATGTAAGAAAGAATGAAGAAGCAAACAATTACAATAAAACCTCTATAAATTAATAACTTTGGGACTATGCAATTTTATTAATTTAAAGAGGTATTAATTTATCGATAAATTAATATTTATTAATTAAAAGAGGAACTTTTAAAATTCAACAAATTTAGTACATATGTATTAAAAATAAATGAATTCATATATATGTTTCATTGATTATATTCATACATTAATCATGTATAATATCAATTCATTTCATTGTATACATGTTTACATTAACTCGTTGCATTTAAATATATTCATACATATGAATTAAAACATATACTACTATATAAATCTCAATGTGAAAATAAAATAATTCATAACACCCAACTATGTCTTCTCATCTAAAAACATCATAAAATCATCCATGAACGATCAATTGGGTAAAGTTAGGATCAATCCAATTAGATTTAAATTTTAAGAAAGATCAAGTAACAATAGATTCATATTTTAGCAAATTACCATAATATTTATAATGGTAATATTTATGAATTATTAATTTAGAGTTTTAATGGAACCTAATATTTATAAAGAGATTTTCCAAAAAAATATTATCTTATCGAATTTGATGATTTTTTACAAAGGCCCAAGTCGGGACCGAAAGATTTTATTATTTTAGAGAGGTTATTAATTTATAGAGTATTAATTTATAGAGGTTCTACTGTAGACGGTATCTTCAAGTCCCAATATATTTTGTAAGGGATTTAGTCTCAATGACAAACATTAAGCTTCGAGCAACTCCTGCAATTTCAAGTCACCTCGTTTTAAGCAGCATAAGCAATTTCAAGAGGCATATGAGTTGGGCTCTCAGAAAAGGCTCGGTTCTCAGAAAAGAAAAAAGAAAAGAAGCCTGTGTTAAAAAATTAATAATTGCTTTGGACAGAATAAAAAATATTTTTTAAAAAATAAAAATAATTTTCCAAAAATAGAAAATAAGAAAGAGCGGGAAAACAGGTAGTTGCCCAAAATGGAGACTATCCTGTTATTATATATATATATATATAGATATAGATGGTTAATGGTGAACTAACCATGCTGTTACAATATGGGCTTGAAAGCCCAGTACATTCCGATGAAATTCTTTACGGCAAGGCCCATAATAAAGCTTAGCATCAAACGACAACGTTTTGAGAAGCGAGAGGAAACCCGGAAAAGCCCTAGTTTAATGTCTAAAACCCTGAAACTCAAAAACCCATTGTAGTAGTTCTTCGCGAATCACTCTTCACCCTTCTCTCTCTCTCTCTGCTACTGCTGGAATAATGGCGTCCATAGCAGTCAGGCACCCTAACTCGAGGAGAGTTCTTACACTCTCCCCCCAAATTCACTCATTATGCTGCCGAGGATCCGCCGTCTCCTCGCCGCCTCTCACCTCCGAATCGCCGATTGCTTCACATCAGATTCCGAATCCATGGTGGAGATCTATGGCTACCTTCACTCGCACGTAATTCTTACTTCCTTCTATTTGTTATTGCTACAGTGTTCTGCTCTTAACTTATTGGTTTGATGTAAACGACCAAATTTGTATGATTGTGTATCCAAATATTATGAATTTTGGGGGAAATAAAGCTTTTTGTTTGAGCATCTATTAGTTAGGATAAGAAAAGGCATGAATGTTGGAATGCTAAATTTCAATAGTGGAAATTGCTTAATTGTATTGACTTAGTTGATTTGTTGCTTGATGCCAGAAAACCGCATGTAAATGTGGGAACCATTGGGCATGTTGACCATGGGAAGACCACTTTGACTGCGGCAATCACCAAGGTGAGGTTGACTTAGTCAGGCCTTTCTTGATTTGCATGTCTTTTGCTTACTTGCCTGCTTTGTATTCATAAAGGTCTTGTCAGAAGGTGGCAATGCTAAAGCTATTGCATTTGATGAAATTGATAAAGCCCCTGAAGAAAAGAAGAGAGGAATTACTATTGCAACGGTTGGCCTCTTTTATTCTTTTGCCTCAGTCTGGATACCTGGATTCCTCCTAAATATTAGTCCTGATGTTTATGATGATCTTGCAGGCACATGTAGAATACGAGACCGCGAAGAGGCATTATGCTCATGTAGATTGCCCTGGGCATGCTGATTATGTTAAAGTGAGTTGTGAATGGAATTAGAATTAATAATGTTATAGTCTTCACTTTATTAATACAGTTTTACCTTGCTATTTTATTAATATTGATGTGCTCTAGGAAGGTAATAGGGAAACTAGCTGAAGTTTCTATTGGAACAGTGATACATCTTTACGTGCTGAGCTTTTTTACATTTCCACATGAAACTTGTTTTGCCTTATCTATTATCCTATGGTTAAGTTTTCTTGCCCGTAATTGGTCCAGCTGTATCGTACCCCTCCCCTGATTTTTTTTATAAAATGATGGGAAAATAAAGGATATTGTTTGCATAAGAGGATAGAGTTCAAGAATAGTTTTGTAAAAATGTATGCTTTGCTGGATAGCTATTTCTGTTATATATGCCGTTCTTGCTAATTGTTTTTGCTACAGATGCCATGCTTTGCTTGCCTAATTTGTTTTAGGTGCAGATTTTGTGTTTGAACACAAATCAATATGTATAGACCAGCTTTAGGTTCCCAGACCTTTTAATCTTTAGTCCTATGTAATTGTTGTGTCAATAGGTTGTTTTATTCTATTCAGATGATAAGGACCGTAGATTTGTTTAGTTGCTAGTTGCTCCCAAATAGCTTTTTTTGCTTCTTACTCGTGGTTTATAAAAGATTGGAAAATATTAGTTTCAAAGAGATTTTATTTTTAAAGTCATGTAATTGTGCATATTGTAATTCTTCCCTTTCTTTAAAAATAATGCAGAATATGATTACTGGAGCTGCTCAAATGGATGGTGGCATTCTTGTCGTCTCTGCCCCTGATGGACCAATGCCACAAACTAAGGAGCACATTTTGCTCGCTCGCCAGGTTTTCATCTCGACATGAATTTTGACTTATATAACATTAGTGACCAGATTAGAACCCTGGTATTCAGATGCTTTTTTTGGGTGTTTTTCATTGTCAACCTTTTCTTTTACTACAGGTTGGTGTGCCATCACTTGTATGCTTCCTTAATAAAGTTGATGCTGTTGATGACCCAGAACTGCTGGAACTCGTTGAAATGGAGCTGCGTGGTAAGTTGACGGAATGAGATTTAGAAATTAGAATATGTTTCGTATACTTCTTTTGATAAATGCAGCTCTTTACATCAACCTTATGATACTTGCAGAGTTACTTAGCTTCTACAAGTTTCCTGGGGATGATATTCCCATAATCCGAGGATCAGCTTTGTCTGCGTTGGAGGGCACAAATGAAGAAATTGGGAAAAAGGCTATTTTAAAACTAATGGATGCTGTAGATTCGTACATTCCAGATCCTGTACGCCAACTTGATAAACCTTTCTTGATGCCTGTTGAAGATGTTTTCACCATTCAGGTAAAGGACATGGTTTATATATTTTTGGGTCCCTAACTTAGCTCTTATCAAGATTTCCTGTTATTTTCACAGCTGAAAATGCTCCATATGTAATACTCCCTCCGTCCCTTTTCAAGGTTTAAACTTTTGACACACGGATTAAGGAACATAGTGATAGTATTAAATGTGTAAGGGATAGTTGAGGTAGACAGAGGTAGGAAGAGGAAGAAAAGGTAGGAAAGAGAAAAGGTAGAGATGGATAGGAATGAGGAAAGGTAGGGAGAGATTGTGATTTTTGTCAAATAAGGAAACGTAAATTTTAGGTTTGGACGGACCAAAAAGGAAATTGTAAACCTTAGAGAGGGATGGAGGTAGTATATGTCAAAAAGGTGGCTATTAATGGAATTGAATGTTGTGATAACTCCAATGTATTTATAACATTCACGTATTGTATTGTTTTCCATTTATCTGTTTGTTAACTACTCTGCTTTCCCTTTGTAACTTTTGTACATTGCTACTTCCATCTTGGTATTTTAAAGGGGCGTGGAACCGTTGCAACTGGCCGTGTGGAGCAGGGTATAATCAAGCCTGGGGAGGAAGTTGAGATTTTGGGAATCACACAAGTGAGTAGTAATAACGTTATCTTGGAAGTTTGCTCTCTTGGTCTCTATATATATGTGTATGTGGATATATATACATAGATTGATATGTTTTTTTGTCTATCTTCCTATCTACTACTGGCACTACCCTTTGCATTTTTTTTTTCTGACACAGTTATACCATCACCCAACTTCATCACTTGCTGTTTTTTTTCTGCATTATTTTTTATACTTTCTGGAATCAGATACAAATCTTCTCACTATATGTAAAACTGGGTTCACTATGATGCAACTGTTTCCGCTACAGAATAAAACTAATGCCACTGTTTCTGCTACAGAATAAAACTAAGACTGTTGTAACTGGTGTTGAGATGTTCAAGAAGACATTGGATTATGGTCAGGTAAGGAACTTAATTTCTGTTTGTTTTCATTAATGTAATTCTATGTTGCATCTGTTAACAAATTTCAACTTTTTCTAGGCTGGTGACAATGTGGGTCTGCTTCTACGAGGCTTGAAACGTGATGAGGTTTTTAGAGGAATGGTTAGTCCACTCACTGGAGATTGTGTTTTATGTTATGTACAATACATTTGCTGATCATTCTTCAAATAGGTGGATCTCTGTTATTAATATTTTTATTTGTTCAATTATTTAATTTTGTGTTGTGGTACTTTTTGCGTAGGTGATTGCAAAACCAGGTACACTTAAAGCATGCACAAAATTTGAGGCAGAGATCTATGTACTTACAAAAGAGGAAGGGGGACGCCACACCGCTTTCTTTTCAAATTATAGACCTCAATTCTACTTGAGAACAGCTGACATCACCGGTAAAGTCGAGTTGCCTGAAAATGTGAAGATGGTTATGCCTGGTGACAATGTGACTGCTGTTTTTGAGCTCATGTTTCCAGTCCCTCTTGATGCAGGTGTGTACTTAACTATTTTTATTATGCACGTAGTATTTGAAAGTCTACTTATTGTTTTATTATTAATCTCAAATATATGAAATCCTGCCTAGATACATTCTTCATGATTCTTATTTTTTGTAACCTCATTTGTAATTCTTTTTTTAATGGCAGGGCAAAGATTTGCTCTGAGAGAAGGTGGCCGTACTGTAGGTGCTGGTGTTGTTTCAAAAGTTATAAGTTGAGATAATTAATCACGTTTGATTTTATTTCCCGGGTGAGAAAGAGATTATTGTTCTGCCGATACAACTGGCATTGAGAGAATTAGTGACTCACTTGTTTATAAAGATTTCATGTATTTTAAAATTTTATCATCTTGTAACATCAATAATTAATTTTGGTCTGCACCATAAATTTACTTACTAGTTAACTTTTTGTCTCTGATTAAGTCGTGTACATGAGTCTATTCTGTTTTTTTGAGACATATTTGAATAACATTTTCAAGTTTGCTTTATTGTTTCATTTGAATAATATTTTCCTCTGGTTGTGTTTATTTAATATTTTGGAGTAAGTGTAATTTACTGGACATAAAATATTCTTAGTTACTGGACATTTTAATATTCTTTTAAAAGCAATAAAATCATGTTGTCAGAAACTATTTGTGTTCATGCCAAGTTAGTACAAATTCTTATCTTGTTTGTGTTTAACCCTGTGTAGGCTCATCGTAAAGATGCAAAAACACAAATTGACACCCACACTATGTACATTTCATCTCTATTACTAACTTCTCATTTTAGAGGGAATGTTACGTAAAACGGTCTAATACGTGAGACAGGATAAAACTTCATTTTAATATTTAGGTCTTGTTTTCTTTAATGAATTAAACCCATGGAACATGGGAGTTCGTTTCTTGTATGAAAAATGTCTCACACATTTGTGTATGCATTATTTTGCAAAAGATCCGGACAAAAGTTGAATAAAGCAGAAGTTACATTCATACATCTCACTAAATTTACAATTTGAGAATACTAGTTTTTTGCCCGGATCTATTGTAATTTTTTTTTTTGTAATCCTACGTAAAATGTACTATTTTTTAGGATTTTTTTGTTTTATAGTATTAAATTGAATGTTAGTTCCAAATTAATTTGGTTAAATTAAATTTCATTTTTTCTAAAAAATAACAAAAAAATAGTAGTAACTTTTTTTAATTACATTATATACCCTATTTTTTCCACTCCACATAACTTGAATCATGACCTTAGGTCTAGGTAGTTGTGTTCTAACCATTTGAGCTATCTCACTTTGTCCAAAAAAATACTCTGTAATAATATATTACTTCAATAGATATGTACTCCCTCTGTCCCACAATTGTTTGCACTCTTTCCTTATTCGTCCGTCCCACAATTGTTTGCACTCTTTCCTTATTCGTCCGTCCCACAATTGTTTGCACTCTTTCCTTATTCGTCCGTTCCACAATTGTTTGCACTACCCAAAAAGGAAACCTTTTCATAAACCCCACCCTCACAATATCCACATATTTACACAAAATGTCATTACTTTTACCCTCAATCGAATCATTCACTTTACTTTATTCATAAAAGTTACAAAATTACCCCTCAACACTCCACTCATTACACTTTTTTCTTAATTTGCGTGCCCATAAAATAGTGCAAACAATCCTGGAATGGAAGGAAAAATTCTCATATTGACGAAGATGGATAGCTCAACTGGTTAGAGCACCACTACCTAGGCTTTAGATCCTGGGTTCGAGTCATGGGGAGGGGAAAAAGTGATGGGTATTTAAATGTAATTCAAAATAAAAAATCCTGGAATGGAAGGAGTACATTTTATATTTGTATGTTTGATTTTCTCTGAATATTTTAGATTATAATAATATTAATTTATAATGAGATAGTGATGCAGGAGTGTATGAAAAGTAAATACGAAAAACACTCTACGAATACTCGAAAATGTGACAAGTACTCAATTATGTTGACAAAGTGGGATAGCTCAAGTGGTTAGAGCACCACTACCTAGGCCTTAGGTCCTGGGTTCGAGTCATGGGGAGGGGAAAAAAAGGGATGGGTATTTAACTTTCCATAAAAAAAAAAAAAACTCAATTATGTTGATTCACAAAGAATACCATAATATGTTGATTCACAAAGAATACCATAAAAGAGATATTGAGATAAACTCTAATTTTTTCATTAATCAATTCAACTTTCTGATAACAATATAAAACATATACTCCCTCCGTCCCATAGGAATTTGCACACTTTCTATAAATGGATGTCCCATACTAATTTGCACATTCCATAAACGGAAATATCTTCATAACCTCCACCCTCAAAATATACTCTTATTTACCAAAGAATACCATAAAAGAGATATTGAGATAAACTCTAATTTTTTCATTAATCAATTCAACTTTCTGATAACAATATAAAACATATACTCCCTCCGTCCCATAGGAATTTGCACACTTTCTATAAATGGATGTCCCATACTAATTTGCACATTCCATAAAAGGAAATATCTTCATAACCTCCACCTTCAAAATATACTCTTATTTACCATATGTCATTACTTTTCCACACTCAATCTACTTTTTACTTTACTTTATTAATAAAACTTTACAATTTTCTTTTATTTTTAAATAAGTGTCATCCCTCCGTCCCATAGGAATTTGCACACTTTCTATAAATGGATGTCCCATACTAATTTGCACATTCCATAAAAGGAAATATCTTCATAACCTCCACCCTCAAAATATACTCTTATTTACCATATGTCATTACTTTTCCACACTCAATCTACTTTTTACTTTACTTTATTAATAAAACTTTACAATTTTCTTTTATTTTTAAATAAGTGTCATCTCCCATCATCAGTACTCCTTGTCGTCCAACTCTTCATCCTGAAATTATAAATTGTTGGGGGTGAGCATGCAAGCACACTAAGTGGAATTCAAATATTCATAACTTAATGCAAAAAATAAATAGTCAAAGTAATCGAAATATAGTAAATATCATTCACATTGCCGCGTATACTTTGCCGACTTTGCAATTGTTACATTGCAAAGATAAAATAATGACTAAGGTATTCTCACACGTTGGCATTGTCATTGAATATTTTGTGGACATTTTCAAAGATAAATTAATGACTAAGGTATTCTCACACGTAGTTGAGCACGACGGATTATATCCGAAGACCCGTCGGTCCCGAACCTTTGTCAGTGTATATATATATATATATATATATATATAAATGAATTCATATAGTAAATAATTAACTCAAATTATTTATCTAAAACATTAAATAAATAATAATAATGCCTATCAATTACTGTAGAAAATAAAATAATTAAAAATACATCCCAATGAATGAACGTGAAAATGATATATGGAAGCTCCATGCAAATAAAGCATGATGAAGGTTCTACTTAATTAAAATCAATTCTAAAACAATACTTAAAAATAAAATGGTATTTGCATGTTGATTTAATCACTACCAAGTCACCACGAATTATATATACAGTATAGCATATGGTTGAGGGAGAATGTTTAGAGAAAATGGATTCATGTAACCGCCAGGGGGCCCAGTGGCCCCCCACCAATTTTTTTTTTTTTATATATATACTCCTTTTGTCCCGTAATTATTTACACACTTTTTTTATTGGGACGTCAAAAGATTATTTACACATTCTTAATATGAAAACACCCAACAAAATTAATATCCTTTCAACATTATTTTATTTTCAAAATTGTCACTCATTTTTTCATACATTTTATTTTACCCCTCACCAAATCACTCAAAATATTCATATTTTATTCACCAATCACTAAATCCACTTTTCTTAAAAATTGTGTCGATCAAACCGTGCAAATAATAGAGTATTGGAACACATTAATGTATTAATTAAAAGACATTTACAATCGAAGATGAAAGTTAGCTTGTTTTTTGAATAAAATGTTTAATTTTGAATCGAACTATCAAAACTTCAAGTCAAAACGTTTTTAAATTTTTTGAATAAAATGTATTAATTAAAAGACATTTAATAAAATATTTTTTGAATTTAATATTTTAGCAATTTTTAAATTGTTTCCTTAATTTTGAATCCAACTATCAAAACTTCAAAACAATACTCCCTACCGAAATTTAATGAAATGTAAAATTTTGATGAGTATAATAAGTACATATTATTTTATTTTAAATGTAATGGTAATCGAGCCCCCTACCGAAATTTCCTGGCTCCGTCACTGCATGTAACTCACAAAAAGTTTACAAACAATTAGTTCCTTCCGGCCACATTAATTCCCACTATGAATGAAAAATGCATGAGGAATATTGAGGGCAAGTTGTGAAAATAAATAGTAAAAACCTTCAGTTTCTTGTATTAAAGTACGTATATATATACTAGTGCAAGAACCACAAATTTCGCGAGATTGTAAAAAAAATTATATTATGAAGTATTATTTAATAATATTTGAAATTGTAAAATTTTGGATTTGATTCATGTTGTGTAACATTAAAAAAAAAAGTCCAATAAAAAAGCTATATTTACAATACACATGAATTATTAAATTCATTGTTATATTTGTGTAAATAAATTGTGATTTGAAAATTTTATTACAGAACGAAATACACGCCTTTTACTTTTAATCTCATATGTCTAATAAAACGATACAACCAAATAAATGTAAGAACAAAATATTTTGTATAAATAAATTGTGATTTGAAAATTTTATTATAGAACGGATTACATACTTTTTAAAATCCTGTAAATGTGTAAACTAAACTAATGGCAAAGTTTAGAGAAGAATAACAGAGAACTATAAAAAGAGGGAGATAGAGGAGAGAACTAAAAAATTATTTAAAAAAATATATATGTATAAAGAATAAAGAAAACAATTATTTAAGAAAACTGAATAAAGAAAACTACCCGAAAAAAAAGGGGAGAAAGAGGAGAGACAAACGAACAATAAATTCTAAGAAAAATGCGAAAAATAGAAACAGAGATAGGGGTGGGTAAATATACCAAAATTTCGGTATACCGAGCTTTTCATACCGAAAAAATATCGAAATTATCGAAATTTCGGTATACCGAGATTTTTGGTACGGTATGATATCGTACCGAAATTTTCGGTACGACAACGGTATGGAAAATGACCATACCGCGGTATTTCAGTATACCGAAATTTTTTCGTCGGTATGAAACGGTATATTGATATACCCAAATACGGAAACCTTAATAAAATAATAATTTTATATTATTTTAAATTAAAATAACTTTAATTATTAAAACATAAATAAAATAAACCTTAAATAATTAATTTCCGTATAAATTATGCTTCAATATTTTCAGTATGAATTGGTATATTGGTATTTCAATATAAAATGATGGTTAAATATTTTCGATATAAATCGATATACCAGATATGGGTACGGTATACCGATATACCATACCGAAAATACGGTACTGGACCATACCGAAAATACGGTACTGTATTGATATTACGATAACGGTATGAATTTTTTCAATATTGAAATTTTCGATATGATAACGGTATGGTTCGGTATGATCGGTATACCGTACCGAACCACCCCTAAACAGAGAAATGTGAGATGACACGTCAAAAAGAAAGAAAGGATTTAATTAAGGGTAGATATGGGTATTACAAAATCACAAACACAAATAACAAAAATAATAATGTATATATGTTCACAATCTGTTTTATCTTACCATAATTCTAAAAAAAAAATCACTAAATTCGAAACTAATATGAAGTATTATTTAATAATATTTGAAATTGTAAAATTTTGGATTTGATTCATGTTGTGTAACATTAAAAAAAAAAAAGTCCAATAAAAAAGCTATATTTACAATACACATGAATTATTAAATTCATTGTTATATTTGTGTAAATAAATTGTGATTTGAAAATTTTATTACAGAACGAAATACACGCCTTTTACTTTTAATCTCATATGTCTAATAAAACGATACAACCAAATAAATGTAAGAACAAAATATTTTGTATAAATAAATTGTGATTTGAAAATTTTATTATAGAACGGATTACATACTTTTTAAAATCCTGTAAATGTGTAAACTAAACTAATGGCAAAGTTTAGAGAAGAATAACAGAGAACTATAAAAAGAGGGAGATAGAGGAGAGAACTAAAAAATTATTTAAAAAAAAATATATGTATAAAGAATAAAGAAAACAATTATTTAAGAAAACTGAATAAAGAAAACTAGCCGAAAAAAAAGGGGAGAAAGAGGAGAGACAAACGAACAATAAATTCTAAGAAAAATGCAAAAAATAGAAACAGAGATAGGGGTGGGTAAATATACCAAAATTTCGGTATACCGAGCTTTTCATACCGAAAAAATATCGAAATTATCGAAATTTCGGTATACCGAGATTTTTGGTACGGTATGATATCGTACCGAAATTTTCGGTACGACAACGGTATGGAAAATGACCATACCGCGGTATTTCAGTATACCGAAATTTTTTCGTCGGTATGAAACGGTATATTGATATACCCAAATACGGAAACCTTAATAAAATAATAATTTTATATTATTTTAAATTAAAATAACTTTAATTATTAAAACATAAATAAAATAAACCTTAAATAATTAATTTCCGTATAAATTATGCTTCAATATTTTCAGTATGAATTGGTATACCGGTATTTCAATATGAAATGATGGTTAAATATTTTCGATATAAATCGATATACCGATATGGGTACGGTATACCGATATACCATACCGAAAATACGGTACTGGACCATACCGAAAATACGGTACTGTATTGATATTACGATAACGGTATGAATTTTTTCAATATCGAAATTTTCGATATGATAACGGTATGGTTCGGTATGATCGGTATACCGTACCGAACCACCCCTAAACAGAGAAATGTGAGATGACACGTCAAAAAGAAAGAAAGGATTTAAGAAAGGATTTAATTAAGGGTAGATATGGGTATTACAAAATCACAAACACAAATAACAAAAATAATAATGTATATATGTTCACAATCTGTTTTATCTTACCATAATTCTAAAAAAAAAATCACTAAATTCGAAACTAATACCAACTAATTTTTACCTTCTTTCAATATAATAATTCAATTTTACCTAACAAATATAATATAGTCCACCTGTAATCTTCAATAGATCAACCGCCTTAATACGGTTAGAAATTTAAGTTTTTGAGGATGTTTTTCTTCCTTTAATCTTGATACATATATTTGTGTGTGGATTTGATGCTGAACTATGGATTTTGAAGGATGTATCGTAAATGTTAATTATAAAACCTATAATAAGGGTAAATGAACTGGGCAGATATTTTTAGATAGAAACGAAAGGCCAATTTAGTCATCTAGTCATCCGAACTTTCAGAATATCGGTAAATGAACTGGGCAGATATTTTTAGATAGAAATGGAGAACGAAAGGCCAAAGCATATGCAGTTACGTGATATGTGATGCAATATGCATTGAAACGATATTGAATTATATAATTTTGAATTCCATAAACGATATTGAATTGTATAATTTTGAATTCCATTTTATTTGTAGGATGGCTTTAATAAAATAGTAATATATTTTGAAGGATGTATCGTAAATGTTAATTATAAAACCTATAATAAGGGTAAATGAACTGGGCAGATATTTTTAGATAGAAATGGAGAACGAAAGGCCAATTTAGTCATCTAGTCATCCGAACTTTCAGAATATCGGTAAATGAACTGGGCAGATATTTTTAGATAGAAATGGAGAACGAAAGGCCAAAGCATATGCAGTTACGTGATATGTGATGCAATATGCATTGAAACGATATTGAATTATATAATTTTGAATTCCATAAACGATATTGAATTGTATAATTTTGAATTCCATTTTATTTGTAGGATGGCTTTAATAAAATAGTAATATATTTTGAAGGATGTATCGTAAATGTTAATTATAAAACCTATAATAAGGGTAAATGAACTGGGCAGATATTTTTAGATAGAAATGGAGAACGAAAGGCCAATTTAGTCATCTAGTCATCCGAACTTTCAGAATATCGGTAAATGAACTGGGCAGATATTTTTAGATAGAAATGGAGAACGAAAGGCCAAAGCATATGCAGTTACGTGATATGTGATGCAATATGCATTGAAACGATATTGAATTATATAATTTTGAATTCCATAAACGATATTGAATTGTATAATTTTGAATTCCATTTTATTTGTAGGATGGCTTTAATAAAATAGTAATATAGTAGTATTTGAAAGTCCATTTTATATATATATATATATATATATAAAATGGACTTTCAAATACTACTATATCAAGTTCATGCAATTGAAATAATCAAAATGTAAACATTTACACGAAAAAAAATGCAATCTTTTTTAACTCTATGAATTGATAACCAAGGTTCAATATATAGTATTTTTAAATCTATAAACACACCAAATCTTTCTAAAACATTTTAAAAATAACTAAAAAAAAATATACTAATATATTGTGTACAAGTAATAATCAATATACAATCAAGTTGCAATCTGACAAGACAAAAAAATCAATTCGAAAAAAGTTAATGGGGACAAGATCAAAATAAGTGTAATTTTCAGGGCAAAAAAATGAATTTTCCTGATTAAAAAGTTAATAGGGACTTTTTTTTTTTTTATTATTCTCTTCTTAATTAATCGACACCCATACTATGCACATTTCATGTCTATGACTAACTTCTCATTTTAGAGGGAATGTTACGTGAAACGATCTAATACATGAGACGAGATAGAACTTCATTTTAATATTTAGGTCTTGTTTTCTTTAAAGCGTAATTAGATTGAAGCCCCTTAAACCCATGAAACATGGTAGTTCGTTTCTTATATGAAATTGTCTCACACACGTTTGTGTATGCATTATTTTGCAAAAGATCCTGACAAAAGTTGAACAAAGCAACAAAATTTAGGACTACCACAAGTTACATTCATACATCTCACCAAATTTACAATTTGAGAATATTCTCAAATTCGAGTCTAATATATTGTGCAAACTAATTTTTACCTTCTTCGATTTCAATGATTTCAACAACGTTAATCACGCCACTTTCAGCACCACCACTGCCATCAACGCCATCGCTCTAAAGTAGATGTCCTTCAGATTTCTGTCCAAATGATTCATCATCTCCTCTTCCTTCCCACTGAGCTTCCCCGAACATTTGCTCATAGAGACAACGGTATCCCTCAGTCGACTGACTGCCCAAGACAGCCAAACGAGTCCCAAACCCAATCCGGTGCTCAAAAGCGTAGACGTAGAGAAGGTTACTTTCATCCATGCAACTCTGCAAAGAACGGATAGAACAACAGCAACACCTGTCCCAGCAATGCTGGCTGAGAACTGTGTGAGAAGTTGAGGCAGCTGGGGCCCAGATTTTTTCAACGAGAGGATCGTGTTTTCACCCTGTTGCTTCCTGTTGAAAATTATGGATAGAAGGCTTTCGCATGCATGAAGGTTGCTGTCACCATAGGCATCCCTCTCTTTAATGGTTCTAACATTTGTCTTCTTCTTCTGTGATGTTTTTTCCTTGCTGTAATAAAATGCATACGTAAGCAACAAAACTACCCTTGAGGTAAAAGTAAACCTTAAATCAAATCTAAAATTTCAAAATGCAACCGAAAAACAGTGCTTTAACTAACAACTTCAATTGCTTTGTTATTATAAACTTCAAGGCCATCTTTAGAATCCCTGTGCATCCATGATCACTATCGGGAGTGTTCTGAATACAACCTATGTGTACCACTTAATTATTCGCCTTAGTTAACGCCCCGCCCAAAAAGAGGGGAAAAGAATAAAGTGTTGTCTTTCACCTTTTCAGGACTTTCTCAGTAGCAAGCTTAGATGCATCAGTCTTAGTACTTGCTCTTCGGCGCCTGCATAATGTAATAGAAACGAGATGAGATTCCTAGGGGAAAGAACTAGACATCACAATAAACAGAAATAAAGTTTGATATAAGAGACATTAGAGTAAATCAAAGATCTCAAAAAATGAGAAATTGTGATTCTGTATGCGGTAAAAATATAAAATCTTTCATGGAACATAAATCTGGGCATCAAAAGAAAATTCAGCAGAGTTAATCACGCCTCGACTTCGAAAATGGCAAAGCAATGATTTAGGTACTAAGAAACTCAGTGTGAGTTCAATTCGAATGATGGATCAAAAAAATTTATACACTTTCAAAAGTGGACATAGTATTTTCAGTAATATTAGGATGAAAGCACTAAGTGCAATTGATAGCAACGAAACTTTGAGGAAACTTTTAAATTGTCAAATGTCGAAAAACTATGGAGATGCGATATGCTCCAAAAAATAGTTTAGTAAAGAAAGAGATAAAAAGACAATACCTCTCAAAAAAAGGAACCAACAATGTCTGCCTACTGGATTTATTTGCGTTCTTCATTAAATGAAAGTCCGAAATAGCTGATAGTATATCATTCATCTCAGCACCAGTACAACTATCCATGTGATATGCTCTTTCTGGATAATTGCTCCTATCCCCAACTAACTCTAACAAAGACTCCTTAACATAGAGTTCCTTCGTTGGAAATACAAGAGTCTGAAGAGTCTGAACATCATCAAAGCTTTGTCTAAAAGAAGGCACAAATGGTTGTGGAGGCAAATCTGCAATCGGTGATTGAGGTCCCATCAAATTGTAGAGCATGGACAAATCCACTAAAGGGTTGTCTTCTTCAATTGATCCCGATGCAAGTAATTTCAAGATCTTTTCATGCCTGGCTAATCGTTCAACAATCCCAAAGCTAAAGAATGCCGAATCAGGACGTGTGTCTGTCTTCAAAACAAAAAGGCAATCAGAATATACTTTGACATCATCGATTCTGAAGATTAGAGTAAAAAGCTAATGCAAAATTGTATTACAGTACTATGTATATTCAATACAATATCGCTTAAAAACAGCAAGTATTTGCATAATGATAGAAAATTGAGGTCTGCGAACCTTGAAAGCCAATCACTGCAGGCTGTTTAGACATTGAGATAAATTTATTTGAGTCCAACAATCCACCAGAGGATCTCCACTCGTCTTTTTGATGCAGACTTAAATTAAAGGATATGGGGTTGACCAAATCTTGATTTGACCCGTTACAGGGGAGAAAATGGGAAAAGTCCTGCATTAAAACAGAGCAGAAAAACCATGAGATCAATAACCATAAGGTCGATGCTCACTCTAAACAGACTATGCATTTGTGCGCACAATTAGAGGGAGGAACAAATATCATTCATTGTGGTTGGTCTTTCCCACCTTACGTTTCATAGAAGATGTCGTTTTGTTACATGTATACGCACTTATTATGAATTGAATCTCAAGTAGGCTGCTTAGCCCCCCGCCTACCAATCGAAGAGGCTGATTTGGCAGTCTTGGATTCGTATAGATATCTACCCATGTGGGACTTCAAATAACGGCAAAAGAACCACAAAAGGTAAACATTCCAAGGTCATTTTTCGATCAAGCAGAAGAATATATCATTACTAGATATGCTAAGCACCAGAAAAAACTAGTACACCTATACGAATCCCACTAGATAATACATGCATCTCTGACTAAACTTTTGAAGCAATACACAAAGGGATTGTTTATTCAGTTCAAATAAGATCATGTTCACCAAAACACAGTTGAATTAGGGCACACAAGGCATAGAATCTAAATAAAAACAAAAAAAAGCAACATATACACCAAACAATCAAACCCCATGAGAGAGCATAACAACACATATTCCAATGACTACAACTCAATCAATCTCAAAACCCACAAAAAAATAAAGTTGAAAACAACACATATACATCATACACACCATAAATCAATTAAAAAGAACCATAAATCTTACAGATCAAATTCAAATACCTTGGTTGAAGCATGTTCGGATGAGAACCCAAGGGATGCTGCAGGAGGGTAGCCATGTGAAGCCATCAAACAAAGCTCCACCATATCTCTTTTTCTCTCTCAAGAGAAACCCAGTTTCAGAAACCCTGTAGATTCCGATAACCAGGATTTCTCTTGAATTCTTTATAAGGGTCGGATCATATTTGGGCTTATCTTCCCCTGCACCTCAAATTTCACACAGATTTTTATTCCAAAAACAAGGCCTTCTTTTGTTTGCGAGTTGCTATTAAAGCAAGAAAAGTTAAATTATCTACTATTAAATATAATTATATTTTATTTTATTTTATGTGATTCAAGATTCAATTGAAGTGCTTGTGGCTACCTTGGGATTACAGGTTGGCAATTCTGGATTCTGCCAAAGAAAGGGTCTGCGTCTTTATTGTTTGGATTCTTATGAGTTATGATAGGGGGTTGTTACAAAATGATCACAGCCGTCAATTTCTAAGCTTTATTAATAACATTATTTTTATCGATTTTTTTTAAGTGAAGAAGGTCGACACTTGACTTCTGCCAAAGTGTAGGCGTTGCGGTAATAAATATACACCCTCTGTTTCAATCTCTGCACACTTTCTTTATTCGTCTGTCTTGTTTATTTATTTTAAAAAGAAAACGTCTTTATAAACTTCTATCAGCACCCCTCTATTTATTAGTTTAACCCTTAATTTTTTTTTAAATAGACTTAAGTCGACTCTTTATATTGGATGACCACGTTTATTTGTCCCTTATTTTATGAGTTCATCTCCCCTTTTTATGAGTCGGAAGAACCATCTTTAAAGTCAGAACCATCTTTCTAAACAATAAAATCATATGTGGGTTTGTTTTTTATTAACGGTTAATTGTTATATATTTTGTAATTTTAGGAATGAACTATTCAAGATAGGTGTATTTTATTCATTTTATTCATGTAGTAACACATCTTTCTCTATAAAGTAATATGTTTGTACTTATATAGTAACACAATTTTCAATACTTTACATGTGTTACTTTAAGGACAAACTCAAAAGTAAATTATGTTATTTGTCCTTACAGTAACACATATTGCCCCGTATAGTAACATGTAATTACCTTTACAGTAACATATAATTACCTTAATAGCAACATAGACTTGGAACCAGTTTTTTTGTTAGCCTTCTGCACAACTTTTGTGAGGTTTTTGGAAATATCCGTTTGACCCGGTCAGACCCGTCAAAGATCCGCGAATTTTTACCCTTCCTTATATATACTAATATTTCACATGAAATATTTCATATAAGTGTTCCTCTCACATATTTACACAAAATGTCATTACTTTTGCACTCATTTCAACCACCTTCTTTACTTTATTCATTTAACTTTACAAAATTATTTATCAACACTCCACTAATTACATTTTTTTTCTTAAAAATTGTATTCATTTTGTGGTGCAAACACTTGTAGTACAGAGGAAGTAATTAGGACCCTTAAAGCCAGGAGTCTTGTGTTCATACTATTCTTTTTCGTTCATTCACAATAAATTCAAGAACAATATTTGTGTAAAATATATCACACATGAAATATGTTTAATTAAGACAAATTTAAAAAAATTGCGGGTAATATAGTAACATTTTGAGGAAAAAAATGTTTGTGGACTTTTTTTCATTGGGATGCCCTTATATAATAATCTCTCTGTTCCACAATAATTTCCATACCCTTAAAATGAAAAATTATTTATGAACTCACTCTCATAATATTCTCAATTTTATACAAAATGTCATTAATTTTTTAGTCACGGATACACACAAGTCAACTCTCTGTTTTATTTTATGAGTTGGTCTCATGTGCATAGTGTGCACACTAATGACTAATGCACAGGTTAACCCCTATATTTTTTGTTTAATAAAATATATTATATTTTGATTGACACGATTCACAATTTTCAGACAATTTGAAAGACTGTTGGAAATTGGTATTTTGATCGAAATGGAATTGTACTAGTAACTAAATCAATGTTTTAACCAAAATTGTCTTGCTACTATGTTGTTAAGATCTTAATTTGTATTCTCTAAATACTATGTTGTTAAGATTTTAATTTGTATTCTCTAAATAGTTAGTTTGCCATTGGAATTCGTATTCACAAATTTAACAGTGAGAATTGTTCATTTTATTATGGTGATATATATACAAGTCAAGCAGCATCTTAGACATTTATATATATTTCGGTACCATCTATATTGACTTATATATGAGCAATATGTTATATAAGTAAAAAAATGTAAAATAAACTGATATTTTGCAAAAGTAATTACATTATTTATTTATTCCCATCGATATTAATTCCATCCATCTAAGTACCGATTTAACCAACGATCTCAGCCCCTTTGTAGCAACGAGAAACAAGAATGGTGATAATGGATCATCTTGTCGAAGATTTTTTGAGCTTGAAATTCCAACGTAATGTACAACTAAATGAAATTGAAATACTTTTACATGCTTAATAAACACACAAGCCTATCTTCTTTCTATTACAAATACTAGAGAAGTAGAAAAAAGTACAGTAAATTGATATTTTGCAACATTAATTACATAATTATTTATTTATTTTGAAAAAAAAAACACTAAGTCTTTTTTTTTCAAATAATAATATTTTTGATTCATTATTGTCATATGCTTATGACATGCATTTGGTGGGTGCTATCTCTGTCCATTCATTTATATCAATTCTTTCATATTAGTCCTTACTCGTGGGTTGGATTATTACCTCTATCATTTAAGGAGCTAGAAAATTATCGAGTGAACAATTTAATATGAGTGAAATTGTTTTTAACGGTAATTGAACCACTTAGCCTCCAAGTCACATCACATAGGCCATAACCCCTTGCATATAAGGCATTATATGCATATGAAATGAGTAAACTTGAACAATAATATTCTTAACCTCTTTGTGTGCATTAATACCCACCGAAATTAATTATCTTCACCTCCGTTTTATTAGTTTAATTATAATTAAAGACAAGCTTAATTAAATTAATGCCAATGTATAAGTTTCAACTCACACTGTTGTTTAAATTAAACGGTAACAAATCAATCTAATATAAGATCAGTCGATAGAGTGATGAAATTGCATTGAGTCAGTTTATGGATAGTCATCGTAATGTTACTAGTTCTTGCAACTGAATAAATTGAGTTTATTTCTCAAAAGTATATAAAACATATATGGCTACTAAATTGAAGAGCATGATCGAAATTGCATTAACGTTCGTTCTAATTAATGGAACGATCTTGTTTGAAGTCGGAGCTCTAATCAACTATAATGAAGATTGCGACAAAAAAAAAAAAATTGGTGACAAAAGACTGTGTGGAATAGCGCTCTTCCGGAACCTCGTTGTTGTTTAGAGCTTTATAAATATGTTGAGTGTTATCATGTAATAGAAAACATAAGTCGCACTCATTGCGACGACGATTCCTATAATGCGGGCAGTCCTGGACACGTAAAGAAATATTGCTTCGAATTAAGTTAACTATATGACCCAAAAAGTAGACCTAATTTTTATGAAGACATTGTTGTCCGTTTTCATGTATGATTTCTAATAAATAATGGAACACCTAATTTTTCATCATTATATATGAAGACATTTAAGTGTGACTTAATTACTTATTTTGTATTTTTAGTTTAAGGTGGATTTATTTATAGATCTGTGTTATTTTTTTTTAATGAGATATTCATTTTATTAGAGATGTTTATCTGGGTCTGACTAATCGGTTCGGCCCGTTTAACCCTAAAAAATACAGGGTTAGGTCTCAACTGTTGATGGACCGGTTAAGAACGAACCACATAAGACCCTAAACCAAAATACAGGGTTAGGTCTCAACTATTGATGGACCGGTTAAAAACGAACCACATAAGACCCTAAACCATTTAGTCTGTGGCCCTGTAGGGCTGACCCTATAGGGTTAGGGCTAGCCCGATAAACATCTCTAATGATGATGATGCTTCATCTTTGTTCGTCTTTGTCCAAGGAAGGATCGAATGATGTAGAGACTCAATAAAGTGAATTTTTATTATATTATGATATTTGTTTAGTTTTTTTGACAATATTAAGGACCAATGCGTTCTAGAATTGTGTTTAAATCATACTTTTGTTTTCTCATTTACTAACTAATTATTTATTTTTCTATTTTATTTGTTTGTTGGACGCACTAATTGTGACCTTTACTTTTAAAAGAATTTTTAATTTTTTTTTGATAGCCCATTTAACCCGTGGCCCTCTAGGGTTAGAGTTAAATCTCAACTATTGATGGATCGATTAAAAACGAATCGGATAAGATCCAAAACCTTTTAGTCCATGACCATGTAAGACTGATCATATAGGACTGGAGCTAGCCCAATAAACATCTACACTTTTTATATGTCAATTTATTTTATGTCACTTAAATCTCAACTATTTGAAGTGCTTTTATTTCCCCTTTATATTAACTTCGGTTCGGAAGTACTAGTTTTTTTTTTTTTATGGAGGGTTTACAAGATTATAAAATAGAGTTACAAATCACGAGCCTAAGATCTTGATCTTCAAACCAAACTGATATCGCCGTCCACTCCAATTGCGTGAAGAGGAAAGACGAGCTTCCCTTTGCCTTAACAGGTGTCCAGGTCTCCAATCTTTAAATGAGACAATCCCACAATTCTCATATCAAGAATAGGAAACAAAATAAACAGACACGAATATCCGATTCAAAAGTACCAGCTAGTGCCTATATATACATATTCGTATATATAGGTTCAATAAATTAAAATATGATAATATCCATGACTCGTGGGCGTGGCTATTAAACCAAAATCAAACTGTATTAAATTATTTTATAAAAAATAATATTTTATTAAAAAAAATTTATTTCACCCGTCACATTTTTAGTGTATATTCTTAATTAATTAAGAAAAAATGTTTCTAATTGTCAAATTTAAAATGTGTGCTTGCTACAAAATATGTATTTAATTGATTTATAGTTTATAAAATCCATAAACCTAGAACCTCTCGTCCAAATTTTGCTATAAAATCCAATTAAACCATGAGTATTTTTTTTATAAGGCCTGGAGAAAAAATATAAAGAATAAATGAAAGGGGAAAAAACAATTAAAGTAAAAATAATATCAAATTGACAAAAATGACCGTTTCACATATCATTTTATGTGGGACGGATCACTTTTAATGTCCAATACGGAGTACTTCATATTTTTTAGTTGAATACTCCATTTTTTTTCTTCATATTTTATGTTTATAAAAAAAGCAATAATTTTTAAGTAAAAAGTGCCTAATATTTTTAATAAAAATGACTATCATTTCTTACTTAAATATTGTCACTTTAATTTATACCTGATCTTATTTTGTGAGACGGTCTCACCCAACACAAGATCTATAAAATTAAATTTAGAAAGTGAAAATGGTGGAGAAGAGAGAATGAGATTGTTATAAATCGATTAAAAACAAACTCATATTTATAGAATTAAATAAATTTTAAAATGGAAGCTTTGCAAAAACTTAACAGTAATTGTGTCTTCAATATCATTCTTGAATTACATAATGAGCCCAATATAGGATACAATCTTAGTTAACTATAATTTCAGTCGTTAAATTTTTGGGTAATAATCAACAATTTAGATTTTAAATTTATTTCTATATAATTAGGTTAGAAAAATAGATAAATTATTTCCATATAATTTGATATTACTCTGTAATTTAAGAACGTGTCAATAAATATCAATAAATATAGATGAAGTAGATATCCCTATTAATCTCCATGACTTAAATTTTTATGCAAAAAATGAATTTTGTATTAGTCAACAATTTAGATTCTTAACTTATTTCCATATAATTTGAAATTTTAACTTAAGAAAATATCAATAAATATAGATGAATTGATTTTCCTAATTTTTTTAAAGATTCTTTATATTATTTGTGTAATAGTCAAAAGTTTAGATCTACATATTCATTTAAAATTTAAAATTACTTTAAATAAAAATATAAGGAAACAAACATCATAATAAGTTAATAATTAACCCATATTAAATAAGTTGATAGTAGTATGAAATTTATTGAAAGTGTATGTATTCACAAGTATACTTTTAATTAATAAAGATGTTCTCTAATCATATCAATTCTTTAATTTTAGTCTACTATAAAAAATAAAACTAATATTTCACACAACTTTACAAATTTTTTATCGTGAACACTATATTTCAAATCTTTACAAATTCTCCAATCAAATAATAAAAAAGGAAAAAGGTAAATGTATATAGATAAAATATTTACCTTAAGGAGATTTCTAAAATTATTATTTTATTTTTATCAATCACATTACTGATATTATATCTATTTTTTTCGTCCCATTTCATTATTCTCACTTTCATTTTTTAATTGTCCAATTTTATTATATCTTTTTAAGAAACAATGGAATACTATTTATGCTACTATATATACACTCTTCAATCATCACTAATTTACTCACTTTATTTATATAATAACTTTATTTATAAATGAACCCCATAATATTTCATTATATATTTATATTCTCAAATATACATTTATTTTATATATAAATATAATGAATTTTGACGGAATATTAATTTATCTTATATGAGGAAAAACATGCTAAATCCCCTTTTTTACGTAACTAAATTATGTTCTTCCTTTATTAATAAGAAAAGCGGGTTTAGATATAGATTTTTATTCTTTATGAAAAGATGTTTCCAACGTCACCAAAATTTAACTAAAGTCGCCACTTTTGAATTAATCTTTTCTTGCATATTATTCGGTGAACCACCTACAAAGTTTCCCGGCTAATATCAACCACGCGCGGGACGCTCAATGAGAAGCGCGTGAGTTTCACCAACACATAACATAAGCATAAAGCACAACCACATGGTTAAATTCTCCAATCAGGGCTAGCCAAATACTACCCCTCGTTCCTTCCTTCGAAAGTTACTCATTTCGTCATTTCCAACGTTATATTGAATGTTATTCATTTTTTTTTCAACATTCACAATTTTCTCATTTCTATTTTTCTCTACTTTTTTTTCCTACCTCTTTATCTGTAATTTTCGTTTTTCTATATATCTCAACAACAAAGTATATATATATATATATATATATATATATATATATATATATCCCGTCCCATCAGAAAATTCTCATATTTGGACTAGTTCCGTTCCGCTTAAAAACCCATCGAATTTTACATGGTTCCATTTAATTTTTTAATTATTTTTAATGTATACAATATATTTATTTTAATATTACATAATTCAAATTAAATATATAATTATTTAAATATCATTTCATATTCATTTTATACTAAAAAACTACAATAAAAAATACTTTTACAAACACATATACATTAATATACATATAAGTTTATATAAATAAAAAACACACATATATATATTAAATATACTATATTTATATATAGCGGCTACGGGTAGGTGGGACGAGTTTGACAAAAACCACGACCCGTCACATACCCGCTTAACCGGGTCCGTATCCGATCAATGAGGGGTATCCGATCAATGAGGGTTCGGGTTTGGATCCATTCCATTGTCATCCCTAAGTATATACTCTTTCCTATTCAAAATGTATGACGTTTTGACCTTTCGTTTTCTTTGCAAATTATATGACGTTTTGCACTTTTCAATGTAAATAAGGAGTACAATTTTTTTAAAATTACCCTCAAACTAATTATTACTACTAATAATTTTTAATGTATAGTGTAGAATTCTAGAGAAATTAATTACGGGTACAGTAAGAATTTATTAATTTTCTTAATATGTGTGCATAAGTTTAAAGTGACATACATTTTGAAGTTTAAAGTGACATACATTTTGAATCTCCGTTTGCATAGTTTGATCGGCTCACTTTTTAAGAAAAGAAAATTTAGTGGTCGGTGATGTAAGATAAATGAAGGGTAATTTAGGTGATTTCGGGATATGTAAAGTGAATTTGGTGAGGTGTAAAATAAAATGTTAGATAAAAAAAAAAGATAATTTTAAAAATAAAATAATGTTAAAAGAATATTAATTTTGTGATATATTTGTATATTAAAAATGTATAAATAATCTTGAAATGTATAAAGAAATCGAGCAAGTAATCACGACGGATAGCGGGATAGGTAATTATACTTAGAGCGAGGCTCACAGGCGGCGTCCGTAGGGTAATATTTCCCATAGCAATAATTTGCTTCCACACCCCACATACACCTGTATATATATAACGGTCGTCATTCCTGCCCGTTAACTTTTTTCTCTCTGTCTCTCTCTCTATAAAGCGCTCTTTACTTTCTCTCTCTAGAAAAAACACCGACCTTGTCGTCGGCTCCATCGGAAACCCTAGAAATCGAGGGAATTCTCTCGTCAATTTCTATTCCGAAGGAAAAAGCCCGAGATCTTCTCGTAATCGCCCCTCCAACACCCTATTCCGTTTTCTCTAGTCTACTCCCAGTCTAATCACGTTCAAATTCCACCCAGATCTGACATCAATTTTGAATAAACCCACAAAATCCGAATTGGATTTCTATTTATCGTTTTCGTTTCTGTAGCGATTCGATAAAGCAAACCGCGTTTGCCGTTTATGGTGGGAATGGGTAGGGTTTACCAGGAAACGACAAAGCCTTCTTCGTCGTCGGCGTCTTCATCTTCACCGGCTCTGACGACATCCACGTCGATTACAGAGACCGTTAATGGGTCTCATGATTTCAAGATCACGGGGTATTCCTTGTCAAAGGGAATTGGGATTGGGAAGTACATAGCGTCCGATACGTTTATGGTTGGTGGGTATTCTTGGGCGATTTATTTCTATCCTGATGGGAAGAGTGCGGAGGATAATGCTACTTATGTTTCACTTTTCATTGCGTTAGCCAGTGAGGGCACGGATGTAAGAGCGCTCTTTGAGCTGACTCTTTTAGATCAAAGTGGAAGGGAAAGACACAAGGTTCATAGCCATTTTGGTAGGGCGTTGGAGAGTGGACCGTATACCCTTAAATACAGAGGCAGCATGTGGTGGGTTTTCATTATTTTGATTGTGAGTTCTTGTGTTTGACCTTTTTTTCCTGTTTTTTGAATGTTTTTGAGAATGCAGTCTCTGCATACGTATGCCTTTATTAGTGATAGTCGCCAATCATCTTGTTTTTTAGGTGTGTTAATGATGGAATAATGTATACAAGCAAGATGAGATGGACTAGTTGGACATATGCTAGCCGTCTGAGTAAGATTGCTGTCTGCTTTTATGTGCGATGGATTTCTCTTGATAGATTTTTACTTTTATATTTTTTAGCTTTATTAGTATTTGAAAATATTGCCTCAACAGCAGGTGGAGCTGCGTTCATGCCTGCCTCTATTGCATGTTATGGTGTTCACTTAGGCTTTATGCAGTGCTGTCTAGATTAAAAATAAAATTATTACTTTGCTCGTTCTCATTTTAAGTATGATTAAATTACTTTTAATAAACAAGAAAGTAGAAAAAATATGTGTTCTATCATCTATGCACTTCCTATCTAGTTTAACATCGATTGATTTTATCTTGGTGTGTTAATGATGGAAAGAGATAAAGATATTTTATGTTATTTTTGTAGAAGACATGTTCAGAGAACTCAAAAAGACCTTGTAAGCAAAAAAGTAAAGCAAGCTATGTGCATGAATTGGTGAAAAATAGTATCTAATGTAAATGTTAATTTCTGATGCACAGGGGATACAAGCGATTTTTCAAAAGAACTTCACTGGAAACATCTGATTACCTGAAAGATGATTGTCTTCAAGTGCACTGTTGTGTTGGTGTTGTTAAGTCGCACACAGAGGGACCTAAGATATTTTCAATACCAGTACCCCCATCAAACATTGGTGTGCATTTTGGGCAGCTGCTGGAAACTGGAAAAGGAACTGATGTAAATTTTGATATTGATGGAGATTCTTTTTCTGCTCACAAGTTGGTTCTTGCTGCTCGTTCACCTGTGTTCAGAGCTCAATTATATGGTCCGATGAAGGATCAAAATACACAGTGTATTAAGATTGAAGACATAGAGCCTCCTGTTTTTAAGGTCTTCTTCTTGTTCCTTTCATTTTTTAATGCTTGATGTTCTTGTCTGCTTGGATAATTATTATTATTTGTGCACTGAGATGCTAGTTACTTAATTCTCTTACCCCCTGTGTAAATTTACTTACTCTTCATTTCCAAGACATTAAGTAATAAGCATCCATTTCCTTTATTTTATTTATTTATTTCCCACAACTATCCTCCCAATTTACTATGATCTCACCTCTCTCAACCACTCACTTGGTGGTTTGTAGACGATTTATGTCTTCTCAGTTTGACTCAACCATGTATGCTGCTTAGTTAAGGATGAAATGTAGACAAGGATATGCTTGTTTCTGTTATCAAGCCCATCTTAAATCACCTGCGAAAAGATTTAATTCTTTGTGAGCCTGAGATGCATCACTTTCTTCCCATTCATCTTGATGCTCACCCTTGTGGTCCCTTTTTTATATAATGAAAATGAAATTTTAATATCAGGTTCCGGTGCTAGTAGTTTGTTGTAATGGGACTGATTATTGAACTTTTTATTTTGATGCTTTATTCAAATTGATCTGCAAGCTCTGCAAGCCGATGCGCTCTAGCAGCATAAGCTTATCATTGGTGCTGTGTCATAATAAATTATTCCCTGCCACTTAATGAGTAAATCCCACTTTGTTTTAAGTAAAAAAAAATATTTGACAGGATTATGCATTTCTAATGAACAAGCTTTGTTAATGAACAGTTCTGTACTGTTGCATGTTTTCCTTGTGCTATGCGTCTGACATGTATCAGAACCATGTGCACCCTATTTTGTTCTGTTTTATATGAACTATTAGAAGCACTCCATCTTTTATTTCCTAGTTATGCTTACTCATTAATTAAATATCCGTGTACTGAGTTTTCATTCATATAGTTAATAGACTTCCAATAATCCTTTTCCTCGTTTCCTCACAGGCTCTGCTTCATTTTATGTATTGGGATGCACTACCTGACTTTGAAGAGCTCACTGGACTAAACTCAAAGTGGGCTTCAACCTTAATGTCTCAGCATCTGCTTGCTGCTGCTGATCGGTATGGATTAGATAGGCTCCGATTGCTCTGTGAGGCTAGCCTCTGCGAGGATGTTACTATCAACACTGTTGCGACAACGCTAGCATTGGCAGAACAACATCACTGCCTCCAGCTAAAATCTGTCTGTCTCAAGTTTGTTGCCCTTCCTGAAAATCTTAGAGGTAAATCTCGGGACTTGCATTTAGGGTTGCACTCAGTTTTGTTTTTGTGTTTAATGTGTATGGTAATTAAATAATTAGATGTATGGCATAAATGGATTATTTTGGTTAAATTGGTTTGGGGTGAACGAGTTTTCTTGTGAATTGATTTTAGCTTCAAAAATTAAACATTACATCTTCCTAATTTCTGGTGCACTCTGAGAGCAGAGCCATCATACTGGTTTAGTGATTATGCGTTACAGTATTTGGTTGTTGAGTACTGAATATCAAATAATTTGGTTCGGCTAGAATATATAGGACCGCAGGGTTATTTCAATCTCTCTCTGGTTGTGGCGGTTTTTTTCCCAAGGAAGACCAGCATGAAAGATATTCTGTAAATTAGAGTTCTCCACAGTGAAGGGGACTTTTTGCATATGGTGTCAAAAAACCACTTTCACACACATTCAGTCAAAGATCTTTTTGATATTCCAAGTTCAATACTGTTATTATACACCATATGAGTCTGATGGTGTGAAGAATGAAATTGGAACGGCTTTGCCTTAGGGTTTTTCATTTCAGACTATCAGGCTGTGTTGTAGTTCTTGGAAGAGCAAAATCGTCTATTTAGATTTTACTGTCTTCTATTGTGTGTTACAATGTACAATGCAACACTTGTCAAACTTCCATGACAAAATTGTAAAAGGCTTGCAAGTTAAAAGGCAAACTGGCTATATTTGAGACTTAACTGTTGTATGAGTAGGACCTCTAATAACTTTAATTTGTGCAGCTGTCATGCAAACAGATGGTTTTGAATACCTCAAAGAAAGCTGTCCACACGTGCTCACTGAATTATTGGAGTATGTAGCTAGGGTCAACGAACACTCTATTTCTGTTGGCAAGCAAGGAATTGATGGTATTCTAGATGGTGGCGATGCGAGTGGTAGACGTGTGAAACAAAGACTGTAAGAGTTTTCTCTCAGCTTCTAGTTTCTTCATTGTCTGAGAAAGAAAATACGTTAGATCCTTCTCTAGGGTTATCGGAAAAACAAAAATCCGCATAGCTTGATACAGGTGTAAAATGATCGTTCCTATCTGTTCCCCCTCTTTACTCCTGTAAATCTGAAGATGGATCTAGGGTATGTACGCAACAACTTGGTTGTACTCTCTGTTGTGAAATTGTAACATGTCTATGGTTTCCCTTAACTAAGGACAATCTTTTTCTGTAATTGTACCTAAACACAAGACTTTGAATTTTATTTTTTAAAAAATGGTTGCTTTTATGTGCTGTGGTTTTGCGAGGAATCATAGTGAAATTTTATTTGTGATTGACTCATTGAGATTGAGTTAGTGTGATTTAATTATTCATCATATAGATCTTAACACTATTTCTTGTAATTTTCTTTAATTATGATATTAGCCCCCTTGTATTATTGAAGAAGGGATGAATATTGGCTTTGATGGATGTGTGTTAATTTTATAATCTTCTACTATTTTTTTTTATTTAGGGAAATCCATTAATTTTATCATGTAGTGTGAATTAATAATAAAATGTGTATTTCTACGGCAACAATCGAAATCTACCAAATGAACATTGCGAGTGTTGCAGATAATGATCTGTCAATATTTTAATCACATCTAGTGATTGAGATATGAAAATACAAATCAAATCGAGAAGATCAAATGAATGGTGTAATTTATATTAGAGCTGTCGAAACGAGTCCGCTGGGCGGATCAAAATTGCAAAAGTTTGTCAATTGACGGGGCGGAGGCGAGCTGACCCATTTCCTAGGTAGGCTGTCAAAATCATAATTCAACCCATAAATGGACGGACCGCGGGTTTTGGCGGGTCAACTCGGGTTTTTAATTTTTTTTATTAAATTCATCATTTTCAAATTTATTATTATAATCTAAAATTTAACAATTAAACTATAATTGGAAGGTTGATGTTATGTTGGAACTAAAACAAGCGCAGTGAACAACGCGAATTTGTAATGCGAGACAAGGATGCATAGAGCATAGCAGCTCGATTCTGAGTGATTCTGAGTTGTTGAATAATTTTATTTAAAAAAAAAAAAGCGCGATTCTGAGTTGTTGAATAATTTTATTTAAAAAAAAAAAAGGTGAGCTAGCGGCTGCTCCACCCCAATCCATCAAAACCCTGGGGCAGTCTCTATGGTGGTGTTTGGTTTGGGATTGATTTGAATTGGATTTGGCCCAATCCATCAAAACCCTGGGGCAGTCTCTATGGTGGTGTTTGGTTTGGGATTGATTTGAATTGAATTTGGATGGTGTTTGGTTTGTGATTGATTTGAATTGGATTTGGATTGAGGTGGATTTGATTGAGATTTGGGTAATCCATGAATAGTAATTGTGTGTGTAAGTTGTGTTTGGTTAAGGATTGAGAAGTAGGAGTAGATGTATTTTTATGTCACATCAAAGTATGAGAGAAAAAAAAATAGGAGAGAGAATGAGTGGTTGAAAAGAGTGATTTGATTGTATAAAAATAAGTGTATTATAAGGATGGATTGGTATTTGAATTTGTATTTGAATTGAAATGAATTGAGAGAGATTGGATTGGGATTGGGCCAATCCCAAACCAAACACCGCCTATAGGTTCAAATGGGCTCACCCAATTTTAAATGCTCGAATTTATATAGATACATTCTCGTGGGATACCATGTTGCGTGGTGGGTCATTTTTTACTCAATTTTTCTTTGGGTAAAGTCTAGTATGCACTCGAGTGCATGTTATGCACCATAGTCCATGTTGCACTTTTTAGTTTTATTGAATTACATTTTTTGGTAAATGGTGTTACACTTTTCAATTATTACTAAAAATATTATTATACAGTTTAATAATTGAAAAGTGCAATACCATTTACCAAAAAGTGTAATTCAATAAAACTAAAAGTGCAATACCATATTAATAATTAATAAAAATATAAAAGTATCTGAATACACGTAAGGAAACAGTAAGAATAATTTATACTAAATGTTGCGTGAGAAAATGACGAGTAGTGATCGTCAATCCCTTACGCTGGATTATAACTCTCGAGTGATATTTGTATGGATAAATCATTTCAAAGCTTCCGTAGACCTGCAAAAAAACGCCGAAGGGAATTCCGGCGTGGAATCTCCGACGCTCAAATCAGACAATGCTCTCGGAAAAATCAAAGTGGAGCTATCCGAATTAAGGGGAAGCTCTCCCTCAGAAATAATATAATATCAAGTGTTATGCTCTCAATCAAGGTAAATTATCATTTTTTTTCCGTGTTTTTTGTGCTTAATCGGCATAATCGCCAAAGGTAGAATCTATTACATTCTTGACTATATTGCCCACACCACTACATTTGCGTCCCCCTCTACCACATAATTGTTAATTGTATGATCCTTCAACCACGAAAACGCCTCATAAAATCTCATAGCTTCACAACCTGCAATGTCGACACACCCATGTCGAACCATCGACTTTCCCATTGATCAAAAGTTTGGATTGTGCAAATGAAACGAGATTGATTGATAAACAAATTTGGAAATCATATACTTAGAGCAAAAATAATTCGAAGAAGAAATGTAGGCGGTAAAGTATTCGTTACACGAATAATAGTTGACTAATTCTGATCAAACATTGTTCATTAAATTTTAAAGGAGACAATTTTCGATCTTATCTTTTACAAATTGTAATGACTATAAATAAAAGTTAAGTTCAATCATTGTCGACATTAGACGTGCATCTTCCTAAATTTCAAGCCAAATTTTACACACGACTAGTTTTATATTGTTGTCTCAAGAGTCGGAGCAAAAGATAGTTCAAATTTTTTTTGTCTCGAAACTGATGGAAGACATGCATACATCAAATGCTGTTTACAAATAAGTTTTTAAAAATTTGTAAATTAATATACAATTTTATTTTTACAATATCATTTAAATGGAATAATAACTTCTGAGTTAAAAATTCAATTTATAATAAATTACTTTTAATAAGTCTAAATAATAAAATTTAAATATTTTCAGACCTAAGCGGGGTATACACACTACTATTATATAATTGTGAGATTATAATAGGATCCAAAATTTTAAAGAAAATTATGGATGGAATATTAATTTTTAAAATTAATCTTATTAAAAATATTTTATCAATTTTAGAATTAAAATTATGGTTTAACTTTGTCAGTGGATACAAAACGTGACTAGGAAGAAGAATTGTGGGGTATCCCTACTTATTTTGGCTTGGTAAGATTTAAAACATCCGGTTGCCTCTCTCTAAAAATGCTCCCCCTCTCTCTAGAATAATAGCTTAGAAAATAAGCCATCAATCCACCACCGCCTATCAGCATATGTCTGCGCTGCCGTGCACTGCCTATCACCAGAGTTGAGAGGTCATAATTGCCTGCACAAGTCTGTGTCGTTAAGTTACTCCACCGAATCACCGCGTTCGTTTGTCAGTTAACTAGTTTCGTCTTCTCAAATCTACAAGCTCAAGGAGTCTCTTTAAAGTTTAGGTGGGATCAATGGGTGTTCCTCCTCGACGGCGCTACGGTGGCCGATTGGGTGAGTCACACACTGATCCCAATTTATTATTTTTTTAGTTTTTTAGCGGTTTAATTTTTAGTATTTTAGCTTGTTTAGTTTTTAGTTTTTGTTGGTTCCTCCACTTCGTGTGGTCTCTCCTCGCCTAGTGCGTTTTTTCCTCCCTGCATGGGTCCTTTTTTGTTTTCTGGGTTTTTTGTGTTGGATTGGTCTTGCCTTTGGTACTTTTAGTGGACCTATGTCTTTTCTTTTTTTCATTTCTCGATACAGATATACCTTAGTGTGGGGTATTTTTTTCGTTTGAGAATGGAGATCTGATCGTATTTGTGGGCATTGGTTGCACTCGTCTCTCCACTTCCTCACGATTGGAAGGAAGCAGCTGTCGCTATGATCCTTCTAGGTTGAAGATGATCATGTGGGTTATGATGTATTGATCTTGCTCTATTTTCTTGTAACCCTTAAAAAAAAAAAAAGACTTCGTAAGATTTGATCAATTTAAACTTTGCCTAAATTAGAAATCCTTCAAAATACGCAATTTACAACAAAAAGGACGGGTAACACTTGCGTACACTCGTATGCACCGTACCCCCTAATTTTATTTTTTTATTTATATTTTATCTGCACCTACTAATTTAATGAGTTCACTCCCAAATTATATTTTTACTACAGTTATCTGCACTCGCTCATTTTATGAGTTCACCCCAAATCATTTTTTACTACAGTTGTCTGCACCCGCTCATTTTATGAGTTCACCCCAAATCATTTTTTACAACAGTTATCTACACCCGCTCATTTTATGAGTTCACCCCCAAATTATTTTTTTACTACAGTTATTTTCACCTGCTCATTTTATGAGTTCACCCCAAATCATATTTATACTACAATTATCTACACCTGCTCATTTTATGAGTTCACCTCCAAATCATTTCTTTTTTACAACGGTTATATACACCCGCTCATTTTATGAGTTCACCCCCAAATTATTTTTTTACCACAATTATCTACACCCGCTCATTTTATGAGTTCACCCCCAAATTTTTTTTTTAAAATAATTACATTTAAAATATTATATTATCTTTTTATTAATTTACACAAAATATAAAAAATATCATAAACAATAATATGTAATTATTTTAAATGTGATTATTTTTTAAAAAATATTTTGGGGTGAACTCATAAAATGAGCGGGTGTAGATAATCGTGGTAAAACAATAATTTGGGGGTCAACTCATAAAATAAGCGGGGTAGATAACTGTGGTAAAAAATGATTTGGGGGTGAACTCATAAAATGAGGGAGTGCATATAACCGTAATAAAAAATGATTTGAGGGTGAACTCATTAAATGAGTGAGTGCAAATAATAATAGTAAAAAATAATTTGGAGGGTGAACTCATTAAATGAACGGATACAGATAAAATTAAAATTAATTGATGAATTAAAATTAAAATTAAAATTGAAGTATGAGTGTATACAAATATGGGCTAGTCTTGGGTGAGACCGTCTCACGGAATGAGATCCGTGAGACGGCCCTTACATATAAAAAGTGATAATATTTGAGCAAAAAGTGATAGTGTTTAAGTAAAAAGTGATAGTCACTTTTGTTAAAAATATTATCACTTTTTTACTTAAACATTATCACTTTTTTTACAAACTAAAATCTGAAAAAAAAAATATGGGTTATCCTACCCAAAATTTTGAAATATGGGTTAAAAGGATCCGTCTCACAGAAAAAGATTCGTGAGACGGTCTCACACAAGTTTTTGCCTACAAATATTTGGCTAGATTATATAAAAAATATGTAAATCATAAATAATACTGACACACTTGCACAACAAAAATTAACAATCTTTTCCGATAATTATTTTAGCTGAATGTCACATCCCTTGAAAATAGTCTATATATATATATATAGGAATATTTCAAATCCTTAAATATCTATATCTCTATAATAATATTTATATTGGTTTTAATATAAAATTAGAAAATGGATTTCTTCAACCCTGCATAATATATTTGTACATATTAAAGTGTACAAGTAATCTATGCATATGACTGGTTTCATAAGAAAACACTTACTTTCTGATTTTATTACTCATATATTATATTATATTATGTGTGCTTACCGAGTTCTTAGCTAGAAGGAAAAAACTAATTACACGGTAATTTAGGAGTGTTTACAAATTTTAGAGAACGATTCTATAATCACTTATTTAATTTAAAGTTCTTTTTATGGATTTTAAATAAAAAATAATTTTAGAAGCAATTAGGGTTTGCAAATATTTCCTTAACAGCTAGAGCTAAAATGGTGAAAAATTGGAAATCATGTACGTTGTTTGGGTATGGATTAGTACTGCTTCTCTCTCTTTTGGACACTTACACTTTATTTGCATCTTCTCAACTCGTAAAAACAGGTTTTCTTATTCTTATCCTTTTTAATACTACTATTAATTAATTATCACATTCTTGGAATTATATTAGTGTTTTAACATGAATGAATGATAGGAATTAATGTACCAGCATCACAGTGTTTATTATATTATGTACTCTTGTTATTGGTCAATGGAGGTATCATGCTTTACAGAAGAGAACCTCTCCAGATCCAGGTCAGTCCCAATTTCTACATTTTCATATGAACCATATATACAAGTCGATCGAAAAAAAACCCATAACTTTGTTTAATTTGTTGAATAACTTGGATTATTCTTTTTCTGAGCAAGCAGGGCAAATGGTATTACTATTTCATGCTGGCATTGGTTCATATATTAGTCAATAATTTTAGTAAGTCATGTAGTGTTTGGTGTTTAATTTGCATACTAGCTAATTCCTACTATAAACAAAAGTTTGTTTCTAATCTTACAGCGTTTGAGGCCGTACGCCACACTTCTCTTACAAGCATTATGCTCCTGGATCATTGGACTCTAACATGTTCCTTGTTGCTTTCCGGGTTATTTTTTAATAAAAAAAAATATGGACTTCAAATTCTCAATAAAAAATATGGACTTCAAATTCTCCTTGGTCTTGCGATTTCTGTTGCTAGTTATGCAACCGTCTTTATATCCGATCTTCATTCTGTTCACGGGATCTACTCAAGTAAAGACTATTCTCTAGCTCAATTTATTCAATTAACCTAATTTTATTTTGCAAATTAATGTTACTCAACTTATAATTCAATTAACTTGTGATTAATGTCATTGTAGGTGCTATCGACCTCCTTATAGGTGATATGCTTGTTATTGTTGGAGCAACATTTTCTGTTTTTAGCGTTGTCATTCAGGTAAAAATTATTTTTAACATATATACATTTTGATTATATGTTCAAATTATCTAATGTTATAGTTTGAGGACACTGATGTAGGATTTTATTTCAAAAAAAGACGATTGGGTGAAACGGAGGGCCTTCTTGGGCATTTTTGGTGCAATTCTAACTGTCCTACAAATGTATCAATTCCTTGACAAATTATGAATGATTTTTTTCATGCTAATTTAATAAAAACTTACACTTGTTTATTTATGAATGTTAGAGCCATATCTGAATGGAACGAATTCAGGTTCATTCTCTCCTCACCTATGACGGTAACTCTATATTTTCTAGTAATACTTCAACACAAATTGAAATTAGAAGGATTTAACTGAGTATTCTACTCTTTTTATTTGTTACAGGCATTTCTTGTTATCAGTTTTTCTTTATCTAGGTATTTCATTTGCCTAGGAACCCATTTCACTTTCCAGGTACGTACCTACCACCTCTCTCATTTTTAGGGGAAATTTTTATTTTAGTCCTGTAAATTTTACACATTTTAAAATAAATTTTTTAAGTTTGAATTTTAATCTTTTTTTTATATCAATCTTAGTCCAGCCTTTATCTTTTTAAAGAATTAAAATTGCCAAAATGCATATTATTAAAAGCTACAATTTCATAACCTTTTACCATCTTACCCAATGAACAACTAAATTTCTAATTATTGATTTTAGTTTAAAATTAACTTCGATAATGATTTTTAATTTAAGTGAAATTTTAATGAGTTTAAAGGATTAAATATTTTATTTTCACACATAATTATATGAAAATGGATTTTGTTTGTGGTGTAGTGCAATTTTTGGGTAGGATAATGCGTAATTATTATTTTTTAAAATACATATAACAAAAGGCAATTGCTTATGTGTACCAGTTACATGTATGTAACTGGCTATTTACCCTCCTTTTTTAATAAATCCACACTCCCTTCTTTTAGGCACTTATGTGTACAAGTTATATACATGTAACTAAATCCAATTTTTTACATGGGTTATTAGTTTTTTACCTTCTTTTTTATTAATTTCACCCCCAAATTTTTTAAAAGAAAAATACATGTAAAATACTATATTACCATTTTATCAATTAAATTAAAATACAACTCATTAAAATTATAATTATACACCGACTATCGATTCACCAATGAATAACCACGAAATCAAATATTATTCTATCTTTTTAACTTTTAAAAAATAAATATAAAAACATAACGAATATTAAAAAAATATGAAACTCAAAAATAAAAATTATGATATAAAATTTCCAGTTTTTTTTTTTTCAAAAAATGACCAAAATTTAGAAAAAAAATACAAAAATAATCGAAAAAAAAAAAACTAAACTAAAAAAATTCAATTTTTTTCTAATTTGGGTATAAATGTATGAATATGACATGCTCGCTTTCTAGTTTTAATCTGATTTATAATAACTAAGATTATTTTGTTATGTTTTCATTATTTCTAAAATGATATCTGATTTGTTACAAGTTTTTTAAGGTTGTAGATTATTTTTTAAAACTAATTAATAATATAATCTAATTGAAAAATAAAATTTATATTTAGAAACTTAAATGAGTTGAGAATTGGGAGAAAAAACTAGCATAATATTGCATCAGCTTTATTATTGTCTTTTGGGTCATCGTCATGTTGATCATTCATATGTTTATTGAGTGTGATCGTATCTATTAATTGAATTGTGTGTTCAGTGTGATTCATTCTCACTTTTGTTCTTATTATTAATTAGTTAATATCATTTTTTTAATATTGATGTATTAATTTGCATGGTATGCCTGGAATTATAAATGTGTTAAGTTATATACTCCCTCCGTCCCACATGAATTTGCACACTTTCCATATATGAATGTCCCATACCAATTTGCACACTCCATAAAAGGAAATATCTTCACAACCCTCACCCTTGAAATATACTCATATTTACCCATATGCCATTACTTTTTCACACTCAATCTACTTTTTACTTTACTTTATTCATAAAAGTTTACAAAACTACCCCTCAAAACATCAATCATTACACATTTTCTTACACATTTCTTAAAATGTGTGCCGGTCAAAGGGTGCAAGTTCCTCCGGGACGGAGGGAGTATTTTTTGTTAAATATAAATATTAGTTTAAATACGATATAGTATTAGTACGCCTATGGTATAGTACTAGTTAATATATTGTATAGTACTAGAAATTAATGTGGGTATAAAAATATTACGGAGTATTTAATATATGAACTAATACTATACAATATTTGAATTTATATTATACTATATTTGAACTAGTACCACATAGTATGTGAACTAATACTATACAATATGTAAACTAATACTATACTATATTTGAACTATTACCATAAAGTATATGAACTCGAAACTCGAAAAAATTAAAACATATACCAATATAAACTAATATTATACTATATATGAACTAATATGTTAAAGTGATTAAAAATTGAAAGTTCAAATGAAAAAAATAATTAAACAATGTAAAACGAAGTTAAATTTGTAAGGAATGAAGTAAAATTTTGAAAGTATAAGGTGAAAATTATACACCAATTAATTAAAGTAAAATAGTACCAATAAAATTGAACACTTGCCTAAGAGAGGTGAGAGTTTTATTTTTTAAAACAAATTATTATTATACTATTTAATACTTAAAAAAACAATTAATATTATTTTTAAAATTTTCTTATTAGATTTTAAAATTTTAGAATAATTATTTATGACGTAAAAAGAAATTACGTTAAAAAAATTATCATTTGAAACACAAATGATAAACAGGAAGAAAAATAAATTTAAAAAATAATATTAAAAAGATAAATATAAATATCAGTTGAGTAAAATAAAAAAAATAAAATTTTAAAAAATTAATGGAGTATTAGTTTTTAATGATAAAATTAAAAAAAAATTAATTGAAGTAAAATAAAGGCCCATAAAAAAATGTATGTGATAAATTGATATAGTAAATGGGTCATGTGTTATTGGATTAGATATAGTAAATGAGTCATGTCTTATTTGTAGTGGGTTATTTGATTGGATATAGTATATATTGGATTGGATATAGTAGTTACATACATGTAACTAGTACACAAGAGTGCAACTCATAACAAAAAAATTGAATGCAAACCATCTCATACAAATTTTTATCATTTAATGTACAATTATTTTTTAAATATCATTAAAATATTTTCTAAAATTAAATAAAATATCAGTAAAATTTGAAGTATGCTCAAATTCTACCCAGTCATTTTCCCCCTAATTAATTAAAAATATAAAAATCTGAAAAAAAAAAACAAAAAAAAAAAATACATACTAAAATCTAAAAATATAAAATTTAATTAATAATTCAATAAAAAATATACGCCCCACCACCCCTTCATGTTTCCAAAATAAAAATTAAATTGATAGATTTTACTTTGAAAATTGTATTAACAAAGTCTAAATTATATTAATAAATCAAGAAAATTATAAAAACATATTAAAAAGATAAAAAAAAAATGCAGATTTTACTTATGATTTATATAATATTTGGTACTACGGTGTATTATTTTGCTAAAATGCAGATTTATTTATGATTTATATAATACTTTTTATATTTTATTTTGTTGTTTTTAATTATTTTATTTTACTAAATAAAATTATTAAATAAGTTTTATATTTTCAGATTTTTAAATAAATTTTTGTTAAACTGAAAATTTTGTACTTTTCAATTTGAGTAAATAATTTTTTTTAAATATTTTATTTGAATATAAGTTGAGACTCCTACCCAAATTTTAATTTTTTATTCTTTTCAAATTAATTTATTTAGTGTTTACTCTTTTTTTAAACTTAAACGACTAAATTTAATTTTAAAAAGGATTAAAACTAATAACTTATAAGATATGAGATGTATTTTATAAAGTTAAAATTTAAATGATTTATTTTGGAATCATTCAAATTTATAGGACTAAAAAAAATATTTTCCCTCACTTTTATCTAGGGCATTTGCTCTTAAATTTTATATATATTTCATCTTATGTTTACATAAATGTTGATCCTACTATATTTGATGTATTATAAATGTATTTTTGTGCAGATCAATGGATCAACAATGCTAAATATGTTCGTTTTGATCATCTACAATATATGGGTTATCTTAATTCATATCTTTACATTTCATGAAAAGGTAAAAAAAAAAAACCTTTTAAGAAAAAACAAAAGTATTAAAAGTTTTTTTTTATTGTTCATCATTTTGAGTATCTAATTCGAACTCAATTTTGTTCAGGTGGACTGGATCTACTTTGTGGCATTTGTTGCGGCTATACTTGGACTCTTACTTACAATTTTTCCAGGGCGTATGCTTAAATAACACTTTCAACTTTTGTAATTTTCTTCTTCCTCTCATGTTAATAAAATTTAATTAGTTACACTGATTGAATATTTTCAATCATGATTATGATTATTGAACAAAATTGGAGGAGATATGAGATATATTCAAACAATGGTGAAGAGTTACTCAAATAATGTCGGGATTTCGAACAAAGGCGGATATAATGTTGGGCTACAAAACTAATTATGTTATATGTCATGCATAATTAAAATTAAAATTCAAAAAGGAGATGTGAGGGAGTGATGTGAAGAGGAATGGCGATGTACTTGTTCATTCAAGATTTAGAATTATTAATTTCTTAGACAACATATTATACTAGTATTATACTATAATTTAATTTTAATACATTCAACAGTGATAACACTATTAATGCACATGATACTATCATTTGGTAATCCAATTTTTTTTTTCATTTTAATATTTTTCGTTCAGATTTTGGTTAGGATTTTTTTTTTTTTTTTTTTTGCACAATAAATTCTAAAACGCTAAAAATTCAACTCCAATAGATTTCAATAGGGTGTCTATTTTAAAGGTTGTGCTCTTGTGTACCAATTACATGTATGTAATTTATTCAAGTATTAATAAATTAATTGTTAAATGGGTCTTTTTACGGTAAGACAAGTTTCGCCCTGTCTTATGACAAGCACCCCTTCAAATTTATTTTATATGATTGCACTTCGCATTAGTGCGTTAACTCTATGCAATTTGCACACTATATCGCCCTACTAATAAATTAAATTAATATATATAGAAAATTAATATCCTTTTTAATTTAAAAAATAAAATACTTCAACCTGAAAATCATTGTCATATAAAAAAAATTAAAATTGATTGTGTCCAAAAGTTAAAATAATAAACGAGAAAAAAGTAAAATCAAAATAATAAAAAAAAATTGTCTTCGGTACCCGTGACCAAATCGCAGGCTTGTGTCCCTTTCACCGTCGTCGTTTCGGTGAACGATGAGCTTCAAGCTTCGTACTGATTTGAAGCTCTTGACAAGAAGAGAAAAACCCCTCAAGAAATTAGACGCCGAAAAGTTAATTCGTTGATTTTTGATGAGGAACCCACGATTTTTTGATTCAACAATTCTTGATGCCATCTGATCAAGTGTATTCATCTACTTGCGTCATTGTTATTCGTTCAATTATTGTAGTTCGCAGTGAAGGTGAGATTCAAATTATTAATTAGTTGATCTAATTTTTTTCCATATATATTTGTAAGAGGGGTATTTTAGTAATTCTATATTTTCTTTTTGCAAAATATAAATATTTTATTAAAGTGCGAAGTGCGATCGCTATGACCAGTGTTTTCATAACCGAACCGGAGATCAAACCGGATTAGGCACCGGTTCACTGTCCAACCGGTAAATTGATTTTATATGTTTTTTTATTACATTAAAAATACATTTATAAAAATTATATTAAATTAAAATATTTCTAGCATGAACAATTTTTTTTAGGCATTTATAATTATATATTTTGTTTAAAATATTGTTGAAATAATAGCTTTGTATTCTTTGAAATAATGGAATTCATTATTAATTCTCAATCCAAATGAAAGAAGTTATACACATGCTAGAAAAAATAATGACAAACAAACATGTCCCACATGGAATAAAGAGTAGAAAAATATGTGAAGAAAATAATATAAGAACAACAATGTTAGTAAAAAAATAAATATATGAGATTTATGTCCCACATCTAATAAAAAGTAAAAGATATATAGGAGAAAGCAAATAAAAATAAGAAATTTGCATTCCACATCAAAAAAAAAGTAGATAGAATATGAGAGGAAATCATTATAAAAATAAAAAGTAAAAGAAACATAGAAGGAAGCAAATAAACATAAGATTTTTTTATCCCACATCATATAAGGAATAAATGAATTATAAGAATAAATTATTATAAATGCAATAGTGTTAGTAACAAATAAACATATGAATTTTTTCATGTCCCACATCGAAAAATTGAAAGAAGTGTGTGGAACAAATATTATAAAAGTAGTAGTGTTATAACAACACACAAGCTTAAATTTTTTTGTCCACATCGAATAAATGGAAGAAGTTCGTGGAAAAAATATTATAAAAGTAGTAGTGTTATAGTAACACACAAGCTTAAAGTTTTTTGTCCCACATCGAATAAGTAGTGGAAGAAACATAAGAGGAAAATTATAAAAGGTGTCGGATGTGCGCCTAATTTTAAAATATAAAAAGTAGTTAAAAATTTAAAAAAAAAAAAAAAGAGCCTCGGTCAGACCGGTTTTTCGGTTTTTGACCGGTTCAACCAGTGAAACGGTTTTTGGGCATCTTCCGGACCGGTACTGTGACCGATTCACGGTTGAACCGGTCGAACCGGCCGGTTCGGTTCGATTTTAAAATCATTGACTATGACAAAGTTAAGTGACGTGTCAATTATTCATTGGACGCTTATTGTAAGGCAGGGCGAACCCCTTGTCTTACGTTAGAAACACCCTTGTTAAATTTTTTTTTTTTTTTACTGTTTATAGCATATTGGTCAAGGCTATATAATCTATGTTAATTTCGTGAATTCGATTCCTATCAGTCTATCACCCTCAAAAAATATTGATTTTTTTTTTTAACCTTTGGGCCCTGAATTTTCCCTCTGGCCCAGCACACGATTCCTATCACACTCAAAAATTATTCGGGATGGGGTATATACCCCTCCAGCTTTGTTAGATAAACTCCCCCATATAACTACTCCCCTCAAAAAACATCTACGATAGATGCACTCCCCCAAATTATCTATTATACCCTTTATCCTAAAATTCAGTATGATAAATGCACACCCCTATAAAACCCTATTTTCCCTCATTTTTTCCCCAAATCACTCTCCTCACCTTCTTCTTCTTCTTCAGGCCTCACTCCTCCATTGCCGCCGCTCCATGCCCAGTTGCCACCGCCATCGCCGCCGCTCCCGCTCGCACTCCCTCGCCGTCGCCGTCTCACTCCCCCTCCCTCGCCATCAGTGGCGGATCCAGCGTATAAATTGGGGGTATATACAGCTGTACTCTCAATTTTTTATTTTTTTTAATCTTAGCTAAAAAAAATTAATTAATTTTGATACAAATTATTTTAGTTGCATCCCCATTTCATTTCTCACCTCAAATTAAAAAATTAAAAAGGGTTAATTGCAAATTAAATCACCACCTTTCGATGAATTGCAATTTAATCTAAACTTTTGAATAATTGCAAGTAAAATCATCACCTTTCAATATTGTTGCAATTTAGACTTCTAGACAATCTCATTTGTGCCCGAATTTGACGTTTCGAGATTAGATCGAAATAAAAAACAATGTTGTTTCATTAAGAAGGTGTCACATCCGCCAACCACGTTAGATTTTAGCACAAATGAAACTATTAAGAAGTTTAAATTGCAACAATATTTAAAGGTGGTGATTTTATTTGCAATTATTCAAAAGTTTAGATTAAATTGCAATCCAGTGAAAGGTGGTGATTTAATTTGCAATTAACCCAATTAAAAAAGGTTCAACAACAACTTTTTGTTTCCAGCAAAGTGAAAGACTGAGGTTCAACATTTTAAAACTACTTCAATTCTCAGTCTCAAAAGTTAACACACAATATTTCTTAATTTTCACTGTTAATTAAATGACGTTATGCATTTTTTTTTGTTATTTAAGTTGCACCAAATTGTATTACTTTTATTCTTAAATACTCAATCTGTTCCGGTGAAAATTAATAAAAAAAATATTGTTCGTCCCAATGAAAGATACTCATTCTTTTTTTTTTGGCAAATAACACTCTCTCACATTTCAGTATATTTTTTTTCTCAATTACCAAAGATAATGGGTAGTTTTCAACGAGACGAAGTGAGTAGTGTTTTGCTTAATATCTTTCGCACCCCCGAATTTTAAATCCTGGACCCGCCACTGCTCGCCATTGTCGTCGCCGTCGTACTCCCACTCCCTCGCCATTGCCGTCGCCGTCGCACTCCCCCTCTCGCCGTCGCACTTCCCCTCCCTCCCCCTCGCGCCGCCCGATCTTCCCCTCCCTCCCCCTCGCGCCGCCCAATCTTCCCCTCCCTCCCCGTCGCGCTCCTTTTTTTTTCGTCTTTGTAACAGGCGGCAGCGCCGCCTCTTTTGTCGAGCGACCGCAGGCTCTTCCCCCAACCAGTCACGCTCCCGCCGCCTCCCTCCCACTTCTGTCCAGGTTTGTTTGGTTTTTTTTTTCGGCAGGTCGACCGACCATAAACACTCTCATCGACCCTCGATGGTCGATGAGAATGTTTATGGTCGACCCTTTATTGTCGAATATTTTTATTTTTTATTTTTTAAATTCTTTCGACGAACCAGTGTCGACGGGGATGTGTTTGGTCGACAAATCAGTGTCGACGGGGAGGTTTTTGATCGACAAACCAGTGTTGACGAGAGGGCTTTTGGTCGACACTGGTTTGTCGAATATAAGTTTTTTTTTTAATTTCTAAATTTGATGGTGATGGTGGTGTTGACGACGGCCGGCTGCCGGAGTGGAGGTGTTGACGACGGCCGGCGGCTGAAGTGGCGGCGGTGGCTTTCTGCCCTAAAATTAAGGTTAATTCAATTAAATTAGAGTTTTGAAAAGGGGGTGTATGTATCTTTAATATTTTATAAAAGGGTAAATGTGGTATTTTACATGAATATTTAATTAATAAAAGTGGGAGGGGAGTGTATCTAACAAAGCTGGAGGGGTATATACCCCAACCCAAATTATTCAAATGTTGTAAAAACCTGTTGCCAACATACTTGGCATTTACTTTCTACTTTGAATTTCATTTGCTTTTTTATTTTAATTTTACAACTTTAATTTTAACATGTTTCATTTTTACTTTAATTTTCATTTCAGTCAATTTTAATGAAATGGAGTAATATTAATTTATTATTTTTTTAAAAATTAATTCTAAATAAATACACCACAACATTATATTATCTAATTTTAGATTATATATTTATATGGTATATTTTCCATAAAAATAGGAATACAATCTTCCCTTAATTCTTTATTATATATACTAGACACATAATATCATTAAATTAAATAGTTGTAAAAAAAAAAATTTAAAAAATACACAGAATTGAAACTAATCATATATTCAAATATATTATGGAATATGGATTTAATATAAGGAAAACACTTATATGAAACAATTTAATTCATAGATGAGTTGGATCGATCTATATGACCAATTAATATTTAAGTAGAACCTTTTTCATGTATGAAACATTAAAACCGTCTTACACTAGAGTTGTTCACATATTCATTGGTATCCTAATTTTAAATCTACTATTTTTTGCTTGTGCATTGTGGTTCTACTTCGTTAGTAATTTGTATAAATATCACCAATTTTTTTCTACAATAAATGTTTTTTGTTATTATATAAAATTCTCTATAAAACAATGTTGTAGAATCATTGTCATTTTTCTCGGCATTTTCATTAGTGTCATCACCGCTATCGTCCACACACGGTTCACCACCAAGTTAGAGAAATCCAAATTAGAGTTGTTCCAACTTGTCTCTATGATGTCAAAGACACATATTTAAAAAATCTTAGTAAAATCAAAGAAATCATAACAGAGACGGATATAAATGGTACAAACACGCAAAAAATGAATCACGAAAAGAAAATAGAAGAGAAATTTAACATGTGCATGTAAAAACAAAATTAAACCACAAACCTATCCATTCTAGGAAGGATACAATTAGATTTCCAGGTGTCAATTAAAAGAAAAGTGTTGTAATGATCTTTGCTCTCCATTATTGATATTTTTACAATGCAAATGTTGCACAAATACCAATCTTAGAAATTAGAATATAACAGGGCTAAAAAAAAATAGAATATACACTTTTTTTATTTTCTAAACTATTTTTAGAAAAAGGAGGACAAAAAAGAAGAAAATGAAAGATAAATATGTTCTTGAAGATAAACCTACAACAAAATTTCAATTTTATTATTCTACATTCCTCAATTTCCCCTCCGATAATGTTCAAAAGCTACCTCGTGCTGCATCAATGAAATGCCATATGAACTTAAATATATGTAATAATAGTCGAACAAATTTAATTGAAAGAAACGGGGAATTTTCATGACACTCTTGCTAGCATAGGGATTCTTAGTTTGAGTTAATTCTGTTTCATTAGTATTTAACATTACAATTGTAGGTAATATTATTAAAAGTGGAGAAAACGTGGTAATAGAGGAGGCATGTATATCACATAAACATATTATGTATATGATATATAAGCATACTGTTACAAACTTACAATAACGACAAAGTAGAAGATGGATTAATAAAGAATACACAACAATACAATTCCAAAAAAAAAAAAAAAAAGAGAAAAGTAGAGAAGTATTGAGAATTCTTATGACGAAAGTTGGGTAAAAGGTCTGAAAAACTAAGGAATACCCTGAAATCAAGAAAATTCGGCATGGATTAGCAAAGAATCATTTTTCTTGATTTTTAATGTTGTTCACATCAAATGGTATTTTCTGCATTGACAAATTCAACTTCATATACCGACATGAAAAATTATTTATCAATTGCTCCTCTGAATAATTTTTTAACTGAAACAAAAAACTCACTCTTCCCCTTAGAACCGCTAATCTCCCCATTGCTTCACTTTTCTCTTTACTCAACTCCTCAAGCAACAACTTCCTTTCTTTTTCTGCATCATTTTTAACTCCTGAAATTTTCATCCATATGATCTCCGAACCCCTGATCTTTCTCATCCACACCGTCCCCTTTCTCTTTATCTACCTTGTAAATCTACATTTCAGTGAAGAATCCATAGTGTGCTGGTGTAGCAAAAGTGAAAGTAGAAAATGGATGTCTCAGATTCAAGTGCAGAATTCAAACAACCTACTTTTGTGTTTTGAGACAAACAGAAAATACAATAACTTTAAAATTAAAAAAATATGCATTAAAATGTGACAATCCAGTTCTTTAATTGGCTTAAGGACTTACTCTTCCTGAATATGCATTAAATTTAATTTGAACCCAAACCTTTCTTCGAGCCATTGGAGGACATAAGTTTTGTTCTGATGGTGAGCCGTAGCAAATACTGCAATATGCTGTTTCGTATCCATAAATAAATTCATGAGAACTTCAGCGCCACGAAGATGAAATGGCTACTTTTAATAGGATACTACTAAGAGATGTCATGTCTATATGGATAAGATTAAAAAGTTTGGAACCAAGATTCAAGGTCCTATAACTATGTAAGGGGAAAGAATTCAATAAATTTCCATAAAACAAAGACAATCAGTGCAATGAATACAAAATACGATCACATAATTATAGGATACTAGTGTAATACCCGCGTATTACGCGGGATTGTAAAAAATATTATTTAGTATGATTATATATATTTTTTGTTTTAAAAAAGTGTGTATATAAGAAATCAAACATTTACACAATTGTCAAATTACAACATAAAAAAAACATGTGATTGATATTTATGTTTCTAAATGGAAAACTATTGACAAAATATACACCAATTTTTTTTCTGTAATGAGGTCCCGAATTTCAGATGAAGATCTTGACATAGAAATAATTGTTATTTAGGCAATGTCCATCGTGTATTCACCACCAGTCCACCATCATACATGTTATAACTTCCATTTGACCATTGAAAAAAACATGACAATTAAATATCAATTAGTGTCGTTAAAGAATATACTTAATAATTTTACAATCAATATAAAATAGTTATTTACTCGCGAATAAATTCAAATAATCCATCAATAAATGTAAATTCAAATGTGAAATAAGGAGATCTTTCTTTAGGAGTAGAAATCTAACAAAGAAACCTGTCAATTTTCACATCCATCCCCAATTTTTATGCTATATTACAATGAGTCAAATTGTTTGGTGTGATAAGAGAACTATAAATCAATAGTTAGTTCCACAACAATTTAATATATATCTCATTATAGTAGTCAATAAGTACTAAATTAAACACAAATAAAATAAGATATAAAAAATGCAAATAAAACTAAAATAATCATTTAATACAAAAGAATGATAGTGTCCCAACTAAAACAAATGTACAATAAAATAATTATAATATGAAGCTTCTATTTATAACCAATCAATACATGGATATGATAACCATAAAAAAATATGCAAAATACCATATGAAAATATATAAATAATGACTCTGTCTAACCATCAAATATAAATTAATAATAAATGGATATAAAATACAACACGTATATCTATAACCCATCAATACGTACGAACAACTTAAAAAATTTATATATTTTCGGCATCAATAAATCTCATTAAAGAAGAATAAATTAATGGAATAAACACTCCCCGTTCACCAAGAAGATGAGAGCTTTGAAAATAATTTGTATCGAAACCTTCAAAAGAGAGCATTGTAAATCAAATTATGAAAGAGTTCGTAAAAAGACTTCACTACCAAAAGAAAGGTTCCAATGCCATACATTGTGAATATGTTCTACGCCACATAATTGTCCAAAAAATAAAAACTATACAAATTAAAATATAGAAGAAAAAAATATATAATAAGAATCACCAAAGTTTTGTCCAATCAAAACAAATTTCTGAAAATCTCCCCATAATCGAGATAATCCGAGGCACGACGGAAGTTGTCAAACAACACAAATAATAAAGTGCATATGGAACAATCTTCTATTGTTTTTCTTCATAGTTACCTTCATATCGTTTGTTAAATTAACTCAAAAAATTAAAAAATACACACCTCTGTTATTATTAAAAGCATTATCACCACTACTTCTCAAAAAACATAAAGCATATCCCTCGACAGCTTTAAGAATGTGAAAAAAATCAAGTTAAGAATGTTGTCAATACATCATAAAAATAGCAAAAGAAAATGAGTTACCAAATAGTTAATACAGAAATTTAAAAATTGTATCAATCGAAATAAATATTAATAGTCACAAAATAATTCCTGAGGTTTAGCCTATAAAAAAAAATATGTTTTTCTTTCAAATTACATATCTCTCTCTAACTAAAGGAGGGTTGAGACAAACTAACTAATGTAATGAAATACAGCTAGTAAACACTGTTAAAAGAATTTCAAGGTGTATAAAGGTTAAAATTAGATGCTTCTACTGAATAATGTGACATTAATTGAACTTTACTTAACATTATAGAAAATTACAACACAAATCTTTGAAACTTGTATAGATTTAGTTTACATCACCTAAGATTAAAAGTAGAATTTAGGTCCAATAGGAGCCATAATAATACTTGTTCTTTTTTAGAATTCTCTCCATGCATGTGAAATCTAGTTATTTTCTACATCATCATTTCTGCTGCATAAACCTACAATCTAGAAAGTAAAAATAGAAGGCAAATTATCCAATCACATACCATATTGTGCAGATTACAACATATTGTTCAATCTGGAGTACAATCCATCTAAATAGTAAGAACCTAGAGAGTAGACATTGCAATTGAAAAAATCAATTCATACCAGGCTTGAGAAATTCACTATACTTGTAGAATTGTAACTTTTGAGTCGGAGAACATTCCAAAAAGAACAAAAGAATTACTTAGTCTGCAGATCATGAAGAAAGGACAAATCAAAACAATGTAATCAACAACTCAATATAAATTAATTAATATACTTCCATTAGGTTGATGGATTTTTATGAGAGGAATATTTGCTCTGCAAATATATATATATATATGAGAGCAGTAGAGATAATAGAGAGTGCCTGGAATGAATTCAAATGTGTTCAGTGAATTGGTAGAAGACAGAAACAGTAAATACTAAATATAACAATGAGGTGAAATGAATGGTGGATGGATTCTCTAGAAAAGTATGGCCTCCATCAGAAGTGGAGGCGAAAACTAAGAAGACGATACGCTGCCGCAAGAGATATTCATAGAAAACTGAGTAAGAATGTAAGATCACAGAAGTCACAACTTTTGAAATAAACCATACTTTTGCATAAAGAGCAGGAAAAGTAAATACGCATGCCACATTAAATAATCAATTAAAGCGAACCTTATGTCGAAATGTCCAACATTTTGTATCAGTGTAGCAAGCACGTACATCTACTACTCCACCATCATCTGAAACAAAATTTAATCTAGAGGAATTGATGTTTGAATGCATAAACACACGCTTGATGGAAAAAATACCCCAAACATTAGGCCAAACACTTATGCAATTGACAGGTTACAACATAAAAAAAAACAAAACAAATGAGATTCGTATTTATATCATAATAGAGTTCTAGAACTCTAGCACTGACTGAGATAAAAAAATCAATTAGTACCAAACTTGAAATTAAAAAAGAAGGGCAAAACATTAGCCATTCTAATTTTGCAACAACAATGATTAGATATTACAATCTTAAAATGAAAAAAGTATCACATCATAAACAACCCCATAATATTTAAATGTAGCAAGAGCATTCTAAAAAAAAAATTTTAATCGATTAATCTAAAGAATTAAAGTCCTTCCAAGTAGGTAAATAAACAAAATGGAACTTAAACCAATGGTTGCAATTAATATATGATCTCACGATAGAATGGGAGATAGAGGATTCAGAGAAGCCACATAGAAATAAAGCCACATTAGACATTTTGGCACATTAAAGAAGACCCCGAGAACATAAGATTGAACCTCCAATTTCAAAATAATCACCACATAAATCTTACTTATTCATACATCATACGTAAAACTGAAGAAAACAAATCTGAAAAAAAATACAGAGATTAGAAAATTGTACGATTGAAAGGTTAGAAAATTGACTCACCAAATCGCTTACCACGCGGAAGAGTGTAATCGAGGCGGCAGAGTGAAGCAGTAGTGGGAAAGATTTGAGATGAGCAGAGAAGATGAAAGAATAACAACAATTCACACACAACATCTGTAAAACTGAAGAAAAAGAAGAATATAACAAATAGCACCAAGATTGAGAAAATTGTATGAATTAATTAAGATAAAAAAGTGACTCACAGTTAAAACGCTTACAACGACGACGTGTAATCGAGGTGGTGGAGTAGTGATGCAGTCATGGGAGAGAGTTAGGAGATGCATAGAAGAAGATGAGAGGTAAAAGTGAAAATAAATAATATAAATTAAAATGTAAGTTAACCCCAAATCAGGGCATGTATTAAGATTTAAAACTTTAATGCTAAAATTGAAAGTTTGGAAAAGAGAATGAATGAAGGAGAAGAGAAGAAATTTGAAATGGAGTAATTTTAAGAAGAGTAGGTTGAAATAGATTAATGTGGTTGTGACATGTGTCACAACAAAAGTTTGTAAATATATATATATATAGATATCCAAAGTATCTCTCCAAATCTATATTTTCTGCACAATGAAATCTCTTAATTCCATACAACACATGAGCATAGTTCCGATAATCTAATCACGAACATTCAACTGCCTTTTTTTTTATCCTATTTTTACATTAATAGTGGTTTAAGAATAATAAACCAAATCAACAAACTGTAGAATGCTCATGGGTGTGTAAAGATTACAAACCTTGCGCCATTCATTCTACCAACATCATACGCATTTGTCCAGAATGAATTGTGCACACCTGCAACACATCCATGAAGTCGCTCATTAATGAAGATAGAGAAGACAACAAATTAGTTGAACAATGCTATCTATTTTAGTCTAGTCAGGCAAGAACTATGAATTCTTTAGATGACTTATCCATTCATTAAGGATACACTGAATCATAAATCAACATAAACTAATTAAAAGATAGTTCTCTAAGCCAGACAAAATAAAATATTTTAAACTGCAATCAAGACAAACCTGCTAATCATAATCCAGCATCTTGACAAGCAACATCAGTCATCATCATATGTGAACAAATGATTATGCAAGCTGTAACGCTATTAATGTTAAAACAAATTATTTTACTTCACAGTCAGCAGGAATAAGAAATATAGGAGCAAATGAGCAACTTTATTTCCAATTCTATAATTATTTACTTTTGCACAATAAGTTCTTTTATGCTTTCCTTAATACTGTTGAAGACAATCTTTATGTGCAATAATCAATCATGATTCATGGAGAATGTTACAAATACAATGCATAACATCACTCACCAATGGAATATCTTCTTGCTTCTTATCAGAAAGAAGTTGAGAAACAAATTAAGTGCAATGAATCAGAGTTATCCTGTAATATGAAGCATTAAATAATTTTATTGGATGTTCTTTGGCTTACAAAAAGTTATTATAACAAATACTCAGTATTAACTATAAAAACCATTTCATTAAGGTCCATCCCAAGATCAGCAAATGAGTTCTGCTCAATTATCGAACTATCAAACGACTTCTCCACAGTAGATGAGTTCCTCTAGAGAGAATTCATAAACATACCAGAATTTTTTCTGAGAAATTGTTGTTGCCTGTTGAAGATTTCCAAAGTCCGTTCCCACCTACTCCTTTCCAATCATGATAAGATTTAAGGGCAAGTACACAATTAACAATTCTTGACTTCCCTCCCTAATATTCAGGTCACAATAGTTTTACCTTCAACTTTTTCCATTGCAATGAATGAACTAAAATAGTATGCAAGCACTTTTATGTTGGCATAAACTCTAAAGATGAACTAGAGATACAATACATGTTCTAGATCAGATGCTTCAAAAGCTGGAATCCCCATTTCCTCTACAAAATCAAGAAAGTTCCTAAGGCTTTCAAAGTATTGGAACGAATGTAGAGCATCCCCATCAGGAACAACTACAGAATCAGAAGGCGCTTCAACTACCTAGAAGTCAACCAACAATTAAATTGCAAACACATATTAGAAAATGAGAGAGAGAGAGAGGATCGGAAGATGGGTGTACTTTTGGTACAACACCAGGTTGAACCTTGTTAAGTGCATTGCAAAGTACTATAATCCCACTTCGTAAACCTTAGCATGAAAAGTTTTTCATAGCTGCAAATTAATTCAATTTATCACATAAATTCTTCTAAAGCACATCTAGCATACTCCTATTGTAAAGGTCAAAAGTACTAATTTTTTATAGTCGAATTAATCAAATTATGTAAAGTTTCTATTTACTCTCAGGGACGGACCTTTTTGGGGAATTTCCTCCGCGGAGGCCTTGCTTTGCCGCAACACATATTCGCAAATCTTAATCTGCCAAATTTCAAGAAACAACAAAATATTATTGTTAATCAAGGAAAATGACGAAATCTGCAATATTTAAAATTTGCCCAAATCAATAGTTATATCAGATGTAAAAAAAAAAACGCACCTTCTTATTCGGTTTCAGCCATTTCTTTACAGATAGAGTTTCATAAGAGAGTGCGACTCACCGGACCTCTACCGTCGTTGCAACGAAGGTTGTTACCGGCGAAAAGAGCCAGCAACACTACGATTAAAATTAGACAAACATATGCACATCCCACATCGCCTCTCCATAGCCACATCCCAGGTCGTTTCCGGTGTGCTTGGGCTGCCATAGATTAATTATAAAATCAACTAACATCAATTAAAAGATTCTAATAGACAATCAACAGACATTAGAACACGGATTTGGGCCCAGAGTTTAGAATGCTTCCAGAACCCTGATCGCCATTGATGGAGATTCATTCTTTCTCTTTCGCCATGTTACAATTGAAATGGATGATGATAGACTCGAGTGTATGGGGAAAGCGTTAAACAATCTACACGGAGAATGATCGGAATTAATGGAGGTTTTTTTGAAGGGTAGCCCACTGCAGAAGTTGAACCGGCAATGCGAGAATCTAAAATCTAATGTGACACGTGTCAGAAGAATAGATCATCTAAAATGACACATGGCGGAAGGCTGGAGAGTCTCATCCTCCTTTTATATATATAGAAGATTAAATTATATTTACATGTGAATAGGAATACATCAGCCATTAATCCTCAAAATACAACTCTCAACCCAATTCATCTATGTAGGTATGCGATTTAATTTTAATATTTTTTAGGGATTAAAGTTTTTTTAGTCCTTTAAGTTAGACTAATTTTGAATTTGGTCCTGATGGAATGCATATTTTGATTTTGGTCCCATAAGTTGGCCTAAATTTTGAATTTAGTCCAATTACCTACCATTGCATGTAAATGAACCGGTCAAATCCTTAGCTCGTACATTTTTTTGCACATGAGGAAATTCACGGTTATTCACGATTGATTTGAATTGCACACGAGCTAAGGATTTGACCGGTTTATTTACCTGCAATGACGGATAATTGGACTGAATTCAAAATTTATACAACTTATGGGACAAAAATCAAAATTTGTATTCCATCAGGACCAAATTCAAAATTAGTCCAACTTAAAGGACTAAAAAAACTTTAATCCCTATTTTTTAAGAGTATATACAAGTAATCTCAATAAAATTAAAATCTTGTAATAATCACACGTTAGTGACGATGATGATCACTTAATAATATTTATTAACCATGATATATTTTTAGTTTGAGCTTGATTCAACTAGGGCTGGCAAATCGTGCTATCGTGTCGTGTTTCGTGTCGACACGATAGTGACACGACACGATAAGGCCAAACACGAACACGACACGATAAGGATCTGTGTCGACACGACACGAACACGATAATTTACGTGTCGACACGACACGATAACAACACGATAATTTTCGTGTCGACATGACACGACACGATAACAACACGTAACACGATAACGACACGATAAGAAAATAAATCAATTTAAAATTGTATTAAATATATAAAAAATAATATATTTATATAAATATAAAAAATTATCGTGTCATTATCGTGTTATTATCAGATACGTGTCATTATCGTGTCGTGTCATATCAGGTAAATAAAAGGTTAACGGGTTGTTAACAGGTTAATGGGTTACCTGTTAATTTTATCGTGCTTAACGGGTTGACACGAACCCGACACGAAATTTTCGTGTCGTTATCAGGTCGACCCGATAACGACACGAACCCGATAAGGCCAAACACTAACCCGCAATTTTTGTGTCGGATTCGTATCGTGCTATCGTGTCGTATCGAAAATTGCCACCCCTAGATTCAACCCATAAAAAAATTGTCAACCATTACGTGTTGCAAAATTTAAGATGACCATCAAAGCTGCAATGCTTTTCTCTCATTCAAATTCATCACAAATTGTGATTTGAGAAATGTTTTTTTAGTTAATACAGTATTTGCTCATTTATATAGTATTAACGACATTAATAAATATTATTAAGTGATCACCATCGTCACTTGTTCCTGTTCTAAGGCGTGATTATTACAAGATTTTAATTTTATTGAGATTACTTATATCTCTCTCTTAAAAAATATTAATATCTCTCTCTTAAAAAATATTAAAATTTAAGGATTAATATGTAAATATAATTTAATATATAATAAAGAATTAAGGAAAGATTGTATTTCTATTTTTATGAAAAATATACCATATAAATATATAATCTAAAATCAAATAATGTAATGTTGTGGCATGCCACGTAAGCAGTGGGCACAAAAAATAGTGTCCACCGGTGGGCATTATATCATTCCCGATAAATACACTACCTTTAGTCTCAGTATCAATTTAATCACGATTTTATAATTATGGTAGAAAATTCTAACATTTCATCGTCTTTCAATTAGAAACATTTTTTTTTTCGACCAACAATTGATGATGTGACTATAATTGAGTAATTGTGGGGAGGAGGTATGAATTTTAAAAAATTCATTTATTAAGTATTAGCAATATAACGTTAAACAATTTTATTATTAATCTTGAATTTAAATCTAAATTAGATATTTCAAAAAAAATTTGATCAAATCACAAATATTTATTACATCAATTATTATAATTTAAAATTGTACTAATATTCCTTTAATTTTTTATATTGATTTTTTTATATAAATAAATTTATATTCATTTATTCTATTATTGTTATATATATATTCTAATATACTCCGTATATTATTACAATGTTTTTTTTATCTTTTAATATATTAATAAATTAAAATATATTATAAATTTATTTTTTCAATTCGGCTGTCTTACACTAGAAAATTATAGAAAGTATATCCGCGTAATACGCTGGTCAAATTAGTATTTATTCATTTATATATTCACGTACCTTAGATAAATGTATAACTTATCTTTTATTCAAATTTTAGGCGCTACTAATTATAATCAATTAAATAGTAACTAATTCCATTATTTTTGCAAATTTGTATCAAAACTATAGTAACTATATATGTAAAATCGTACATACATTAATTAATGATGGTAAATTATTTCATACAAATCTTTTATATTGCATTTATAATTGACCAAGTTTAAATGGAAGTAACAAATTAAAGAGAATTCAGTTCATTGATTTTTATCAATTCATCTAAAAATTTTATAATTATAACATATCAAATGATACTAATTTTCTGAAGAGTAAAATTTTATTTTTTTAAATTTTTTGAATTAATTCTGTTGAGGTATTTTTCATATCAATTTGTTTAATGCATATGATTATTAATGTTTGTTTTCTTAATTTTTTAATCTAATTTCATATAATAATATTAATAGATATTTTCTTAAATTAATAGCTATGTAATATAGTTGAATGTTTTCAACTGTACTTAAACTTAATTATGAAAATTAAATTTCATCAATCTATCTACGGTACAAATTTCAAATGATTTTTAAATGTAAATTTTTGAGTTTTTTTTTTTCTGAGACACTTAAATTATAATTTAGAGCATTTTAGGATAGTATAAAAAACCTCAGCTATAATCATTACCTCACTAATTAACAATAATAAAATAATATATCATTTGAATTACTTAAATTCTAATTCAATCAACCACAATTTTAATTCTAATTCAATCAACCTCACTAATTAACAATAATAAAATAATATATCATTTGAATTACTTAAATTCTAATTCAATCAACCACAATTTTAATTCTAATTCAATCAACCACAATTTTAAACCAAACACCAACTTAATTAATACTAGAACACATGTGATATGAAAAATACAGAAATGTGATCAAGGAAATGAGAACAAGCCTCGATCCCTATTTTTTTTAATGATTCAAACAGCAGCATAATTGTTGAAACACATTTGACATTCTATTTCATCGATACTATTTACTAGTAGTGAATTTTAACCTGAATTACTTGGTCTTTAAGGATATATTTTACCAAGATTATCTCAGCTACTATTATCGACACCAAACCCACCATAATCGCGCGCAAATCTTTTTTCCAGCGAACGGATCGGGGGACGGGGGTAGTAGTGGGACCTGTGGTGGTAGTGGGACCTGTGGTGGTGGTGGTAGTGGGACCTGTGGTGGTGGTAGTGGTGATAGTGGTAGTGGTGGTGGTGGTAGTGGTGGTGGTGGTGGCGGTGGTGGTGGTGGCGGTGGCGGTGGCGGTGGTGGTGGTGATGGGTACAGTGGTGGTGGTGTGATGGGTACAGTGGTGGTGGTGGGTACGGGTACAGTGGTGGTGGTGGGGGGTACGGAGGGGGGGGGGAGTGGTAGGGGGTACGGAGGTGGTGGTGGTGGTGGTGGGTACGGAGGAATCGGTGGTGGTGGTGGGGTGTACAGGGGAACCGGTGGTGGGGTGTCCAGGGGAACCGGTGGTGGTGTGTACAGGGGAACCGGTGGTGGGGTGTACAGGGGAACCGGTGGTGGGGTGTACAGGGGAACCGGTGGTGGGGTGTCCAGGGGAACCGGTGGTGGTGTGTACAGGGGAACCGGTGGTGGGGTATCCAGGGGAACCGGTGGTGGGGTGTCCAGGGGAACCGGTGGTGGGGGATACGGGAGTACCGCTGGCGGAGGCGGAGGATTGGGATACTTCCATCCCAATTAGACGGCCGAGGGTGTTCCCCTTAGAGTGAACAGGAGTGCTTTTAGTGGTCATGTGTTGGCCGAGGGTGCTCCGTGGTGGAAGGGGATCGCTTTTACTGGAGACGTGTTGCCGGTGTTGCCGGAGGGGTAGTGTTATACCTAGTCAAAGAGGTCAATCTTTGACAAGTCAATCCTAGTCACCATCTTACGTGGCGAGGACCAGTCAACAAAGTCATGCGACGACTAGTCAACAAGACCAAGAAAATGTAATAGATTTAATGTATTTAATATATTTAAGTGCTCGTCCAAAGATGTTGGCGAGCACTGTCTTAGTTAGCTGCTCGCCCAAATGTGTGGCGAGCACGTGCTTATTCTTAGTTAAGAAGTTTTAGTATTGAAGTCTTGGGAGACAGCATGGAGCGTGGCGACCACACTCCTCGAAGGTCCTCCGGCGACCACCATGGCCCAGCTCCTCGGCACCTTGGCGAGGACGAGCACCTAAGGCGGTTTAGCATTAAATGCGCCATCAAATCACCTTTTCGGGCAGAATGAAGGTCCAATCTGGAGGCACCACGTGTAAAGGGCGGGCAGCCCCTAGAAAACAGTATATAATGCCCATTTGGGCTCATTTGTAACATAAGTTAGAATTCCACTCAATCACCCTCAACCCAAAGCAATAAACACTCCCAAGCTCAAAGCTTTAGCTTCTCTAAGAAGCTACTTTTGGTGTTCTTCATCAAGATCATCATAAATCCTCACTTTAATCCACATAAACACGTAATAATCCCCGAATAAATTATATATGTTTGTATCGTGCTAAGCACAGTCCACATCCAAGTCAACCCGAATTTAGTGCATACAACATTTGGCGCTAGAAGGAGGGGATCTTTTACGTGTTTAAATCATCAAAGTTTCGTCCGATCAACGAGCGATCGGTTAGCAAACTCCCTGTTTCAAGCTTTAATCGGTATATCTACCGTTTAGAGCATCATCTACGATCTTTAGTGTTCTTCGTGTTCTTGAACATTTTTAGTTTTCGTAGCATATTTTGGAGTTTGATCTCCTTGTATTTGTGTTTTCAAGCTTCTATTGTTGTTACTTTGCTAAGACTAGTAGTTGTAATAGCACGTTCTTCTGCGTAAGAACTTTAATCTTTCGTTTTTTAGATCTTTACTTTGTAATCTAAAAAGACACTCTTTAAACGATGTCTCAGCACACTCCACCGCTCGGAGGGAACGAGCACCCTCCGCCGCCGGCAAATCCTTTTGCAAACCTAAACATGGGGGATATTCTGAATGACCCCTAACACTTGAAAGACCTATCGGACTACCTCCTGGAGAAGAGGAGGAAAAACGAGGAGGAAGAGCTCGAGAAGGCCAAAGATCGGGCTTTCGTCGAGGCTCGCAAAAACAGGGGGAACGAGGATGACCGTTCCTATCACTCACATTCCGCTCACCCCCAAGATAAAGGCAAGAACAAAGTCGGCGAGCACTCCTACAATAGCCATACGGGAGACTCACAAAGGAATTCGGTTTTCAACCGAATGAACGACAATGATGGAAGGGCTCCTCGCCGAGTACCTTTCAACGTGGATGGCCGACCACCACCATCGCGCTGATAGGAGAGATCAGGGCGACAGAGTCTCAGCTCTAGATCGAGTGGGACCAGGGAAGGGTTCGCGAGCTCCGGCCAAGAGTTATCGCGGCCACCATTCTGATAGACACTCTCCCAGGCGATCACGTCATGATGATCGCCCAGCCATTTCCCATGGGAGTCGACGTGACGAGAACGTCGTCCCACGAGCTCAAACTGCCGAGGAGGGGCAAATCGCCCAGTTCCTCGAAACACAAAAATTAATGAAACAAGAGATGGACGCTCTGCGAGTAGAGGTGGTCGCCTCGAAGCAAGGGACCACACTGCCGATCAGTCTTCCCGCACCTCCACTAAGTGTTGCAATCCTCCCCGCCCCCATTCAAAGAAAGATCCAAATGCCTTCCATGACGGCATATGATGGGATGTCCGACCCCAGAGTACACTTGTCCAAGTACTCCAACTATATGGCCTCAATCGGGGCAACGGACGCCACACAATGCAGAAACTTCTCCCTAACATTGGGAGATCCGGCTCATCGTTGGTACACAACTTTGAGTGCCGGATCAATCACATCTTTCCACGAGCTGGGACAATTCTTTCTGACCTACTACGGGTCCATTGCTGCTCGTCCGGCATCAAATCAACGTTTGGCTAACGTTCGCCAATCTGTGAATGAGTCGGGGAAAGACTTCATCGAGCGCTTCAATAGGCTGGTGATCGATGGAGAGGCCGTAAACGATGAGACGAAGCTAATCTCGGCTGTTTCCGGTCTAAGGATAGGTACCAAGCTTTGGGAATCTATCCATCTTACTTTCCTAGTTTCTTATGCGGACTTCCGCACGAGGGCTGGGAACTTCATTCAAATGGAGGAAATAATGGACGCTGCCAAGGCTAACGAGCAGCCTGACACGTCCAAGAGAGTGTGGCCCAAGAAAAACACGAACACTGGGGAATCTTCCCAGCCCAAGAAGGCGACCACTCAGGCTGGCAGTGCTCGCCCAGCGAACTTCAGGCCGTTCGAGGAGGCACCTGAGATCATCCAGTTCAGGGAGGCCCTCACCGTGGATCCTAGGGGCATCTACGACGCAATCAGGGGGAAAAATCTGCTCCCCCAAGCAAAGCCCATGCATACGAGCGATGCAAATCTTGATGGTAGTAAATTTTGTAACTACCACAACTCTGTCGGCCACCACACCAATGGGTGCCGAGACTTGGTGAGAAATCTCTTCAAACTTTACAACGAGGGTAAGCTCACCCAATTCATCAAGTCCGGAGGTGGAAACGGCGACAACAGGGGAAAGAAACGTCGCGACGACAGCGACGACCTGCGCCAACAACTGAGTCGTCCCAAGCTGACTCCTCCCATGCCAAAGAATACTAGTGGCGACATCGACAATCTGGGCCAAGACTGCCTTATGATAGAGGGACCTTTGGGGGGGACTCAATCCGGAGTCGCTCTGTCTGTTCGCCGGGCTCAGGGCGAACAGCGAGCACTCAACAATGTGCACCAGGTGTGCGTCGCTCCTACTGCCGAGAAGCCTCCTTCTCATCAAATCCGTTTCACGGACGACGACCTGAACGGCGTGGTGCAGCCAAACAATGATGCGTTGGTCATCACGGGAAAGATAATGGGAACCGTCGTCCATCGCATGATGGTCGACACTAGGTCATACACCAACATCCTTTTCAAGCATACTTTGGATGCTCTTGGTGGATATGCAGATTACATCGAGCCTTGCGACGATATAATCGTAGGGTTCGGGGACACGCGCAACCTTCCCATTGGGAAAATCAGACTATCTTTGGAGTTGGCATCGTCAAAAGAGCCTAAAATGCACCATGCTAGGCAGCTCGACTTCTTGATCATCGACATGCCATCATCCTACAACGCGTTCCTAGGCCGACCTTTCTTCAACGAGTTCAAGGCGGCCGTTTCAACTTTTTATTATTGTGTAAAGTTTCCAACCCCGGCGGGAGCTATAACCGTTATGGGCGATCAGACACGGGCGAGGGAGTGTTCCGTCCGTTTTGCAAAACGTCATTCTAAAGAAAGCGCCATGGTTGGAAAGTATATTATGTGTCAAACTCAAACAGAACAAATGAACTACTTGGAGGGTCTTCCTAGCAAGTACAGAAAAATTGAAGTTGGGGAATGCAGTCATCAATCCGACGACCACCAAGTGGAGGCGAACGAGCACGCCTCCATGGAAGTGGACGACCACACCCCAATGGAAATCAACGAGATCCCCGACGACCAGTCTCCAGAAAACTTTCCAGATTTGGAGCCTAGGTTAGGCTTCGAGCCAAAATTCGGAATTGAGGACCCTCGTTGGAAGGAACCTAAAGAACGGGCAACTTCAGCGGAGGACCTTGAAACCATCCAACTAAAAGAAGCTCGTCCTGAACTCGAAGTATTCATAGGTTCGAATTTACCAGAACATCTGCGATCGGACATGGTCGCATTTTTTAAAGAAAACATCGGTGCATTCGCCTGGTCGCACGAAGATATGGTGGGCATTCCCACGAATCATGCCTGCCACAGACTAAATATTGATCCAACAAAAAGACCCATCACCCAAAAGCGAAGAAAATTTGGGCCTGATAAAAGTGCGGCTTTGGCAGTCGAAATCAAGAAATTGATCGACAACAAGTTAATAGAGAAAACTGGAACTGATCCCGAGTGGTTGGCAAATCCAGTGCTCGTCAAAAAAATGACCGGATCGTGGAGATTGTGCATAGACTTCACAGATTTAAACGACGCCTGTCCAAAAGATCATTTTCCGATGCCCCACATTGATCACCTAGTGGATAATACAGCGGGGCACGAGATTTTAACTTTCATGGATGCCTTCGCAGGGTACCATCAGATTGCAATGCATCCCGACGACCAGCGACATACGGCCTTCATGACGGCGCGTGATATGTATAGCTGGAAAAGAATGCCTTTCGGTTTGAAAAACGCGGGGGCAACGTACCAAAGACTGGTAAACAAGATGTTTGAGAAACACATCGGCGAGATGGTGGAGGTCTATATCGACGACATCGTTGTCAAAAGCTTACGGAAAGAAGATCACCTACACCACCTTGCCATGACATTCGATATCCTAAGAGAGTACAACATGAAGTTAAATCCAAAGAAATGCAGTTTTGGAGTTAGCTTAGGAAAATTTCTGGGGCACTTGGTTAGCCAGCGGGGCATCGAGGCGAATCCGAGTAAAATTCAAGCAATAATCAATATGCAAAGCCCAAGGAACGTGAAAGAAGTTCAGAGGTTGACAGGATGCCTTGCATCGCTGAATAGATTTATTGCACGAACGGGCGATCGTTGCAAACCTTTTTTCGACGCTCTGAAAAAAGGAAAGTTCGAGTGGACCGACGAGTGCGAGAAAGCTTTCGAGAAATTGAAGGAGTATTTATCGGATCCGAAGGTCCTATCCAAGCCAGTCCCCGACGAAATTTTATATCTATACTTGGCGGCCACTGACTGTGCGATCAGTTCAGTGCTCGTCCGAGCTGAGGGGAGCACACATCTGCCTATCTACTACGTAAGTCAAACACTGCGAGATGCGGAGTTGAGATACACTCCAATGGAAAAATTGGCGTACGCACTAGTTATGAGTGTTAGAAAATTAAGGCAATACCTGTTCGACCACGAGGTGGTCGTCCTCACCACTTTCCCTCTCCGACGAGCACTGCATCGTCCGGATACCACGGGAAGACTTCTAAAATGGTCGGTAGAGATCGGACAGTTTGGTCTCACCTACGCACCTAGAACGGCAATCAACGGACAAGTGCTGGCAGAATTCATCGTAGAGCTCACTTTCCCAGAGAAATTGGCCGAGGGAATCGAGCTTCCTTGGACACTGTTCGTCGATGGCTCGTCGACGAGCACCAAAGCAGGGGCAGGAGTTGTCCTCACCAGCCCAACCGGACAGACGTTTGCTTCGGCGATCGAGTTCGAGTATCGGGCGACCAACAACGAAGCAGAGTACGAGGCTCTGGTTGCAGGAATCAAGATGGCTATGGCCGTGGGCGCTAGAAAACTGAAATTTTTTTCTGACTCTCAACTGGTTGTATGTCAAATCACGGGCGAATACGAGGCTCGCGGCGATCAAATGATAAAGTATCAAGACCTAGTGAAAGGATTACTCGAGCAATTTGATCAATTCTACATCGAGCAAATCCCTAGGGAGGAAAATACGCAAGCAGATGCGTTAGCTCGGCTGGCCACTTCAGAGGGGGAGGCAATATTTTCAGAAGCAACCATCACCAAAATTTCTTCCCCATCGGTGAACAGAGGTCAAGTTTTGCAGGTTGAAGCGACCAGCGACGAGGACTGGAGGACGCCGATCACCAAGTACATCAAGACCGGCGAGCTCCCGGCAGACAAAGTGAAGGCAACCAGATTGCAACTCAGATCCGCAAGGTACACAATTGTGGGCGACCAGCTGTACAAACGGGGTTTTTCAATGCCTTTATTGAAATGCCTCGGAGAAGACGAAGCGAGGATCGTCATGCACGAAATCCAGGATGGAGTTTGTGGAAATCATACAGGGGGGCAAGCGCTCGCTCTAAAGATCGTAAGGCAAGGCTATTTTTGGCTAACACTGAAGAAAGATGCAATCCATTACGCGCAGACGTGCAAGAGATGTCAAGCCTTCGCTCCCGCCATTCACTCACCACCAGACGAGCTCATCTCGGTGTATAGTTCATGGCCTTTCGCGAAGTGGGGGATCGACATCATCGGACCTTTCCCACCAGCTGCTGGGGGGGTAACTTTCGTCGTCGTAGCAGTCGATTACTTCACCAAATGGACAGAGGCAAAGGCATTGAAGACCATCACAACGGGCCAAATGACAAGCTTCATTTGGAAGAACATAATTTGCAGGTTCGGCCTACCACGAGCGATAGTGACCGACAACGGACGTCAATTTACAAGTCAAGACATGCTGGATTTCTGCTCAAGATGGAACATCAAGAAAAAATTTTCAACACCCTACCATCCACAATCAAACGGTCAAGTAGAGGCGATCAACAAAATCATCAAGCACACCTTGAAAGCTAAGCTAGATGGATTGAAGGGCAAATGGGCCGAAGAGCTGCACATGGTTATGTGGGCATATCGGACGACCACGAGAAATTCTACTGGTGAAACTCCGTTCGCGCTCGCGTTCGGAACCGAAGCTGTCATACCAGCAGAGGGGCAAGTCCAAACTTTTCGAGTAGCAAATTATGACGAGCAGTTGAATAACGATGCACAGCTCTCCGATTTAGACTTCCTAGAAGAACGAAGGCTAACAGCGGACGAGAAGAATGTGGTCTACAAGCAAAGGTCAGAACGCTACTACAACACCAAAGTACGTGCTCGCCAGTTCACTATCGGCCAGCTCGTACTTCGGAGGGCGACGGAGCAGTCCATCGGCATACTTGGCCCGACTTGGGAGGGTCCGTACCGAATAACGCGCACACTCCTAAATGGATCGTACGAGCTAGAAGATCTAGAGGGCAAGCCGAGCAAGTACCCGTGGAACGCGGTCAAGCTGAAGAAGTATTACCAGTAAGTTTTTAAATTATTTCATATTTATAGTTTGTTTTTAATCATCATTTCAATTCAAGCAAAGTTTTAAATTTCCATCAAGTGTTAGATAAATTTGAAAGTTTAAACAAGGCTCTGCGTAGCCATCTAGGAAACAAAAGACGAGCACTCTTTTCTAAAGATGCTCGCAAGGTAGTGGCAAAGATGGTCACTACCTATCAAACAAAGAGTTCAACCGACGAATGGTTAACTCTAAAAGACGAGCACTCTTTCTTAGAGTCTCGCAAAAGGAAAGACGAGCACTCTTTCTTAGAGTCTCGCAAAAGGAAAGACGAGCACTCTTTCTTAAAGAGTCTCGCAAAAGGAAAGACGAGCACTCTTTCTTAAAGAGTCTCGCAAAAGGAAAGACGAGCACTCTTTTTTAAAAAAAGATGCTCGCAAAAGGAAAGACGAGCACTCTTTTTTAAAGATGCTCACAAAAGGAAAGACGAGCACTCTTTCTTAAAGATGCTCGCAAAGAAAAGACGAGCACTCTTTCTTAAAGATGCTCGTAGAATAACAAACGTCGAACAAACCAATGAAAGAAAAATATTTATTAAAAGCACTTGCAAAAAATTATCATAAAACAAGTGGAAAAACGAACACATCATAAGTAAAAACTTCCATTCATTAAAAAGCCTTAGAAGGCTGAAATTACAAAAAAGGCCTTAATGGCCGAACAGTCCTAAGAAAAACAAAATAAAACAAGCAAACTAAACTCCCGGAGCATTCTCCTCGGCAGGAGCAACTTGCTCGCCAGATACCCCCTCCTCGTTCACAACCTCCACTTCAGCAGGAGCACTCTGCTCGCCCTGTTGGGGTGGGGAGTCTTCGGGAGGATTCACGAACTCCACCGGAACTCCCGAGAGTCGAGGGAACTGGAGTCCCATTTGCACCAATGGAAGCAAGGGGAGCTCGGTTCTCGGCTGAGGATTCTCCTTCATAAGGAGGTCGTCCAGAAGCTCGCCGAGCGGAATCACATCCACTTCCGGATGAACGTCCAATAGCCTGTAAATGAGCCCGTGGGCAGTAAGCGCCACCGATAACATGGCCACGCCCCTAGCGAGCTCAGTTGTCTCATCTCTCTCATTTATTGCATCGACCAGCTGTTGCCGAAGAGTGGCCAACTCTTCCTCATCAGTTGCGGACTTATTTGTAAGAGTCCTTACCTCGTCCTCGGCAGTCTTGAGGCGAGCACGGAGACGTTCGATCTCTTGAAGATCTTCTTGATCCTTTTTTCGAACCATCTCAAGTTGGGCCTCAGAATCGGCCAACTTTGCCTCAGCATCGGCCAGCTTGGTCTCGAGGTCGACCACTTTCTCCTCGGAGGCGAGCAGTTGCCCTTCAACAACAGTTTTTGCCTTAGCCATTTGAGCAACTTTCGCAGCCCTGTCCTCGCTAAGCTTGCGACCTTCAGCGATCTGGCTGGCGAGTTTCTCTATGGTGTAAGAGGCTCGGCTCAAGTCAATGGCGACCAGGCGCGCATTTTCCATGGCATTATGGTTGTTGACCTCTTCGATCAGAGTGGTCGTCAACGAGCGAGGCAGGTGCTTCACCGCCCTCTGTGCGAACGGGTTCAAAGACTCCTTATCGACCGGATCCCGCGACCGGTAGAAGTCGAGAAGATTCTCGTTGAAGGGTTGGGCGATCGGATAGTCTGCAACTCTATTAAAGAAGGAAAGAATTAGAAGAAAAATATTTGAAAAATTTCTAAACTCTTTTTAAAAAAGTAAACTTACTTTGCAACCCTTGCGGCTTCCCAGCCGAGAAGTGTGTTGTCTCCCGGAGCCCTCTCCCCGGCCGACGAGCTCGTCGCGGTCTCTCGCGACCGAGTGCTTCGGGGAGGAGGGGATGCAACAGTTTTTTTGGGGGGGGGGGGGCGAGTCACCCCTCGGCGGAGGGGATCTCCTCGGCGAGATCCTCCTTTCAGCAGCAGGTGGGCGAGAAGTACCCCCTCTGGTCGGTTTAGCGACCTTTTTGGGTGGAGCCCCCGAGCTCTCCGCCCCTTTCCTTTTCTTTCCAGCGCCATCGACGATCTTGCGCTCGCGAAGGATTTGTGCCTGTCGAAGCATCCTGTTCGCTTTTAGGCGCTCGACTTTAACGGTGGGGGGAAGATAGGCGACAACCCTTTGAGGAACCACTACTAGAAAGAGAAGTGAGAAGTCAGTATCTTCGAAGAGTAAAATGATAAGAAATTTGAAGTAAGAAATATTTTACCTGGAGGGAACTCTCGAGTGAAGTGATGAGGAGGTACTCTGAGACCTGCTCGCTCACGCATACACTCCCTGTTCAGAAATCGGCAAGACCTCTCCAGGTAGCGACGGTTGAGAACGCAGCAAACATGGTACTGAAAGAGAGGAGTGAGACGGTGGTCGGCAGTCTTCTTGCGAACAGTTTCACCTACAAAAAGCGAGGAGTTATTCAGTATAGACAAAAACGAGCAGAAATTAAAAGACTTACCACGAATTCTTTGATATTCGGTCTCAATGGGAATGCGATCAGAAGATCCGTCCGGCCTCACTGAACTCATCCAGTCCCCGGCTACCCACCACCAGTTAGTTTTCCAATCCCTAATCTTGTTGGGAACCCCTTCGACCAACTTGAAATTATCTCGGCCTCGTACATAATAGTACCCATGGCCTACTTTCCCTCCGGCCTCGGCCGCCTGAAGAAGATAGTTAATCTCTTTCGGGCTAAGCCATGTATTCCGACATCCATTCTCGGCCGCCACCAGGCCGAACAGTGTAAGAATGCCGATCAGGTTCGACCAACCATTCGGTAAAATTTGTGAAGGGGCAACATTCAGGAAATGTAGAAAATTTGAGATACTGGGATGAAGGGGGAACCTCAACCCCGCCTCCATCATGCCGATGTTGACGGCGACCATGCCTTCTGGCGGCTGGTCGGCCCTCTCATCCGGGTGAGGAACAAAAAAGCACACATCGGCCGGCAGTTGATATTTCTTTCGAGAATTCTCTAGCTGCGCCGAGGAGACTTTGCTCGCATATTTGCTTGCCTCATACATCGTTTGGAAAGCTTCTCGATGCGGGCGAGGAACCTCTCGAGGAAGGTATTCGATGTAATACTTGTAATAGGCCTCCCTCGAGACCTCGTCGCCATCTAAATTCTCCCTACCACTCAAAATGTCCTTTATGCTCTCTGCATATTGAACAACTTCTTCATAGTCCTCGCGGAGACTCCTCGTCAAGGTCTCCTCGACTTGGGCGACTTCTATCTGGTCGCCCATCTCTCGATCCAAACCCTGATCATGCAAATCAGAGTCCGTCTCACTGCCACTCTCCTCGGCATCGCCCTCCTCGGCATCATTGCCGGCATCATCTCTATCAGAATCATCGACCTCGTCGACGTCGACGACCACTGCCTTTCCTAGGTTACGGACGCTAGCATTTATGGGGTCAAGAGAGTGGATCCTAGAGTCCGACGAGGACGCCCTCTCCGACAAAACCATGGCTAGACGATCAGCCTCGCCGGAACTAGCGGCACCACCATCTAACGGCGGCGAACCACCACCGGAACCGCCACCAAAATCCATTTTTTCTTAAGAAATGGGGGAAAATAGAGTTTTAAAGAAGAAAATGAGAGTTAAATACCTTTTTATCGATCGAAAACCACCTAAACTCGCCGAAAAAGCTTGAAGTAAGAAGCTCGGAAGGATGCTCGAGAGAAATTCAAAGTTGCAAAATGGTAAAAGTGTTTTGAAAAGGAAAGTCATATTTATAGGCAAAACATATGCAGGGACCTAATTGCAAAAAACGGGGTAAAATCCGTAATTTTCCCAAAAATTTGGGGCCATTTCCGAATTCGAATTCGGAGAGTGACCCTCACGCGCGACCTTTGAGGTCGGCACGCGCCCCACGCGCGCTTTTCAAATTTCGAGCGCCGCCCACGCGCCTGACACCAGTCACATCATACGTCATCAAAAGTGCCTCGGAAGGCGAGCTCGGCGTAGGAAACGAGGCGACCGCCTCCATCTCACGTCATCAAGATCTCGAAATTGATTGTGTTGTCGAGAACCATTTTCACCATCGGAAAAAACGATCGAACTGCTCGCCTTACCATTCTACGAATACGAAGTAAGGCGACCAGGGGGCAAATGTTATACCTAGTCAAAGAGGTCAATCTTTGACAAGTCAATCCTAGTCACCATCTTACGTGGCGAGGACCAGTCAACAAAGTCATGCGACGACTAGTCAACAAGACCAAGAAAATGTAATAGATTTAATGTATTTAATATATTTAAGTGCTCGTCCAAAGATGTTGGCGAGCACTGTCTTAGTTAGCTGCTCGCCCAAATGTGTGGCGAGCACGTGCTTATTCTTAGTTAAGAAGTTTTAGTATTGAAGTCTTGGGAGACAGCATGGAGCGTGGCGACCACACTCCTCGAAGGTCCTCCGGCGACCACCATGGCCCAGCTCCTCGGCACCTTGGCGAGGACGAGCACCTAAGGCGGTTTAGCATTAAATGCGCCATCAAATCACCTTTTCGGGCAGAATGAAGGTCCAATCTGGAGGCACCACGTGTAAAGGGCGGGCAGCCCCTAGAAAACAGTATATAATGCCCATTTGGGCTCATTTGTAACATAAGTTAGAATTCCACTCAATCACCCTCAACCCAAAGCAATAAACACTCCCAAGCTCAAAGCTTTAGCTTCTCTAAGAAGCTACTTTTGGTGTTCTTCATCAAGATCATCATAAATCCTCACTTTAATCCACATAAACACGTAATAACCCCCGAATAAATTATATATGTTTGTATCGTGCTAAGCACAGTCCACATCCAAGTCAACCCGAATTTAGTGCATACAACAGGTAGCAAATTTTCGGCCATGGCGGACGGACGGAGGGATCGTTGTTAAGAAAAGAAAAAAGAAATGGGAGTGAGAGGTTTATATGCAATCGGTGTGATCTGTTGCGAATTCTGTTTCTCTGTTTCTGGATTCTGCCATTGGCCTGGATTCTGTTTTTGAAAGAATTACCGGTATTTTTCTGGATTAATTAATTTTCAAAATTACAATTAGGGACTAACAAACCCATCATATCCTTTTCTTTCAAATTAATCATTTACCCTTCATTTCTAATCTTTTTACCCATTTGACTCACAAATATCGCTCTCTCTCCTTCATTTATGTTTAACTAGTGTAAAATCCACCTATCATGAAGAAGATGAAATAAATTTTGAAATTAATTATAGTTTAAAGTTAAAAAAACTAGTAACTTAAATTATTGTGTATTTTTCTTTATTTGAAAACAACTATAGATTTGAAATATTTAAGAATTTCAAATAATGTTAATTGTTATCCGTAATTTAAACACATGTTAAGTTTAAATAGTAATATTAATTAAATGTATTAGATTTGTTTCCATGTTAACATTAGACTATGTTTATCGGAGGGTCATGAGCCCCTCACACGCTAGAAGACAAAATAATTTTTTTTAAAAAAAAATCAAAATGTTAATATTTTTGGTGACCAGGTCCTCCCAAGCCTTCGAGGCATGTTCCAAAAGCACCAACCATATAATGCCATGTGTCCATTTTCAATTGGATATTTAAAATTATTTTGGATAAATCTTATAATTTTAATTTTGTAATATTATTAATAAAATATATATATATAAATTATATCAAAATTCATAAAAAAAAAAAATTGTCTATAAATAGAGACCAATATTGATAAGTTTTGGATCACAATTTCATATTCTATTTCAATTTCATTTCTCCAAATTTTTATTCTATCACCAAATTTTTATTCTATCATGCAATAGAGAAACTCATATCACTCTTAAAAATGATTTGATTGAGTACATGTGACAAAAATTCAACACTGATAATTAAACATGTAATTTTCATTTTTTGCATTGTTGTATTTTATGCATCTATTTGTATCTTAATTTGTTTATTTACTACTCCCTCCGTCCCATACTTGAAGCTACAAACCAAATTGGCACGGATTTTAATAAATGAGTTGTTTATTAGTATTGTGTAAGATAAAGTGGGGGTAATAAAGACTTTTCAACTTTATAAATAGTAATAAAATTACTTTTTAGTGTAATAAAGTAGTGACATTTGTTGTAATATTGTGATGTTTTAAGGGGAGTTTTTAAAAGTGCTTTTACTATTTTAGGTAATGTTGCTTCAAGTATGGGACGCCCAAAATGGTAAAATGTAGGTTCAAGTATGGGACGGAGGGAGTATATTGTATTTTAAATTTTCAACTCTTGTAATTAAATTTTATTATTGAGATTGTTGTTTATTTTAATTGTACAGTAAAATGCTCTTTTTATTACAATTTATAAATTATTAATCTCAAATAATTTAATAATTTTTTTACATGTATTAAATATAATAAAAATTGATTAATAGATAATATATAATTAAAAAATATTATATTTGAAGGTTGGGGTAGGTTGTTAATAAAGTAGGAAAAAAAGAAAAGTAGTAGGGTGTGTAGGTGGAGGAGAGAGAAATTAATTATTTATTAGAAGGTTGGGGTGTGGGAAGTGTAAACACAAATTCTTGAATTAAATATAAAAACGCGAAAATGGTAAACGATTTTATTTAATTTCGGATTAAAACCGAGTATTTGTGGATTACAATCTCTAATTTCTCCTCTGATTCTCTCTTCTTGAACTTCACTTGGATTTCTTGAGCTTTTGGAGCTGGATCCGCAGCCGAATCCTTTCCGATCTTGTATTTGGGGCTTTTATAACGTTAATCCAAAGGCTTAGCACCGTATTTTGGATTAACCGCCGAATTTAGGGACTTTTTGGATGAACGTCGTTGAAGATCGTTCTTGAATTTGGGACTTTGTAACGTTAATCCAAAGGCTTGACGCCGTATTTTGGATTAAACGTTGATTTTCGGGACTTTTCGGGACTTTTTCGTTGAAGATCCACGAAGAACTTTGAAGAAACGTCGAATCGAAGAGGCTTAGCACCTTGATCTCCACTCGAACACTGCTTCTTGTTGCTTTTCCCCAAGAACGCCTTGAAGAAACGCCGAATCGAAGAGGCTTAGCACCTTGATCTCCACTCGAACACTGCTTCTTGCCGCTTTGCACGAAGAACGCCTTTGAAGCTCCTCCATCTGCTGAAGAACACTCCAAAATCTCTGCAGAGAATTTTGAGCCTTGAATGCTTCTGATTTTGTTGATGATGAAAATGAATGAAATGAGGCCTCTATTTATAGGTGTAGGCCTGGAGATTTTTGTGCAAGTAGTTAGGATTTCGAATTTTGAATTACTTGGGCTCAATTTGATTTGGGCTAAGAATACCCTATTTGGGCTCAATTTGATTTGGGCTCAATTTGGTTTGTTGGACTTTAGAGGCCCATCTTCATTTATGGGACTTTAGAGGCCCGTCTTGCTTTATTGGACTTTAGAGGTCCGTCTTTATTTATCGAACTTTTAGAAGCCCGTCTTTATTTATTGGGCTTTTAGAGGCCCGTCTTCGTTTATTGGACTTTAGAGGCCCGTCTTGATTTGTTGGACTTTGGAGGCCCAAATTAATTTAATTTTGCTTGTCTACAAATTGCCTCCTCGCATTTCGTTCACGAGAACGTTTGTCTTTAATGTGGACGAATTGCGAATTACTTTCAAATGATTTCCCACATGCGGGCCAGGACTGACTATTTTTAACTACTTTTGACAAAGTAGGGATTTAATTATTTAACCACTTAAAATGCCTTTAGTGGAGTAAGTTAACAGTTTAACCACATGTATTTATCTTTGGTGGTTGTCGTACACAGTTTAGACTCATGAGGACCGGGAGTAATAAGCAGTTTAGACTCGTGCATTATGGAGCAAAAAGCAGTTTAGGCTCGTGCGTTTATGGAGCAATAAGCAGTTTAAACTCGTGCATTATGGAGCAACAAGCAGTTTAGACTCGTGCGTTCTTGGAGCAACAAGCAGTTTAGGCTCGTGCGTTTATGGAGCAACAAGCAGTTTAGGCTCATGCGTTTATGGAGCATACTTGTTTTCTTTACGCGTAGTAGCGTTTAAAAAACATTCCGTTCATGAGACCAATGTATACGTCGTCTTCAGAAATCAATTTGTAGGCGTCATTTGCGTAAACTTCCTTAACTTGATTGTCTTCAACTGTGACGTGATTCACCGTTGTTTCAGTTTCTTCTAGCAAGATCTTCTCTTCTTTGGCTAGCTGCATAATTTTCTCTTTAAGTATAAAACAGTCTTGGGTTGGATGTCCTACCAATCGATGGTACTTGCAATATTTGGGGTCGTCCTTTCGCCCAGCCTCATCGGGTCGTTTCATTTGTGGTAGTTCAATGAGATCATTCTTGATCAAGTCATCGAAAATTCCGGGGATGTCTGAGTCTAGAAATGGATATTGCTTTCGTTGCAACTCCTTCAAACTCGTTTTCCTTTGCCCCCTCTCTTGATATAGCGGCCCTTCAAATCCACTTGTAGACATGCTCAACTCCATGTCATGAGCCTTAGTAGTCAAATCCTCGAATGATCTTGGTCGAATTGCTTGAAGAATATATCGAAGACCCCACTGCATTCCTTGGATGCACATCTCGATAGCTGAAGCTTCAGTCAATCTATCCTTGCAATTTAGACTTAGATTTCTCCATCGATTTATGTAATCGATCACCGGCTCTTCCTTTGATTGACAAGTGTTCGTCAATTCAAACATGCTAACCGTTCTACGAGTGCTGTAAAATTGATTGAGAAATTCTTGTTCCATTTGCTCCCAACTTTCTATCGAACTGGCCTCCAAATCGATGTACCAATCGAATGCATTGCCCTTTAAAGAGCGCACGAATTGATTCACCAAATGATCTCCATACGTGCCGACATTGTTGCAGGTCTCCACGAAGTGAGCAATATGTTGCTTTGGATTACCCTTGCCATCGAACTGCTGCAACTTTGGAGGTTGATAACCAGCTGGCATCTTCAAACTGTCAATCCTCTTCGTGTAAGGCTTGATGTAGGTGAATGAAGACTTAGGACTTTCGTCGAACTTATCTTTGATCGCTCCGAGTATGATTTCTTTTAGCCGGTCAACGGGCACCAAACCATCGGGAGAAACTTGTAACTCCTTAAAAGTTGGGTCAATTTCCATCTGCTGAAGTTCACCAGACATTTCCACATCATGCCCTTCGACTTGTTTTCCTTTTGCCCGACTTGACTACCCTTTGTCTGCATTGCTCATCAGCTTGGCAATCCGGGCATCCTGTTCTTGGACGTGTTTTGTGAGTCCTTCTATGGCTCTAGTCAAGCTTGCCAATTGCTCCTCAACAGTCGTGGTATTTGTCACCATTGCTGAAGCTGTGCTTGAATCTGATGAGCTCGCCGTGGAATGAGTAGGGGAACAGGCTGGGTTGTTTTCCTCATTCGCAGTATTGGGTGGTGGACCCTCTGCAATAGCTTTCTCTGAAGAAGACGATGACTTCGAGCTTCTTGACATACTTCTCGTGACTACGTTCACGTCTTCAAAGTCGACGTCAATTGATCCGGATGCAACGCCTCTCTTGATCTTAATTTTGATTGGTGTCATCATCGTGACTTGATTTGCTTGAAGAGTAGAGATGAGAGGTAGAGATTGTCCCACTGGGCGTGCCAATTTGTAAACACAAATTCGTGAATTAAATATAAAAACTCGAAAATGCGAAACAATTTTATTTAATTTCGGATTAAACCGATGAATATTTGTGGGTTACAATCTCTAATTTGCTCCTCTGGTTCTCTCTTCTTGAAGTTCTTGAATTTCTTGAGCACTTTTGGAACTTCTGGAGTTGGATCCGCAGCCGAATCCTATCTGATCTTGTATTTGTGGCTTTTATAACGTTAATCCAAAGGCTTAGCACCGTATTTTGGATTAACCGCCGAATTTAGGGACTTTTTGGATGAACGTCGTTGAAGATCGTTCTTGAATTTGGGACTTTGTAACGTTAATCCAAAGGCTTGACGCCGTATTTTGGATTAAACGTTGATTTTCGGGACTTTTCGGGACTTTTTCGTTGAAGATCCACGAAGAACTTTGAAGAAACGTCGAATCGAAGAGGCTTAGCACCTTGATCTCCACTCGAACACTGCTTCTTGTTGCTTTTCCCCAAGAACGTCTTGAAGAAACGCCGAATCGAAGAGGCTTAGCACCTTGATCTCCACTCGAACACTGCTTCTTGCCGCTTTGCACGAAGAACGCCTTTGAAGCTCCTCCATCTGCTGAAGAACACTCCAAAATCTCTGCAGAGAATTTTTAGCCTTGAATGCTTCTGATTTTGTTGATGATGAAAATGAATGAAATGAGGCCTCTATTTATAGGTGTAGGCCTGGAGATTTTTGTGCAAGTAGTTAGGATTTCGAATTTTGAATTACTTGGGCTCAATTTGATTTAGGCTAAGAATACCCTATTTGGGCTCAATTTGATTTGGGCTCAATTTGGTTTGTTGGACTTTAGAGGCCCATCTTCATTTATGGGACTTTAGAGGCCCGTCTTGCTTTATTGGACTTTAGAGGTCCGTCTTTATTTATCGAACTTTTAGAAGCCCGTCTTTATTTATTGGGCTTTTAGAGGCCCGTCTTCGTTTATTGGAATTTAGAGGCCCGTCTTGATTTGTTGGACTTTGGAGGCCCAAATTAATTTAATTTTGCTTGTCTACAGGAAGGTTGTGGATAAATATAGTCCTAACGAAATGAATCTTCCAGATTAATGATATTAGTAGTATAAACTTACAATAGTCCCTAGAAAAATACCAAAATTATTGTTACTAAATATAAATATAGTCTATTGATATTTGAAAAATACTTAAAATTTATTAAGTATTTCTAACAAACAGAAAAGAAACCAAAAAGTATAATTATATAAATGCTTTTTCAATTTATTATGTTGTATATTATAGAACAATAAAGAGATATAATTTTTTTAATAAACGTAAAATAAAGAGATTATATAACAATACGGAGTATTAAATAGTCAACTATAGTTTAGAATAGATTTCTTCTAAATTATTAATGCAAATTTATTTGAAATAGATTTATCATGTTATTTTTATTAGTTATTTTGACAAAGTATAATTTTATTTTATACATATTTACACGATGAATTAGAAACCAATAGTATGAATTAAAAATATAAATGAACAATTCTTATAAATTTAATAGTAATAAACTAACGTTTTAGTTATTGTGTATTTTAAAAAATTAACAGAATGTTGCAGTTAGAAGTGTACTGACTCCCATTTTTTGCAGAGGGGTTTGAGTGCTCTTAGCAATATCCTTTGAAACAAAATCATGTAATTTCTCTCTCATTTCTGTTAGGCAATTTATCCATATTTTCTCGGGAGTGGATCCAGTTTTGTAAAATAATTAAGTAACATACATTTTTTTTTTTTTACAAATTTATTCTCCAATCTCCAGTGTCATTAAATATGGAGAGAAGAATAATAAAAATATTAAAATAAAAAAAAAAATAAAAGAAAATGAGTAATAACTAATAACTTCAATTATATATATAAAAAAAAGAAATTAAATAAATCAAATGAGATGAATGAATGAATGAAATAAATAAATAAATAAAAATAACTAAAATAAAATAAAATTGAAAACAAAAATCAATAAATAATAGTATGAAATAAATGATGTATTTTTTATTTTATTTTTAGGTTATAAATGACGTATTCTATTTATAATTGTTATTAACTTATTATCATACTATATAATAAAATAAGGAGAAGAAGCTAATGATTGTGTAACATATAATAAAAAAACATTAGAGTAATAAAAACATAAATAGGAAATAATAAATAAATAGAGTAACATATAATAAAATTAGAAAATGGATATTGCCTACTGGGTGCAAAAACGACACCGTTTTTTATTGAACTGAATGGTCCAGTACATGACTATTACTGAAATATATTTATGTCGAGTGTTGTAGTCACAGAATTATTGTGATTATGTTAGGTTATACACTTATACAGTTATACTACATTTTATGATAACAATGCAGGATATTGTTATATCTATTAATATTTCTAACTAAAATATGACATCTTAAATTGAAATTAAATATGTCATTTTTAAAGTTAATTAATATAAGGAAAATCATTGATTATTTGTATTTATGAGGAAAGACTATATAAAACGTCAAACATTCTTTATTATAGCAAGTTAGAGCACCTCCAACGGGAGGTGCAAATCTGATGTGGCAGTTTTTGTTACCTGAGTATACCATTGGAATGTGGGGTAGAATTTGAGAGAGAGAAAATGGAGGTATAAAACTTTGGTGTACATCAAATTGGAGAAAAGTGGATTTGTGTGGGGCCAACAAGATTTATCTTCTTTTATTTTTAAAATTTATCTTTTATCTTTTTTATTTTATATTGTTTATTATTGTTTTATATTTTATTTTAATTTCAAAACAACCGTTGGCTTTTTTTTTTTTTTTTTTTAATTTCAAAACAACCGTTGTGTATACAGTAAATGAATAGTATTATTTCCGTTGCATTTTTTACCGTTGCTTATTATTTTTTATTTTTTTTTTATTTTTTTAACATCATATCTATACTATAAATAGAAGATAGATTAACTTCAATTTTACTCACATTCTCTTTACCCCTCTTTACTTGAAATCTCATAATGGAAAATAATTCTTGGTCGAAATTGTTTGGATCTTCCAATTCAGAAGATAATTCTTATTCTCGAGATTTCAATATCCCTCCTCCAAATTTCAATGCCTCTCCTCCAAATTTCAATGTCCATCCTTACAATTCCAACATTCGTCCCCACAATGTTTTGTTTCATCCGAACCATCAAACAAACCCGATAAGTGCAACTGGTGCTCCGTATTATATATATCCACCTGAAATGTATAAATATCCACATCCTTATGGAATAAGTCATCCGACGGCACTAGGGATGACTTCCAAGTCATCTAGAAAAGCTAGTACCGATGGAACAAGCACAGACAAGGAGTGTGGAACGCCGTCTTCTGGTCAAGGTTCCCCTTTTCCACCAAATCCGTCTCCACCGGGCATCGATGCCATTAACCTAGATGCGAGTGAAGTCGATGATGATTTGGGCCCAAAGAGTCGTGCTTATGCTGCTAGGTACACCGGTCTAGAAAATGAGACTCTTGCAACGAGTTGGGTTTCTATTAGTGAAGATGCAATTGTCGGCAATGATCAAAAATTGGAGGCCATGTGGAAAAGGATTGTTGAAGATTACAACAAGAATCGACCTGCGAACACCCCACTGAGACATTGGAAACTTTTAAAATCACACTTTTATACGGTGCAAAGGTTTGTGAGTGCGTTTAACGGATTGTACAATCACATGGAGAAGGATTGAAGAAGTGGACAAAGCGATAATGATATACTCGTGCATGCTATGAAAGAGTGGGCAATAACCCACAATAATAATGTGTTTACTCACTTAGGCATGTGGAAGATTCTCAAGGAATGTCCTAAGTGGATTGCACAACAGGAACGTGATTTGTGGTAGGAAGAAGACAAAAACTTCCACTGAAGGGGGATACACATCTTCTTCTAATGCGGAGAATGTTGATGAAGAGCGCATACGTCCGATCGGTCAGAAAGCAGCGAAAAGAAAGGCTAAGGTGAAAGTTTCTAATCATTCGAAGGATAGCACGTTTGAGGAGTTGAAACAGACCATCGAAAAAAATATGCAGGAATACAAAACAATAGTTCATGCTAAGTTGAAGGAACAACAAAGGCACAACTTAAAATGGGAGTACGACGTCATCATGAAAGATACAACGGGAATGACACCAAAGCAACTAGCAATGCATCTGAAGTTGGTTGCCGATTTAGAGAAGAAATGGGAAGCCGAATTAAACTAGTCGTTCATCGTTTATTCTCTTATTGTTTGTTACTTTATCTTTTATTTAAGATTATGTTGTATTGTTTGAGTTTGCGTTGTAGTATTTGAATTTTCGTTGTATTGATTGAATTTGTGTTGTAGTATTTGAATTTTCGTTGTATTGTTTGAATTTTCGTTGTAGTATTTAAAATTTCGTTGTATTTTTTAAAATTATGTTTTTTTAAACTAGCCGTTGTGAACTAGCCGTTAAAAACTAGCCGTTGTGAACTAGCCGTTAGAAACTAGCCGTTGTAGACACCATTATATATATTTGCCCAAATATTCCATTTCTTTCTACAATTCTCAAAGCAATCTTCTTCCCACATTATTAATTCCTTATACTTAAAATCTTCCAAAACATAATGTTTTCAGATTCCAACCACAATGTCAACAACAATTCCAGTAGTGATGAAGATTTGTGGAATGATGATTCAGATGATCGAATATTTTTCGAAATTTTACAACAACAACAAATGCTTCTTCAACACATAGAGAGCTCTTCTACTGCTCCACAACAAAGAAAAAAAAGAAGATATGTAGAGCGTGATCGTGAAGGAGGTCATAGTCGTCTTGTGGATGACTATTTCTCCGAAAATCCAACATATCCAAGTGATGTTTTTCGTCGTCGTTTTCGGATGAGAAGAGAATTGTTCACATGCATAGTCGATGCATTATCTTGTGATGACTATTTTAAGTGGAGAGTTGATGCAACGGGAAGGAAAGGGTTTTCACCACTTCAGAAATGCACGGTTGCCATCCGCCAATTGGCGTACGGAGGACCCGGAGACCAATTCGATGAGTATCTACGTATTGTTGAAACAACCGCTATTGACTGCTTGTTCAATTTCTGTCGTTGTGTAATCAACATTTTCGGAGAAAGATACTTGAGAAGGCCAACTACCGATGATTGCGAACGTTTGCTTCATATGCATGAGCAAAGACACGGGTTCCCCGGAATGTTGGGTAGTCTTGATTGTATGCATTGGGAATGGAAGAACTGTCCAGTCGCTTGGAAAGGACAATTTACTTGAGGTGATCATGGAACACCAACAATAATGCTTGAAGCGGTAGCATCTGCTGACTTGTGGATATGGCATGCTTTTTTTGGCGTCGCAGGGTCCAATAATGATATCAATGTACTTAATCAAAGCCCTCTCTTCAGCGATGTTTTAAGAGGGTATGGCCCAGATATTAACTTCACGGTGAATGGTACGCAATATACTAGAGGGTACTATCTTACCGATGGAATTTATCCCGAATGGTCTACTTTCGTCAAGAGTTTTCAGTGCCCTCATGATCCTAAGAAAGCATTGTTTAAGCAAATGCAAGAGGCTGCAAGAAAGGATGTCGAGCGGGCATTTGGGGTCTTACAAGCTCGTTGGGCGATGATTAGAGGACTAGGACGGTTTTGGTACCAGAGTAATTTGAAGGATATCATGTATACATGCATTATTTTGCATAACATGATAATTGAGGATGAAGGAGATATGACATTCAATTGGTCGGAGGAACCTAACGTCAACAATAATACAATTTCAGAAATATTTCATGGTCCCATCGGAGGATTTACTGAGTACAGTAAAATACGTGTTGAACTACGTGATAAACAAATGCATCAACAACTTCGATCAGACTTGATTGAGCACGTTTGGACACGTTATCAAAATTAGTAGAAGTGTGAGTTAATGATCTATTTTTATTTCATGTATTATTGTGATTTATTTACATTGTCCTCGTTTTTTCATTTATCTCAATAAAAATTTTAATTTTATTTATCAAGATTTTGTGTAAAAATTATCATTAGTTAATGTTCTAAATAATTAAAAAAAAGTCGATTGACATGAATTAATCAATTAATAATTTATTTTAATATAAATTCAAAATAATTAATTAATTTATTAATTAAGATTAATATATTAAAATAAATAAAGTAAATAATATTGAATTTATAAAAAATTGAATGAATGATGTGATATTGGGACCTGTAATTAGAGATGTTTATCCGGGCTGGCCCGTTTAACCCTGAAAAATATAGGGTTAGGGTTCATGAATTATAGGACCGTTTAAAACCAGGCTTTTTTAACTCGGACCGGTTAGCCCGTGGGCTAAACCAGGCCAGCCCGCAGGGCTACAGGGCCCGCTAGCCCGAGTTGTTACCTTTTTTTCTTTTTTTTAATAAATAACCTAAGAATGAATTTTGGGTCATTTGACCAATAACCATAATTATAAGCATTAAGAAGCCCATTACCATCCATTAGTCATTATTACTATTTTTTTATTAGATTATGATATTTGTTTAGCTTTATTTGGTCATATTAAGGACCAATGAGTTTTAAAATTGTGTTTAAATTATACTTTTTTTTTCTCATTTACTGATCATTAACTAATTATGTATTTTTCTATTTTATTTGCTTGTTGGACGTGCCAATTGAGACATTTAATTTTAAAAGAAAAAAATTATTGTAGCTCGTTAGTGGCCCGTTTAGCCCGTGGCCCGCTAGGGTTAAGGTTAGGTCCCAACAATTGTAGACCCGTTAAATATGAACCGGTTAAGACCCTAACCCCTTTAGCGCGTAGCCCTGTAGGGCTGGCCCTATAGGGCTAGGGCCAGCCCGATAGACATCTCTACCTGTAATAGTAACAATTGTACCTGATGATTGAGAAGTAGAGGTAAAAATTGATAGGTATAAATAACTTTTGATGTGGCAGATGAGGTGGCATAAAATTATACCTGGAATTGGGTATACGAATGGAGATGCACTTAGCAACTTAACATTACAATTTGCTCTTATTTTATTTTGAAAAGAAATTACATAAATTTCTATAATTAATAGTAGATCTTTTTAATTTTTTCTTAAATATAAAACGTAATATTAGAAAAATGAGTTGGTCTTATGTACATTGTACCTGAAATGAAAAGTGTAAAATATTTTTATTTAAAAAATTGGTTAGTGGAATTTATTATATTTTTGTGAATTATTTATATTTTATTATATATAATTAATAAAGTATTTATATTTAATGAGTAGGACAGTTGTTTAAATGGATACTGCGTATATTTTAAATTAAAGAAATAGTTAATTTAATATATTATGATATTTAAATAAAAAAAATTTAAAAATTAGAAAAGATTAATTTAATATATTATGATATTTAAATAAAATAATTAAAAAAATAGAAAAAGTTGGACTAATAGCATTATGCGGAAATGAAATTTTAAAAAAATGATGTGGCCACTCTAAGTGTAAGCCTAGTAAAATTTTATAACATTTACGAATATTGTTACATTTTAAAGGCAAAAACTTGTGTGAGACGTCTGACGGATCTTTTTCTGTGAGACAGATCCTTTTAACCATATTTTAAAATTTTGGGTAGGATAATCCATATTTTTTTTCCAGATTTTGGTTTGTAAAAAAAGTGATAATGTGAGACAGATCCTTTTAACCATATTTTAAAATTTTGGGTAGGATAATCCATATTTTTTTTCCACATTTTGGTTTGTAAAAAAGTGATAATGTTTAAGTAAAATGTGATAATATTTTTAACAAAAGTGACTATCACTTTTTATTTAAACACTATCACTTTTTGCTCAAACATTATCACTTTTTATATATAAAGGTCGTCTCACGGATCTCATTTTGTGAGACGGTCTCACCCAAGACTAGTCCCATTTTAAAATATTTGGCATAAAAATTAAAGTTGACTATTTCATATCAAAATTATTAAATGTAATATTCGAATGAAAGTTTAAAAATTCATGATTACTTTCTTAAAAAAAAAAATTAATTCAATATTATTTGACATCTGCTTAATTTTTACTCCGTATTTTTTATGTAGTTAAAGTAATTAAAAAATTTATAGGGATTTGTTTTAATGGTTGAGAAATTTTTAAAATGATACGAGGGAGGGGGAAGGTTTTTAAAAACTAATGGTCAGATGGTATATGTATATATTATCTCTAATTTTAATTCATACTATATATTTAATACTCTCTCCGTTCCATACTTGAAGGCTTAAACCAATTGAGCATGAGTTTTAATGAATGAATTGTTTATTAATATTGTGTAAGATAAAGTGGGGGTAGTAAAGACTTTTCAACTTTATAAATAGTAATAAAGTTACTTTTTAGTGTAATAAAGTAGTGACATTTGTTGTAATATTGTAATGTTTTAAGGGGAGTATTTAAAAGTGCTTTTACTATTTTAGGTAATGTGTCTTCAAGTATGGGACACTCAAAATGGTAAAATGTGTCTTCAAGTATGGAACGGAGGGAGTATATAGTTTGTACCAGAAAATTTTGATTCTAATTGATGGAGATATTTTCGATTTATTTCCTTATAAAAACGTAATTATTTAAATTGACTCATATATTTTTTTGTCAGATTAATCAATTATGTGGCAAACATGTAAGACAATATAAGTAGGCAAATTCTTCCATATATAAATTTTAGATTTTAATTTTATGATTAGTCACGGTCATTTATACTCCGCATTTTCAAATTATATAAACAATTGGTTACGATGATTTACACCCTCATTCTTGTTGTGTTCACCGTCTAAATTAAACATTTTTTTAGAAAATATAATACAATCAATTCTAATTTATATATAAAAATTGGTCATAGTTATTTACACCCCATCTTTTGTTGACTTCACCTCCAAATGATTTTCTTTTTTAAAATTACACCTAAAATTACTATAATGCCCTTCTATTAATTTAGACAAAATATAATACAATCATTCCTAATTTATATATAAACAATTGACTACGGTTATTTACACCCCCTCTTTTGTTGACTTCACCCCCAAATTATTATTTTTTAAAAATACACCTAAAATTACTATAGTGCCCTTCTATTAAGGGGAAGGGCAACTCTGAGACTGATGGACTAAAAAAGAGGAAAATCAAGAATGTTCATTGATGCTTGTGGTTTTACTTATGCCCTCCAAATCTGGGCATATGAGGCAATGCATAGTGTTGCCTCGTTGTGTGCGAAGCCTATAGCCCAGCGTCGGTCATCCATTCCTCGTATGATTAGATGGAGTTCTATTGATGGTGTTATCTGATTCGACAATCATAGTAAGAAATGTTTCCTAAGGTTGAAGGGACGAGATCGCACTGCAAACAATGTAAGGTCGAATGTTCACATATTATTTAAATTTCATTTAGTTGTCTACGTTATTGTTAAATGTTTACTGGATCCTTTATGCAGATGCATGATGTTAGTAATTTAGAGCCTTCAAAACTTGAGGTGAAGTCGTCGTGTTATGTTAGTGCCATCAAGTGGGAAGAGGAACTCTATAAAGTGTGGACGCATGATGATCCAATTTGACTATCTCGTAAGAGAAAGACTCCAACATATACACATTGCGAGACAAGTACAGATGGCGAGGCTCGAAAACATAAAAAAGTACACAAAGAACGTAAGCGAATCTCATTTGCGTGTCGCATACTCCAAGCACATTAGTAGATACACAGCCCTTGCGTGTTCTATAATGTGCTCTATCTTCACAAGGCACGTGAAGATCAATAAATGTACCATCAAGGGCACCAAGACAAACCTACAAAACATGTAAGAATATAGTAAAACAACAATTTTAAAAGGTAAGTAGTCCAATCTCAAAACAGTAGACAAAATTACCTTGAACCATTTCCATCTTGGGTCGGTGGAGTCATCGGGTACGGGAGGAGGTTTAACTAAGAAAGGTGGTGTAATTTCAAAACAGCTTTCAAGACTAGATGGACAACAATGGATATTGTTTGACCCGGTCTTTCAAAATCGAATGCCACAACCCTATTCTTTTTGTGGTGAGCCAAAACAGATAAGAACACGTAAATTTGCTCTTCAACACCAATATACTTTAATTTTTTCAATCCTCGTAATTCTCCAAGTAAAAAACATAAACGTGCAAACGCATTCCGATCCATCCTTAGATTTGCAACACAATCAGCATCGCAAGTGTGGACTATTCTATTCATGTGTAAAACTTGCTTATGGATTTTAGAAATCATTCCCCAAGAAAGGGTGCGTCTTCTAACATTTATGTTTCGTCTAGTTATTAAGAGTACGATTATACAACACACCTTTTATTGTCAATGATGAATTAAGAGCTTATTGATACACATCATTGAAATTATGTAGTCAAAACGGTAAAAAAAATCAATGTAATTGAAAATTGCTCAATGTGTCAATATAGTAGCATATCTATCATATAATTAAAAACATAATTCTATAAAAAAAACATAATCCAACAAAAAAAACATAATCCAACTTTCTTTTATATCGAGTAGTAACTTCTACACACTCGATATCTTCGTTGTCATTTATTGACGAAGAAGTCTTACTCTGAAATAAAGTATAATTAAAAAAATTAATTCAATTTTTTATAAAATAGATATATTAAAAGAACTAAAATAAAAAACTTGGTAAAAAATATTATTACATTTCCTTCCGAAATAGGAGATACCTTTGAAGAACCATTCTTGGATTCAAAATTTTTAATTAGTTCTTCATCTGAAGATGACTTTACAACGGTGTATACCGTGTAGTTATTTCTCAAGTTGAATAATGGAATATGGATTCGAAAAATGAATTTCTTGCCCAACAAAATTTCAAGTTCTGGTGGCATTTTGTCATCTAGATCTTTCTAAAATTTGAAATAAGTATGTTGTTAAAATTATACTAAAAAAATATATTAAAATTCTAAAAAAAATAGACCAATTAAATTTTTCATAAATGTTACCATAGTTATAAATGTTATTATAGTTATAAAATACCTCCTCCATCTTAGTAAGAATGTTGGTTGTTGTTTTACCAACCAACTTAAAATTAGTTCTTCATCTGAAAATGACTTTACAACGGTGTATACCGTGGTTATTTCTCAAGTTGAATAATGAAATATGGATTCGAAAAATGAATTTCTTGCCCAACAACATTTCAAGTTCTGGTGGCATTTTGTCATCTAGATCTTTCTGAAATTTGAAATAAGTATTGTTGGGAATAAAATGAGATATGTTTTGATCTAATACCAAAACCCCCTGAGACATGCCTAAGTCAAGTTAAGTATGTTCTAGAGAGGTTAGAACATATAGTATAAAGGCTAGATGAGGAGCTAACATGTTAGGCAGCTCTTAGTTGATTAGATGCACAAGTTGAGGGGGAACATATGCTTTGAAGTCTATCAAGAACAAGTACCCTCAAGGCTCAAACTCTGGATACAACACTAAGTCTTTTGAGACCAACTATGCTGATCAGGAGAGTTGTCCAGAGGAGTTGTCTCAGCACAATTAGTCCAGATCAAGTGCTCTGAAAGCCTGAGGTCAACTATGCTGAAGAGATAGAGACAACCACACCCTAAAGAACTACAAATCAACATGCTAAGATCACCTTGAAGTGAAGCAAAGGGTATGAGCCAAGTCATCTGAAGAAGAGCAAGCCAACCTTGCTGATAAGCAAGACTGCTGATAGTGATAAGGAGAGTTGTCCAAATGATGAGGAATGTTGTCCTATCATTGGAACAACCTTCAGAAGCCATGTCCATGTCCTAACAAGAGAATCTGAAAGTCAGACATTGGGAAGAGTGCTGCAGAATGAAGACAAAGTCTTAATAGCCGTTTATTTCCCAAATGAGGACATGTCACTATCAAGATTCTGTCTTCTAAGTTCAAGAACTGAAAGAAGATATTTATGGACATTTGAGGCTGCCTCTCCAACGGGCAAATCCTTCATTTGTCTATAAATACAGAAGTGTGAAGACCATTTGAAAGCATCCAACTTCAACCTCAACAAAGCACCTCTAACCTCAAGTTCTTACAAGCTAGAGTGCTTTCAAAGCTTTCAAAGACTATATTAGTCTTCAAACACTTCATCTAAGCTGAACTACATTGTATATCCATACACAAGCTTAGAGAGATATCCTATCCTTATACACTGATCTTCATTGTAAAGGATATCTCATTAGTTGGAACCTTACTTCAACCCTTACATCTTTCAAAGAGTGAAAGTGAGAAGGTTGTAGTAGTAGAAGTGGTAGGAGCTGACTGTTGAGAGAAGAACAGTTCAGTTTTGAGTTGAGAAGAGGGTACTAGGACTCTAGACATCCTAGGGATCAATTCACCAAGGAGTGGTGTTCTTGATCAAGTGCACCTTGGCAGTATAAAACAAGTTAATTCCAAGAGTGAAGGAATTATCCTGTTAAATCAGGGAAAGTGGATGTAGGAGCTTGAGTCTCTGAACCACTATAAACTCTTGTGTTGATTTACTTTCAAAGTACTTTCATACATTCAACACTGCACACAAAACTGATCTTTCAAAGGATACATACTCAAAGACTGTGCAAAACCTATTTGGACAAGTTCCCTGAAACTGGACTGTGTTGATTTGACTAAGTGATTTCAGAAACTAAAGGAGTCTAAACTAAAAGGGCCAACCACTATTCCGCGCATATAACTCCCCTAGATAGTTATTCAACTAAGTACTCAATAGTACTTACTAGTTTGATTATCTTAGAAGAGTTAATCATCTTCAGAAGAGTTGTCCAAGACAACCTTGCTGAGCTCTGGTTTGATTAGATTGAAAAGAATTTGCATACAAGTGTATTCCCCCCCCCCCATACACTTGTTATATACTCCTTTCAGGACCAACAAGTATGTTGTTAAAATTATACTAAAAAAGTACATTATAATTCTGAAAAAAAATAGACCAATTAAATTTTCCACAAATGTTACTATAGTTATAAATGTTATTATAGTTATAAAATACCTCCTCCATCTAAGTAAGAATGTCGGTTGTAGTTTTACCAACCAACTTAACAACCATGCGGTCAAACATAACTAAGGAGGTTGATCCAGTTTGATCAACGACGCGAATTTGAACCTTGAACCTGAAGAATAATTTTAGTTGTCGTAATACGTATATATGATTTTAATTGATTAAATATATAAAATACAATAGAAACAAACTGCAAATACAAATTTCCACTAAATAGTATCTTGTATCAATAGATTCAGAGTTTGTATTGCAGTTCTCATAGTTCAAGTCTCGTTTATTGTCGTTGAGCTTAACCATTTTAAAGCATTGTTTGCATGCATGGTAATACCAGATGCTCCCTGACTCAATAGCATGGCAAATAGCTAACACAACAACGTAGGAGTTCTTGAACAAATAAAAAAAATTACATTAATTGTTTGTAAAATATTGAAGAAGGATAAATTTTTACTTTAAAATTTAATATAAATATTTTAAATAAGAAAAATTTAAATACCTTTCTAATATCATAAATGTCAACAAGATATGTTATATCATCATTTTCGGTGAACTCATTGTACACGAAAGAACGATTGGACTCAGCCTCTTTGGAGAAATATATAGGAGTTGGAATTTCGATTTTTCTTGATTCGAAGCTAGAATAAAATAAACTAAATATAAAAAAAGATATTAAAATAAATAGTGTAGATTTAATTAGGAATTTTAATAAATATTACCTCTTTCTAAATTCATTCATCTCAGAACTATCAATATTGATTGATAGTCGACTGACATACATTGAATTTGAGATAAATTTCTCTAAAAAAAGATTTGAAATATAATGTTAATATTTTATATAAAATTAGCATAAAATGTCTAATTTACACAAAACTTAAAAGAAATTATATAAAAGAAAAATTACCTCTATATCGAGTTTGGACTTTAGCATAATCCAAAATGAAAACCATGGGCTTATTTGGTTTGTTTTTGTTGTACTCCAACAAATTTTCGTAAAATCCTTCTCAAAGAGTTAGAGATATTCTAGTACGACTGTAATAGAGAAAAATATATGTTATATCAATAATATATGTTGTAGACTTGTAGCGTGATCTGAGAAACTCCATGGGCTTTCCTTTGCCTATGAGAACCTGCCACGCTAATTTCCGAATATATGCTTCGTTAGCGCAGAAGATTGATCTTATTCCCAGTCCGCCCTCCGACATGGGCGTTATCGTCTTTGCCCATGCAACTGTGCAAATTCCTCTCCGATCAATGTCTCCTGACCAAACAAAATTTCTCAGGGCTCTCTTAATTCGCTGAAGTAGTGAGCGAGGCCATTTATAGATCATCATTGTGTGTACTAGAGAGGATGTGATTACATGGTTGACGAGACATATACGTCCTGCAAGCGAAAGTGAAGAGCCTTTCCAGGAAGCAAATTTGCTTAGGATCCTGTCTGTCGTTTCCCTGAAGTAGATTGCTCTTGATGCTCCTCTAAAAATTGGCGCACCCAAATATGTGAAAGGAGGTGTCCCAAAACTCATACCCAGTAAGCTTTGTAGGTATCTTGTGTTGTTGTAGCTTACATACTTCCCGAAGTAAGCGCATGATTTATTGGGATTGAAGATTTGTCCCGATAGTTGTCCATACAACTCTAGCGTGTCGCGCACTGCCCTGATGCAAGGGCGGCTGGCTCTGCTGAATATGAGTATGTCATCCGCGTATAATAATGTTAAAGGGCAGGTCAGTCCGCAGCGGATAAGGGCTGGTTGCAAATGGCCATTCTGCCCCTTTGTTTATGTCCATTAATAAGGATCGAGAGCCTCGCCGACCGTAGAATGCATGATATTTGCTGACAATATGTGAAGAAGTGTGATAAAATAATAGATAAAATATAAGTGATATGATTATGAGAGAGAAAATAATTTGCTAAAAATGGAATGAGAAATTTATTGTGAGACATCAAAAACAAAAAAGGAAAGTGAGAAATTTATAGTAGAACGGAAGTACATTCTATGGATCCGTTGATATAGAATTTATCTCTAATTTTAGTTGACGTGATATTGGTTGTTTGACGTGTCGTGTATTTGACGTGATATTGGTTGTTGGTGCCATGGCAGATGAGAGAAAATAGACCAGAAGAAAGAAGGAGAAGATAGAACAGAAAGAGGCGGTAGAGAAGAATAGCGTAAAAAATTTAGGGTTTCTTAATAGGCTGATACCATATTAGTAAAAATAATGTTTTCATTAATTGAGAATATAATGAGTACATTGAGTATTATATACAATTTGAAGAGGCCCGTTGCTTGCATCTAAAGATATATACAATCCCTAAGTTATAGGAATGAATAAAGACCAAATCTTATAATTCCTAAATTAGAGGATTTAGATTAAAGACCAAATCTTTGAATTATTTTATACTATCATGGTGGTGGTGATGGGTACAGTGGTGGTGGTGGTGATGGGTACAGTGGTGGTGGTGGGTACGGGGGAACTTGTGGTGGTGGTGGGGGGTACGGAGGGGGTGGTGGTAGGGGGTACGGAGGGGGTGGTGGTGGTGGTGGTGGTGGTGGGTACGGAGGAATCGGTGGTGGTGGTGGGGTGTCCAGGGGAACCGGTGGTGGTGTGTCTAGGGGAACCGGTGGTGGTGTGTACAGGGGAACCGGTGGTGGGGTGTCCAGGGGAACCGGTGGTGGTGGTGGTGGTGGTGGGTACGGAGGAATCGGTGGTGGTGGTGGGGTGTACAGGGGAACCGGTGGTGGTGTGTCCAGATGAACCGGTGGTGGTGTGTACAGGGGAACCGGTGGTGGGGTGTCCAGGGGAACCGGTGGTGGTGTGTACAGGGGAACCGGTGGTGGGGTATCCAGGGGAACCGGTGGTGGGGTGTCCAGGGGAACCGGTGGTGGGGGATACGGGAGTACCGCTGGCGGAGGCGGAGGATTGGGATACTTCCATCCCAATTAGACGGCCGAGGGTGTTCCCCTTAGAGTGAACAGGAGTGCTTTTAGTGGTCATGTGTTGGCCGAGGGTGCTCCGTGGTGGAAGGGGATCGCTTTTACTGGAGACGTGTTGCCGGAGGGGTAGCAAATTTTCGGCCATGGCGGACGGACGGAGGATCGTTGTTAAGAAATGAAAAAAGAAATGGGAGTGAGAGGTTTATATGCAATCGGTGTGATCTGTTGCGAATTCTGTTTCTCTGTTTCTGGATTCTGCCATTGGCGAAGCATGCATGCTGGATTCTGTTTTTGAAAGAATTACCGGTATTTTTCTGGATTAATTAATTTTCAAAATTACAATTAGGGACTAACAAACCCATCATACCCTTTTCTTTCAAATTAATCATTTACCCTTCATTTCTAATCTTTTTACCCGTTTGACTCACAAATATTGCTCTCTCTCCTTCATTTATGTTTAACTAGTGTAAAATCCACCTATCAGATGAAATAAATTTTGAAAATTTGAAATTAATTATAGGTTAAAGTTAAAAAAACTAGTAACTTAAATTATTGTGTATTTTTCTTTATTTGAAAACAACTATAGATTTGAAATATTTAAGAATTTCAAATAATGTTAATTGTTATCCGTAATTTAAACACATGTTAAGTTTAAATAGTAATATTAATTAAATGTATTAGATTTGTTTCCATGTTAACATTAGACTATGTTTATCGGAGGGTCATGAGCCCCTCACACGCTAAAAGACAAAATAATTTTTTTAAAAAAAAAATCAAAATGTTAATATTTTTGGTGACCAGGTCCTCCCAAGCCTTCGAGGCATGTTCCAAAAGCACCAACCATATAATGCCATGTGTCCATTTTCAATTGGATATTTAAAATTATTTTGGATAAATCTTATAATTTTAATTTTGTAATATTATTAATAAAAAATATATATATAAATTATATCAAAATTCATAAAAAAAAAATTGTCTATAAATAGAACCAATATTCATAAGTTTTGGATCACAATATCATATTCTATTTCAATTTCATTTCTCCAAATTTTTATTCTATCATGCAATAGAGAAACTCATATAACTCTTAAAAATGATTTGATTGAGTACATGTGACAAAAATTCAACACTGATAATTAAATATGTAATTTTCATTTTTTGCATTGTTGTATTTTATGCATCTATTTGTATCTTAATTTGTTTATTTACTACTCCCTCCGTCCCATACTTGAAGCTACAAACCAAATTGGCACGGATTTCAATAAATGAGTTGTTTATTAGTATTGTGTAAGATAAAGTGGGGGTAATAAAGACTTTTCAACTTTATAAATAGTAATAAAATTACTTTTTAGTGTAATAAAGTAGTGACATTTGTTGTAATATTGTGATGTTTTAAGGGGAGTTTTTAAAAGTGCTTTTACTATTTTAGGTAATGTTGCTTCAAGTATGGGACGCCCAAAATGGTAAAATGTAGGTTCAAGTATGGGACGGAGGGAGTATATTGTATTTTAAATTTTCAACTCTTGTAATTAAATTTTATTATTGAGATTGTTGTTTATTTTAATTGTACAGTAAAATGCTCTTTTTATTACAATTTATAAATTATTAATCTCAAATAATTTAATAATTTTTTTACATGTATTAAATATAATAAAAATTGATTAATAGATAATATATAATTAAAAAATATTATATTTGAAGGTTGGGGTGGGTTGTTTATAAAGTAGGAAAAAAAGAAAAGTAGTAGGGTGTGTAGGTGGAGGAGAGAGAAATTAATTATTTATTAGAAGGTTGGGGTGTGGGAAGTGTAAACACAAATTCTTGAATTAAATATAAAAACGTGAAAATGGTAAACGATTTTATTTAATTTCGGATTAAAACCGAGTATTTGTGGATTACAATCTCTAATTTCTCCTCTGATTCTCTCTTCTTGAACTTCACTTGGATTTCTTGAGCTTTTGGAGCTGGATCCGCAGCCGAATCCTTTCCGATCTTGTATTTGGGGCTTTTATAACGTTAATCCAAAGGCTTAGCACCGTATTTTGGATTAACCGCCGAATTTAGGGACTTTTTGGATGAACGTCGTTGAAGATCGTTCTTGAATTTGGGACTTTGTAACGTTAATCCAAAGGCTTGACGCCGTATTTTGGATTAAACGTTGATTTTCGGGACTTTTCGGGACTTTTTCGTTGAAGATCCGCGAAGAACTTTGAAGAAACGTCGAATCGAAGAGGCTTAGCACCTTGATCTCCACTCGAACACTGCTTCTTGTTGCTTTTCCCCAAGAACGCCTTGAAGAAACGCCGAATCGAAGAGGCTTAGCACCTTGATCTCCACTCGAACACTGCTTCTTGCCGCTTTGCACGAAGAACGCCTTTGAAGCTCCTCCATCTGCTGAAGAACACTCCAAAATCTCTGCAGAGAATTTTGAGCCTTGAATGCTTCTGATTTTGTTGATGATGAAAATGAATGAAATGAGGCCTCTATTTATAGGTGTAGGCCTGGAGATTTTTGTGCAAGTAGTTAGGATTTCGAATTTTGAATTACTTGGGCTCAATTTGATTTGGGCTAAGAATACCCTATTTGGGCTCAATTTGATTTGGGCTCAATTTGGTTTGTTGGACTTTAGAGGCCCATCTTCATTTATGGGACTTTAGAGGCCCGTCTTGCTTTATTGGACTTTAGAGGTCCGTCTTTATTTATCGAACTTTTAGAAGCCCGTCTTTATTTATTGGGCTTTTAGAGGCCCGTCTTCGTTTATTGGACTTTAGAGGTCCGTCTTGATTTGTTGGACTTTGGAGGCCCAAATTAATTTAATTTTGCTTGTCTACAAATTGCCTCCTCGCATTTCGTTCACGAGAACGTTTGTCTTTGATGTGGACGAATTGCGAATTACTTTCAAATGATTTCCCACATGCGGCCCAGGTGTGACTATTTTTAACTACTTTTGACAAAGTAGGGATTTAATTATTTAACCACTTAAAATGCCTTTAGTGGAGTAAGTTAACAGTTTAACCACATGTATTTATCTTTGGTGGTTGTCGTACACAGTTTAGACTCATGAGGACCGGGAGTAATAAGCAGTTTAGACTCGTGCATTATGGAGCAAAAAGCAGTTTAGGCTCGTGCGTTTATGGAGCAATAAGCAGTTTAAACTCGTGCATTATGGAGCAACAAGCAGTTTAGACTCGTGCGTTCTTGGAGCAACAAGCAGTTTAGGCTCGTGCGTTTATGGAGCAACAAGCAGTTTAGGCTCATGCGTTTATGGAGCATACTTGTTTTCTTTACGCGTAGTAGCGTTTAAAAAACATTCCGTTCATGAGACCAATGTATACGTCGTCTTCAGAAATCAATTTGTAGGCGTCATTTGCGTAAACTTCCTTAACTTGATTGTCTTCAACTGTGACGTGATTCACCGTTGTTTCAGTTTCTTCTAGCAAGATCTTCTCTTCTTTGGCTAGCTGCATAATTTTCTCTTTAAGTATAAAACAGTCTTGGGTTGGATGTCCTACCAATCGATGGTACTTGCAATATTTGGGGTCGTCCTTTCGCCCAGCCTCATCGGGTCGTTTCATTTGTGGTAGTTCAATGAGATCATTCTTGATCAAGTCATCGAAAATTCCGGGGATGTCTGAGTCTAGAAATGGATATTGCTTTCGTTGCAACTCCTTCAAACTCGTTTTCCTTTGCCCCCTCTCTTGATATAGCGGCCCTTCAAATTCACTTGTAGACATGCTCAACTCCATGTCATGAGCCTTAGTAGTCAAATCCTCAAATGATCTTGGTCGAATTGCTTGAAGAATATATCGAAGACCCCACTGCATTCCTTGGATGCACATCTCGATAGCTGAAGCTTCAGTCAATCTATCCTTGCAATTTAGACTTAGATTTCTCCATCGATTTATGTAATCGATCACCGGCTCTTCCTTTGATTGACAAGTGTTCGTCAATTCAAACATGCTAACCGTTCTACGAGTGCTGTAAAATTGATTGAGAAATTCTTGTTCCATTTGCTCCCAACTTTCTATCGAACTGGCCTCCAAATCGATGTACCAATCGAATGCATTGCCCTTTAAAGAGCGCACGAATTGATTCACCAAATGATCTCCATACGTGCCGGCATTGTTGCAGGTCTCCACGAAGTGAGCAATATGTTGCTTTGGATTACCCTTGCCATCGAACTGCTGCAACTTTGGAGGTTGATAACCAGCTGGCATCTTCAAACTGTCAATCCTCTTCGTGTAAGGCTTGATGTAGGTGAATGAAGACTTAGGACTTTCGTCGAACTTATCTTTGATCGCTCCGAGTATGATTTCTTTTAGCCGGTCAACGGGCACCAAACCATCGGGAGAAACTTGTAACTCCTTAAAAGTTGGGTCAATTTCCATCTGCTGAAGTTCACCAGACATCTCCACATCATGCCCTTCGACTTGTTTTCCTTTTGCCCGACTTGACTCCCCTTTGTCTGCATTGCTCATCAGCTTGGCAATCCGGGCATCCTGTTCTTGGACGTGTTTTGTGAGTCCTTCTATGGCTCGAGTCAAGCTTGCTAATTGCTCCTCAACAGTCGTGGTATTTGTCACCATTGCTGAAGTTGTGCTTGAATCTGATGAGCTCGCCGTGGAATGAGTAGGGGAACAGGCTGGGTTGTTTTCCTCATTCGCAGTATTGGGTGGTGGACCCTCTGCAATAGCTTTCTCTGAAGAAGACGATGACTTCGAGCTTCTTGACATACTTCTTGTGACTACGTTCACGTCTTCAAAGTCGACGTCAATTGATCCGGATGCAACGCCTCTCTTGATCTTAATTTTGATTGGTGTCATCATCGTGACTTGATTTGCTTGAAGAGTAGAGATGAGAGGTAGAGATTGTCCCACTGGGCGTGCCAATTTGTAAACACAAATTCGTGAATTAAATATAAAAACTCGAAAATGCGAAACAATTTTATTTAATTTCGGATTAAACCGATGAATATTTGTGGGTTACAATCTCTAATTTGCTCCTCTGATTCTCTCTTCTTGAAGTTCTTGAATTTCTTGAGCACTTTTGGAACTTCTGGAGTTGGATCCGCAGCCGAATCCTATCTGATCTTGTATTTGTGGCTTTTATAACGTTAATCCAAAGGCTTAGCACCGTATTTTGGATTAACCGCCGAATTTAGGGACTTTTTGGATGAACGTCGTTGAAGATCGTTCTTGAATTTGGGACTTTGTAACGTTAATCCAAAGGCTTGACGCCGTATTTTGGATTAAACGTTGATTTTCGGGACTTTTCGGGACTTTTCGAGACTTTTTCGTTGAAGATCCACGAAGAACTTTGAAGAAACGTCGAATCGAAGAGGCTTAGCACCTTGATCTCCACTCGAACACTGCTTCTTGTTGCTTTTCCCCAAGAACGTCTTGAAGAAACGCCGAATCGAAGAGGCTTAGCACCTTGATCTCCACTCGAACACTGCTTCTTGCCGCTTTGCACGAAGAACGCCTTTGAAGCTCCTCCATCTGCTGAAGAACACTCCAAAATCTCTACAGAGAATTTTGAGCCTTGAATGCTTCTGATTTTGTTGATGATGAAAATGAATGAAATGAGGCCTCTATTTATAGGTGTAGGCCTGGAGATTTTTGTGCAAGTAGTTAGGATTTCGAATTTTGAATTACTTGGGCTCAATTTGATTTGGGCTAAGAATACCCTATTTGGGCTCAATTTGATTTGGGCTCAATTTGGTTTGTTGGACTTTAGAGGCCCATCTTCATTTATGGGACTTTAGAGGCCCGTCTTGCTTTATTGGACTTTAGAGGTCCGTCTTTATTTATCGAACTTTTAGAAGCTCGTCTTTATTTATTGGGCTTTTAGAGGCCCGTCTTCGTTTATTGGAATTTAGAGGCCCGTCTTGATTTGTTGGACTTTGGAGGCCCAAATTAATTTAATTTTGCTTGTCTACAGGAAGGTTGTGGATAAATATAGTCCTAACGAAATGAATCTTCCAGATTAATGATATTAGTAGTATAAACTTACAATAGTCCCTAGAAAAATACCAAAATTATTGTTACTAAATATAAATATAGTCTATTGATATTTGAAAAATACTTAAAATTTATTAAGTATTTCTAACAAACAGAAAAGAAACCAAAAAGTATAATTATATAAATGCTTTTTCAATTTATTATGTTGTATATTATAGAACAATAAAGAGATATAATTTTTTTAATAAACGTAAAATAAAGAGATTATATAACAATACGGAGTATTAAATAGTCAACTATAGTTTAGAATAGATTTCTTCTAAATTATTAATGCAAATTTATTTGAAATAGATTTATCATGTTATTTTTATTAGTTATTTTGACAAAGTATAATTTTATTTTATACATATTTACACGATGAATTAGAAACCAATAGTATGAATTAAAAATATAAATGAACAATTCTTATAAATTTAATAGTAATAAACTAACGTTTTAGTTATTGTGTATTTTAAAAAATTAACAGAATGTTGCAGTTAGAAGTGTACTGACTCCCATTTTTTGCAGAGGGGTTTGAGTGCTCTTAGCAATATCCTTTGAAACAAAATCATGTAATTTCTCTCTCATTTCTGTTAGGCAATTTATCCATATTTTCTCGGGAGTGGATCCAGTTTTGTAAAATAATTAAGTAACATACATTTTTTTTTTTTTACAAATTTATTCTCCAATCTCCAGTGTCATTAAATATGGAGAGAAGAATAATAAAAATATTAAAATAAAAAAAAAAATAAAAGAAAATGAGTAATAACTAATAACTTCAATTATATATATAAAAAAAAGAAATTAAATAAATCAAATGAGATGAATGAATGAATGAAATAAATAAATAAATAAAAATAACTAAAATAAAATAAAATTGAAAACAAAAATCAATAAATAATAGTATGAAATAAATGATGTATTTTTTATTTTATTTTTAGGTTATAAATGACGTATTCTATTTATAATTGTTATTAACTTATTATCATACTATATAATAAAATAAGGAGAAGAAGCTAATGATTGTGTAACATATAATAAAAAAACATTAGAGTAATAAAAACATAAATAGGAAATAATAAATAAATAGAGTAACATATAATAAAATTAGAAAATGGATATTGCCTACTGGGTGCAAAAACGACACCGTTTTTTATTGAACTGAATGGTCCAGTACATGACTATTACTGAAATATATTTATGTCGAGTGTTGTAGTCACAGAATTATTGTGATTATGTTAGGTTATACACTTATACAGTTATACTACATTTTAGGTGAACTCGAATTTGTATATGATTATGATTTATGATAACAATGCAGGATATTGTTATATCTATTAATATTTCTAACTAAAATATGACATCTTAAATTGAAATTAAATATGTCATTTTTAAAGTTAATTAATATAAGGAAAATCATTGATTATTTGTATTTATGAGGAAAGACTATATAAAACGTCAAACATTCTTTATTATAGCAAGTTAGAGCACCTCCAACGGGAGGTGCAAATCTGATGTGGCAGTTTTTGTTACCTGAGTATACCATTGGAATGTGGGGTAGAATTTGAGAGAGAGAAAATGGAGGTATAAAACTTTGGTGTACATCAAATTGGAGAAAAGTGGATTTGTGTGGGGCCAACAAGATTTATCTTCTTTTATTTTTAAAATTTATCTTTTATCTTTTTTATTTTATATTGTTTATTATTGTTTTATATTTTATTTTAATTTCAAAACAACCGTTGGCTTTTTTTTTTTTTTTTTTTAATTTCAAAACAACCGTTGTGTATACAGTAAATGAATAGTATTATTTCCGTTGCATTTTTTACCGTTGCTTATTATTTTTTATTTTTTTTTTATTTTTTTAACATCATATCTATACTATAAATAGAAGATAGATTAACTTCAATTTTACTCACATTCTCTTTACCCCTCTTTACTTGAAATCTCATAATGGAAAATAATTCTTGGTCGAAATTGTTTGGATCTTCCAATTCAGAAGATAATTCTTATTCTCGAGATTTCAATATCCCTCCTCCAAATTTCAATGCCTCTCCTCCAAATTTCAATGTCCATCCTTACAATTCCAACATTCGTCCCCACAATGTTTTGTTTCATCCGAACCATCAAACAAACCCGATAAGTGCAACTGGTGCTCCGTATTATATATATCCACCTGAAATGTATAAATATCCACATCCTTATGGAATAAGTCATCCGACGGCACTAGGGATGACTTCCAAGTCATCTAGAAAAGCTAGTACCGATGGAACAAGCACAGACAAGGAGTGTGGAACGCCGTCTTCTGGTCAAGGTTCCCCTTTTCCACCAAATCCGTCTCCACCGGGCATCGATGCCATTAACCTAGATGCGAGTGAAGTCGATGATGATTTGGGCCCAAAGAGTCGTGCTTATGCTGCTAGGTACACCGGTCTAGAAAATGAGACTCTTGCAACGAGTTGGGTTTCTATTAGTGAAGATGCAATTGTCGGCAATGATCAAAAATTGGAGGCCATGTGGAAAAGGATTGTTGAAGATTACAACAAGAATCGACCTGCGAACACCCCACTGAGACATTGGAAACTTTTAAAATCACACTTTTATACGGTGCAAAGGTTTGTGAGTGCGTTTAACGGATTGTACAATCACATGGAGAAGGATTGAAGAAGTGGACAAAGCGATAATGATATACTCGTGCATGCTATGAAAGAGTGGGCAATAACCCACAATAATAATGTGTTTACTCACTTAGGCATGTGGAAGATTCTCAAGGAATGTCCTAAGTGGATTGCACAACAGGAACGTGATTTGTGGTAGGAAGAAGACAAAAACTTCCACTGAAGGGGGATACACATCTTCTTCTAATGCGGAGAATGTTGATGAAGAGCGCATACGTCCGATCGGTCAGAAAGCAGCGAAAAGAAAGGCTAAGGTGAAAGTTTCTAATCATTCGAAGGATAGCACGTTTGAGGAGTTGAAACAGACCATCGAAAAAAATATGCAGGAATACAAAACAATAGTTCATGCTAAGTTGAAGGAACAACAAAGGCACAACTTAAAATGGGAGTACGACGTCATCATGAAAGATACAACGGGAATGACACCAAAGCAACTAGCAATGCATCTGAAGTTGGTTGCCGATTTAGAGAAGAAATGGGAAGCCGAATTAAACTAGTCGTTCATCGTTTATTCTCTTATTGTTTGTTACTTTATCTTTTATTTAAGATTATGTTGTATTGTTTGAGTTTGCGTTGTAGTATTTGAATTTTCGTTGTATTGATTGAATTTGTGTTGTAGTATTTGAATTTTCGTTGTATTGTTTGAATTTTCGTTGTAGTATTTAAAATTTCGTTGTATTTTTTAAAATTATGTTTTTTTAAACTAGCCGTTGTGAACTAGCCGTTAAAAACTAGCCGTTGTGAACTAGCCGTTAGAAACTAGCCGTTGTAGACACCATTATATATATTTGCCCAAATATTCCATTTCTTTCTACAATTCTCAAAGCAATCTTCTTCCCACATTATTAATTCCTTATACTTAAAATCTTCCAAAACATAATGTTTTCAGATTCCAACCACAATGTCAACAACAATTCCAGTAGTGATGAAGATTTGTGGAATGATGATTCAGATGATCGAATATTTTTCGAAATTTTACAACAACAACAAATGCTTCTTCAACACATAGAGAGCTCTTCTACTGCTCCACAACAAAGAAAAAAAAGAAGATATGTAGAGCGTGATCGTGAAGGAGGTCATAGTCGTCTTGTGGATGACTATTTCTCCGAAAATCCAACATATCCAAGTGATGTTTTTCGTCGTCGTTTTCGGATGAGAAGAGAATTGTTCACATGCATAGTCGATGCATTATCTTGTGATGACTATTTTAAGTGGAGAGTTGATGCAACGGGAAGGAAAGGGTTTTCACCACTTCAGAAATGCACGGTTGCCATCCGCCAATTGGCGTACGGAGGACCCGGAGACCAATTCGATGAGTATCTACGTATTGTTGAAACAACCGCTATTGACTGCTTGTTCAATTTCTGTCGTTGTGTAATCAACATTTTCGGAGAAAGATACTTGAGAAGGCCAACTACCGATGATTGCGAACGTTTGCTTCATATGCATGAGCAAAGACACGGGTTCCCCGGAATGTTGGGTAGTCTTGATTGTATGCATTGGGAATGGAAGAACTGTCCAGTCGCTTGGAAAGGACAATTTACTTGAGGTGATCATGGAACACCAACAATAATGCTTGAAGCGGTAGCATCTGCTGACTTGTGGATATGGCATGCTTTTTTTGGCGTCGCAGGGTCCAATAATGATATCAATGTACTTAATCAAAGCCCTCTCTTCAGCGATGTTTTAAGAGGGTATGGCCCAGATATTAACTTCACGGTGAATGGTACGCAATATACTAGAGGGTACTATCTTACCGATGGAATTTATCCCGAATGGTCTACTTTCGTCAAGAGTTTTCAGTGCCCTCATGATCCTAAGAAAGCATTGTTTAAGCAAATGCAAGAGGCTGCAAGAAAGGATGTCGAGCGGGCATTTGGGGTCTTACAAGCTCGTTGGGCGATGATTAGAGGACTAGGACGGTTTTGGTACCAGAGTAATTTGAAGGATATCATGTATACATGCATTATTTTGCATAACATGATAATTGAGGATGAAGGAGATATGGCATTCAATTGGTCGGAGGAACCTAACGTCAACAATAATACAATTTCAGAAATATTTCATGGTCCCATCGGAGGATTTACTGAGTACAGTAAAATACGTGTTGAACTACGTGATAAACAAATGCATCAACAACTTCGATCAGACTTGATTGAGCACGTTTGGACACGTTATCAAAATTAGTAGAAGTGTGAGTTAATGATCTATTTTTATTTCATGTATTATTGTGATTTATTTACATTGTCCTCGTTTTTTCATTTATCTCAATAAAAATTTTAATTTTATTTATCAAGATTTTGTGTAAAAATTATCATTAGTTAATGTTCTAAATAATTAAAAAAAAGTCGATTGACATGAATTAATCAATTAATAATTTATTTTAATATAAATTCAAAATAATTAATTAATTTATTAATTAAGATTAATATATTAAAATAAATAAAGTAAATAATATTGAATTTATAAAAAATTGAATGAATGATGTGATATTGGGACCTGTAATTAGAGATGTTTATCCGGGCTGGCCCGTTTAACCCTGAAAAATATAGGGTTAGGGTTCATGAATTATAGGACCGTTTAAAACCAGGCTTTTTTAACTCGGACCGGTTAGCCCGTGGGCTAAACCAGGCCAGCCCGCAGGGCTACAGGGCCCGCTAGCCCGAGTTGTTACCTTTTTTTCTTTTTTTTAATAAATAACCTAAGAATGAATTTTGGGTCATTTGACCAATAACCATAATTATAAGCATTAAGAAGCCCATTACCATCCATTAGTCATTATTACTATTTTTTTATTAGATTATGATATTTGTTTAGCTTTATTTGGTCATATTAAGGACCAATGAGTTTTAAAATTGTGTTTAAATTATACTTTTTTTTTCTCATTTACTGATCATTAACTAATTATGTATTTTTCTATTTTATTTGCTTGTTGGACGTGCCAATTGAGACATTTAATTTTAAAAGAAAAAAATTATTGTAGCTCGTTAGTGGCCCGTTTAGCCCGTGGCCCGCTAGGGTTAAGGTTAGGTCCCAACAATTGTAGACCCGTTAAATATGAACCGGTTAAGACCCTAACCCCTTTAGCGCGTAGCCCTGTAGGGCTGGCCCTATAGGGCTAGGGCCAGCCCGATAGACATCTCTACCTGTAATAGTAACAATTGTACCTGATGATTGAGAAGTAGAGGTAAAAATTGATAGGTATAAATAACTTTTGATGTGGCAGATGAGGTGGCATAAAATTATACCTGGAATTGGGTATACGAATGGAGATGCACTTAGCAACTTAACATTACAATTTGCTCTTATTTTATTTTGAAAAGAAATTACATAAATTTCTATAATTAATAGTAGATCTTTTTAATTTTTTCTTAAATATAAAACGTAATATTAGAAAAATGAGTTGGTCTTATGTACATTGTACCTGAAATGAAAAGTGTAAAATATTTTTATTTAAAAAATTGGTTAGTGGAATTTATTATATTTTTGTGAATTATTTATATTTTATTATATATAATTAATAAAGTATTTATATTTAATGAGTAGGACAGTTGTTTAAATGGATACTGCGTATATTTTAAATTAAAGAAATAGTTAATTTAATATATTATGATATTTAAATAAAAAAAATTTAAAAATTAGAAAAGATTAATTTAATATATTATGATATTTAAATAAAATAATTAAAAAAATAGAAAAAGTTGGACTAATAGCATTATGCGGAAATGAAATTTTAAAAAAATGATGTGGCCACTCTAAGTGTAAGCCTAGTAAAATTTTATAACATTTACGAATATTGTTACATTTTAAAGGCAAAAACTTGTGTGAGACGTCTGACGGATCTTTTTCTGTGAGACAGATCCTTTTAACCATATTTTAAAATTTTGGGTAGGATAATCCATATTTTTTTTCCAGATTTTGGTTTGTAAAAAAAGTGATAATGTGAGACAGATCCTTTTAACCATATTTTAAAATTTTGGGTAGGATAATCCATATTTTTTTTCCACATTTTGGTTTGTAAAAAAGTGATAATGTTTAAGTAAAATGTGATAATATTTTTAACAAAAGTGACTATCACTTTTTATTTAAACACTATCACTTTTTGCTCAAACATTATCACTTTTTATATATAAAGGTCGTCTCACGGATCTCATTTTGTGAGACGGTCTCACCCAAGACTAGTCCCATTTTAAAATATTTGGCATAAAAATTAAAGTTGACTATTTCATATCAAAATTATTAAATGTAATATTCGAATGAAAGTTTAAAAATTCATGATTACTTTCTTAAAAAAAAAAATTAATTCAATATTATTTGACATCTGCTTAATTTTTACTCCGTATTTTTTATGTAGTTAAAGTAATTAAAAAATTTATAGGGATTTGTTTTAATGGTTGAGAAATTTTTAAAATGATACGAGGGAGGGGGAAGGTTTTTAAAAACTAATGGTCAGATGGTATATGTATATATTATCTCTAATTTTAATTCATACTATATATTTAATACTCTCTCCGTTCCATACTTGAAGGCTTAAACCAATTGAGCATGAGTTTTAATGAATGAATTGTTTATTAATATTGTGTAAGATAAAGTGGGGGTAGTAAAGACTTTTCAACTTTATAAATAGTAATAAAGTTACTTTTTAGTGTAATAAAGTAGTGACATTTGTTGTAATATTGTAATGTTTTAAGGGGAGTATTTAAAAGTGCTTTTACTATTTTAGGTAATGTGTCTTCAAGTATGGGACACTCAAAATGGTAAAATGTGTCTTCAAGTATGGAACGGAGGGAGTATATAGTTTGTACCAGAAAATTTTGATTCTAATTGATGGAGATATTTTCGATTTATTTCCTTATAAAAACGTAATTATTTAAATTGACTCATATATTTTTTTGTCAGATTAATCAATTATGTGGCAAACATGTAAGACAATATAAGTAGGCAAATTCTTCCATATATAAATTTTAGATTTTAATTTTATGATTAGTCACGGTCATTTATACTCCGCATTTTCAAATTATATAAACAATTGGTTACGATGATTTACACCCTCATTCTTGTTGTGTTCACCGTCTAAATTAAACATTTTTTTAGAAAATATAATACAATCAATTCTAATTTATATATAAAAATTGGTCATAGTTATTTACACCCCATCTTTTGTTGACTTCACCTCCAAATGATTTTCTTTTTTAAAATTACACCTAAAATTACTATAATGCCCTTCTATTAATTTAGACAAAATATAATACAATCATTCCTAATTTATATATAAACAATTGACTACGGTTATTTACACCCCCTCTTTTGTTGACTTCACCCCCAAATTATTATTTTTTAAAAATACACCTAAAATTACTATAGTGCCCTTCTATTAAGGGGAAGGGCAACTCTGAGACTGATGGACTAAAAAAGAGGAAAATCAAGAATGTTCATTGATGCTTGTGGTTTTACTTATGCCCTCCAAATCTGGGCATATGAGGCAATGCATAGTGTTGCCTCGTTGTGTGCGAAGCCTATAGCCCAGCGTCGGTCATCCATTCCTCGTATGATTAGATGGAGTTCTATTGATGGTGTTATCTGATTCGACAATCATAGTAAGAAATGTTTCCTAAGGTTGAAGGGACGAGATCGCACTGCAAACAATGTAAGGTCGAATGTTCACATATTATTTAAATTTCATTTAGTTGTCTACGTTATTGTTAAATGTTTACTGGATCCTTTATGCAGATGCATGATGTTAGTAATTTAGAGCCTTCAAAACTTGAGGTGAAGTCGTCGTGTTATGTTAGTGCCATCAAGTGGGAAGAGGAACTCTATAAAGTGTGGACGCATGATGATCCAATTTGACTATCTCGTAAGAGAAAGACTCCAACATATACACATTGCGAGACAAGTACAGATGGCGAGGCTCGAAAACATAAAAAAGTACACAAAGAACGTAAGCGAATCTCATTTGCGTGTCGCATACTCCAAGCACATTAGTAGATACACAGCCCTTGCGTGTTCTATAATGTGCTCTATCTTCACAAGGCACGTGAAGATCAATAAATGTACCATCAAGGGCACCAAGACAAACCTACAAAACATGTAAGAATATAGTAAAACAACAATTTTAAAAGGTAAGTAGTCCAATCTCAAAACAGTAGACAAAATTACCTTGAACCATTTCCATCTTGGGTCGGTGGAGTCATCGGGTACGGGAGGAGGTTTAACTAAGAAAGGTGGTGTAATTTCAAAACAGCTTTCAAGACTAGATGGACAACAATGGATATTGTTTGACCCGGTCTTTCAAAATCGAATGCCACAACCCTATTCTTTTTGTGGTGAGCCAAAACAGATAAGAACACGTAAATTTGCTCTTCAACACCAATATACTTTAATTTTTTCAATCCTCGTAATTCTCCAAGTAAAAAACATAAACGTGCAAACGCATTCCGATCCATCCTTAGATTTGCAACACAATCAGCATCGCAAGTGTGGACTATTCTATTCATGTGTAAAACTTGCTTATGGATTTTAGAAATCATTCCCCAAGAAAGGGTGCGTCTTCTAACATTTATGTTTCGTCTAGTTATTAAGAGTACGATTATACAACACACCTTTTATTGTCAATGATGAATTAAGAGCTTATTGATACACATCATTGAAATTATGTAGTCAAAACGGTAAAAAAAATCAATGTAATTGAAAATTGCTCAATGTGTCAATATAGTAGCATATCTATCATATAATTAAAAACATAATTCTATAAAAAAAACATAATCCAACAAAAAAAACATAATCCAACTTTCTTTTATATCGAGTAGTAACTTCTACACACTCGATATCTTCGTTGTCATTTATTGACGAAGAAGTCTTACTCTGAAATAAAGTATAATTAAAAAAATTAATTCAATTTTTTATAAAATAGATATATTAAAAGAACTAAAATAAAAAACTTGGTAAAAAATATTATTACATTTCCTTCCGAAATAGGAGATACCTTTGAAGAACCATTCTTGGATTCAAAATTTTTAATTAGTTCTTCATCTGAAGATGACTTTACAACGGTGTATACCGTGTAGTTATTTCTCAAGTTGAATAATGGAATATGGATTCGAAAAATGAATTTCTTGCCCAACAAAATTTCAAGTTCTGGTGGCATTTTGTCATCTAGATCTTTCTAAAATTTGAAATAAGTATGTTGTTAAAATTATACTAAAAAAATATATTAAAATTCTAAAAAAAATAGACCAATTAAATTTTTCATAAATGTTACCATAGTTATAAATGTTATTATAGTTATAAAATACCTCCTCCATCTTAGTAAGAATGTTGGTTGTTGTTTTACCAACCAACTTAAAATTAGTTCTTCATCTGAAAATGACTTTACAACGGTGTATACCGTGGTTATTTCTCAAGTTGAATAATGAAATATGGATTCGAAAAATGAATTTCTTGCCCAACAACATTTCAAGTTCTGGTGGCATTTTGTCATCTAGATCTTTCTGAAATTTGAAATAAGTATTGTTGGGAATAAAATGAGATATGTTTTGATCTAATACCAAAACCCCCTGAGACATGCCTAAGTCAAGTTAAGTATGTTCTAGAGAGGTTAGAACATATAGTATAAAGGCTAGATGAGGAGCTAACATGTTAGGCAGCTCTTAGTTGATTAGATGCACAAGTTGAGGGGGAACATATGCTTTGAAGTCTATCAAGAACAAGTACCCTCAAGGCTCAAACTCTGGATACAACACTAAGTCTTTTGAGACCAACTATGCTGATCAGGAGAGTTGTCCAGAGGAGTTGTCTCAGCACAATTAGTCCAGATCAAGTGCTCTGAAAGCCTGAGGTCAACTATGCTGAAGAGATAGAGACAACCACACCCTAAAGAACTACAAATCAACATGCTAAGATCACCTTGAAGTGAAGCAAAGGGTATGAGCCAAGTCATCTGAAGAAGAGCAAGCCAACCTTGCTGATAAGCAAGACTGCTGATAGTGATAAGGAGAGTTGTCCAAATGATGAGGAATGTTGTCCTATCATTGGAACAACCTTCAGAAGCCATGTCCATGTCCTAACAAGAGAATCTGAAAGTCAGACATTGGGAAGAGTGCTGCAGAATGAAGACAAAGTCTTAATAGCCGTTTATTTCCCAAATGAGGACATGTCACTATCAAGATTCTGTCTTCTAAGTTCAAGAACTGAAAGAAGATATTTATGGACATTTGAGGCTGCCTCTCCAACGGGCAAATCCTTCATTTGTCTATAAATACAGAAGTGTGAAGACCATTTGAAAGCATCCAACTTCAACCTCAACAAAGCACCTCTAACCTCAAGTTCTTACAAGCTAGAGTGCTTTCAAAGCTTTCAAAGACTATATTAGTCTTCAAACACTTCATCTAAGCTGAACTACATTGTATATCCATACACAAGCTTAGAGAGATATCCTATCCTTATACACTGATCTTCATTGTAAAGGATATCTCATTAGTTGGAACCTTACTTCAACCCTTACATCTTTCAAAGAGTGAAAGTGAGAAGGTTGTAGTAGTAGAAGTGGTAGGAGCTGACTGTTGAGAGAAGAACAGTTCAGTTTTGAGTTGAGAAGAGGGTACTAGGACTCTAGACATCCTAGGGATCAATTCACCAAGGAGTGGTGTTCTTGATCAAGTGCACCTTGGCAGTATAAAACAAGTTAATTCCAAGAGTGAAGGAATTATCCTGTTAAATCAGGGAAAGTGGATGTAGGAGCTTGAGTCTCTGAACCACTATAAACTCTTGTGTTGATTTACTTTCAAAGTACTTTCATACATTCAACACTGCACACAAAACTGATCTTTCAAAGGATACATACTCAAAGACTGTGCAAAACCTATTTGGACAAGTTCCCTGAAACTGGACTGTGTTGATTTGACTAAGTGATTTCAGAAACTAAAGGAGTCTAAACTAAAAGGGCCAACCACTATTCCGCGCATATAACTCCCCTAGATAGTTATTCAACTAAGTACTCAATAGTACTTACTAGTTTGATTATCTTAGAAGAGTTAATCATCTTCAGAAGAGTTGTCCAAGACAACCTTGCTGAGCTCTGGTTTGATTAGATTGAAAAGAATTTGCATACAAGTGTATTCCCCCCCCCCCATACACTTGTTATATACTCCTTTCAGGACCAACAAGTATGTTGTTAAAATTATACTAAAAAAGTACATTATAATTCTGAAAAAAAATAGACCAATTAAATTTTCCACAAATGTTACTATAGTTATAAATGTTATTATAGTTATAAAATACCTCCTCCATCTAAGTAAGAATGTCGGTTGTAGTTTTACCAACCAACTTAACAACCATGCGGTCAAACATAACTAAGGAGGTTGATCCAGTTTGATCAACGACGCGAATTTGAACCTTGAACCTGAAGAATAATTTTAGTTGTCGTAATACGTATATATGATTTTAATTGATTAAATATATAAAATACAATAGAAACAAACTGCAAATACAAATTTCCACTAAATAGTATCTTGTATCAATAGATTCAGAGTTTGTATTGCAGTTCTCATAGTTCAAGTCTCGTTTATTGTCGTTGAGCTTAACCATTTTAAAGCATTGTTTGCATGCATGGTAATACCAGATGCTCCCTGACTCAATAGCATGGCAAATAGCTAACACAACAACGTAGGAGTTCTTGAACAAATAAAAAAAATTACATTAATTGTTTGTAAAATATTGAAGAAGGATAAATTTTTACTTTAAAATTTAATATAAATATTTTAAATAAGAAAAATTTAAATACCTTTCTAATATCATAAATGTCAACAAGATATGTTATATCATCATTTTCGGTGAACTCATTGTACACGAAAGAACGATTGGACTCAGCCTCTTTGGAGAAATATATAGGAGTTGGAATTTCGATTTTTCTTGATTCGAAGCTAGAATAAAATAAACTAAATATAAAAAAAGATATTAAAATAAATAGTGTAGATTTAATTAGGAATTTTAATAAATATTACCTCTTTCTAAATTCATTCATCTCAGAACTATCAATATTGATTGATAGTCGACTGACATACATTGAATTTGAGATAAATTTCTCTAAAAAAAGATTTGAAATATAATGTTAATATTTTATATAAAATTAGCATAAAATGTCTAATTTACACAAAACTTAAAAGAAATTATATAAAAGAAAAATTACCTCTATATCGAGTTTGGACTTTAGCATAATCCAAAATGAAAACCATGGGCTTATTTGGTTTGTTTTTGTTGTACTCCAACAAATTTTCGTAAAATCCTTCTCAAAGAGTTAGAGATATTCTAGTACGACTGTAATAGAGAAAAATATATGTTATATCAATAATATATGTTGTAGACTTGTAGCGTGATCTGAGAAACTCCATGGGCTTTCCTTTGCCTATGAGAACCTGCCACGCTAATTTCCGAATATATGCTTCGTTAGCGCAGAAGATTGATCTTATTCCCAGTCCGCCCTCCGACATGGGCGTTATCGTCTTTGCCCATGCAACTGTGCAAATTCCTCTCCGATCAATGTCTCCTGACCAAACAAAATTTCTCAGGGCTCTCTTAATTCGCTGAAGTAGTGAGCGAGGCCATTTATAGATCATCATTGTGTGTACTAGAGAGGATGTGATTACATGGTTGACGAGACATATACGTCCTGCAAGCGAAAGTGAAGAGCCTTTCCAGGAAGCAAATTTGCTTAGGATCCTGTCTGTCGTTTCCCTGAAGTAGATTGCTCTTGATGCTCCTCTAAAAATTGGCGCACCCAAATATGTGAAAGGAGGTGTCCCAAAACTCATACCCAGTAAGCTTTGTAGGTATCTTGTGTTGTTGTAGCTTACATACTTCCCGAAGTAAGCGCATGATTTATTGGGATTGAAGATTTGTCCCGATAGTTGTCCATACAACTCTAGCGTGTCGCGCACTGCCCTGATGCAAGGGCGGCTGGCTCTGCTGAATATGAGTATGTCATCCGCGTATAATAATGTTAAAGGGCAGGTCAGTCCGCAGCGGATAAGGGCTGGTTGCAAATGGCCATTCTGCCCCTTTGTTTATGTCCATTAATAAGGATCGAGAGCCTCGCCGACCGTAGAATGCATGATATTTGCTGACAATATGAGAAGAAGTGTGATAAAATAATAGATAAAATATAAGTGATATGATTATGAGAGAGAAAATAATTTGCTAAAAATGGAATGAGAAATTTATTGTGAGACATCAAAAACAAAAAAGGAAAGTGAGAAATTTATAGTAGAACGGAAGTACATTCTATGGATCCGTTGATATAGAATTTATCTCTAATTTTAGTTGACGTGATATTGGTTGTTTGACGTGTCGTGTATTTGACGTGATATTGGTTGTTGGTGCCATGGCAGATGAGAGAAAATAGACCAGAAGAAAGAAGGAGAAGATAGAACAGAAAGAGGCGGTAGAGAAGAATAGCGTAAAAAATTTAGGGTTTCTTAATAGGCTGATACCATATTAGTAAAAATAATGTTTTCATTAATTGAGAATATAATGAGTACATTGAGTATTATATACAATTTGAAGAGGCCCGTTGCTTGCATCTAAAGATATATACAATCCCTAAGTTATAGGAATGAATAAAGACCAAATCTTATAATTCCTAAATTAGAGGATTTAAATTAAAGACCAAATCTTTGAATTATTTTATACTATCATGGTGGTGGTGATGGGTACAGTGGTGGTGGTGGTGATGGGTACAGTGGTGGTGGTGGGTACGGGGGAACTTGTGGTGGTGGTGGGGGGTACGGAGGGGGTGGTGGTAGGGGGTACGGAGGGGGTGGTGGTGGTGGTGGTGGTGGTGGGTACGGAGGAATCGGTGGTGGTGGTGGGGTGTCCAGGGGAACCGGTGGTGGTGTGTCTAGGGGAACCGGTGGTGGTGTGTACAGGGGAACCGGTGGTGGGGTGTCCAGGGGAACCGGTGGTGGTGGTGGTGGTGGTGGGTACGGAGGAATCGGTGGTGGTGGTGGGGTGTACAGGGGAACCGGTGGTGGTGTGTCCAGATGAACCGGTGGTGGTGTGTACAGGGGAACCGGTGGTGGGGTGTCCAGGGGAACCGGTGGTGGTGTGTACAGGGGAACCGGTGGTGGGGTATCCAGGGGAACCGGTGGTGGGGTGTCCAGGGGAACCGGTGGTGGGGGATACGGGAGTACCGCTGGCGGAGGCGGAGGATTGGGATACTTCCATCCCAATTAGACGGCCGAGGGTGTTCCCCTTAGAGTGAACAGGAGTGCTTTTAGTGGTCATGTGTTGGCCGAGGGTGCTCCGTGGTGGAAGGGGATCGCTTTTACTGGAGACGTGTTGCCGGAGGGGTAGCAAATTTTCGGCCATGGCGGACGGACGGAGGATCGTTGTTAAGAAATGAAAAAAGAAATGGGAGTGAGAGGTTTATATGCAATCGGTGTGATCTGTTGCGAATTCTGTTTCTCTGTTTCTGGATTCTGCCATTGGCGAAGCATGCATGCTGGATTCTGTTTTTGAAAGAATTACCGGTATTTTTCTGGATTAATTAATTTTCAAAATTACAATTAGGGACTAACAAACCCATCATACCCTTTTCTTTCAAATTAATCATTTACCCTTCATTTCTAATCTTTTTACCCGTTTGACTCACAAATATTGCTCTCTCTCCTTCATTTATGTTTAACTAGTGTAAAATCCACCTATCAGATGAAATAAATTTTGAAAATTTGAAATTAATTATAGGTTAAAGTTAAAAAAACTAGTAACTTAAATTATTGTGTATTTTTCTTTATTTGAAAACAACTATAGATTTGAAATATTTAAGAATTTCAAATAATGTTAATTGTTATCCGTAATTTAAACACATGTTAAGTTTAAATAGTAATATTAATTAAATGTATTAGATTTGTTTCCATGTTAACATTAGACTATGTTTATCGGAGGGTCATGAGCCCCTCACACGCTAAAAGACAAAATAATTTTTTTAAAAAAAAAATCAAGTATGGGACGGAGGGAGTATATTGTATTTTAAATTACTTTTTAGTGTAATAAAGTAGTGACATTTGTTGTAATATTGTGATGTTTTAAGGGGAGTTTTTAAAAGTGCTTTTACTATTTTAGGTAATGTTGCTTCAAGTATGGGACGCCCAAAATGGTAAAATGTAGGTTCAAGTATGGGACGGAGGGAGTATATTGTATTTTAAATTTTCAACTCTTGTAATTAAATTTTATTATTGAGATTGTTGTTTATTTTAATTGTACAGTAAAATGCTCTTTTTATTACAATTTATAAATTATTAATCTCAAATAATTTAATAATTTTTTTACATGTATTAAATATAATAAAAATTGATTAATAGATAATATATAATTAAAAAATATTATATTTGAAGGTTGGGGTAGGTTGTTAATAAAGTAGGAAAAAAAGAAAAGTAGTAGGGTGTGTAGGTGGAGGAGAGAGAAATTAATTATTTATTAGAAGGTTGGGGTGTGGGAAGTGTAAACACAAATTCTTGAATTAAATATAAAAACGCGAAAATGGTAAACGATTTTATTTAATTTCGGATTAAAACCGAGTATTTGTGGATTACAATCTCTAATTTCTCCTCTGATTCTCTCTTCTTGAACTTCACTTGGATTTCTTGAGCTTTTGGAGCTGGATCCGCAGCCGAATCCTTTCCGATCTTGTATTTGGGGCTTTTATAACGTTAATCCAAAGGCTTAGCACCGTATTTTGGATTAACCGCCGAATTTAGGGACTTTTTGGATGAACGTCGTTGAAGATCGTTCTTGAATTTGGGACTTTGTAACGTTAATCCAAAGGCTTGACGCCGTATTTTGGATTAAACGTTGATTTTCGGGACTTTTCGGGACTTTTTCGTTGAAGATCCACGAAGAACTTTGAAGAAACGTCGAATCGAAGAGGCTTAGCACCTTGATCTCCACTCGAACACTGCTTCTTGTTGCTTTTCCCCAAGAACGCCTTGAAGAAACGCCGAATCGAAGAGGCTTAGCACCTTGATCTCCACTCGAACACTGCTTCTTGCCGCTTTGCACGAAGAACGCCTTTGAAGCTCCTCCATCTGCTGAAGAACACTCCAAAATCTCTGCAGAGAATTTTGAGCCTTGAATGCTTCTGATTTTGTTGATGATGAAAATGAATGAAATGAGGCCTCTATTTATAGGTGTAGGCCTGGAGATTTTTGTGCAAGTAGTTAGGATTTCGAATTTTGAATTACTTGGGCTCAATTTGATTTGGGCTAAGAATACCCTATTTGGGCTCAATTTGATTTGGGCTCAATTTGGTTTGTTGGACTTTAGAGGCCCATCTTCATTTATGGGACTTTAGAGGCCCGTCTTGCTTTATTGGACTTTAGAGGTCCGTCTTTATTTATCGAACTTTTAGAAGCCCGTCTTTATTTATTGGGCTTTTAGAGGCCCGTCTTCGTTTATTGGACTTTAGAGGCCCGTCTTGATTTGTTGGACTTTGGAGGCCCAAATTAATTTAATTTTGCTTGTCTACAAATTGCCTCCTCGCATTTCGTTCACGAGAACGTTTGTCTTTAATGTGGACGAATTGCGAATTACTTTCAAATGATTTCCCACATGCGGGCCAGGACTGACTATTTTTAACTACTTTTGACAAAGTAGGGATTTAATTATTTAACCACTTAAAATGCCTTTAGTGGAGTAAGTTAACAGTTTAACCACATGTATTTATCTTTGGTGGTTGTCGTACACAGTTTAGACTCATGAGGACCGGGAGTAATAAGCAGTTTAGACTCGTGCATTATGGAGCAAAAAGCAGTTTAGGCTCGTGCGTTTATGGAGCAATAAGCAGTTTAAACTCGTGCATTATGGAGCAACAAGCAGTTTAGACTCGTGCGTTCTTGGAGCAACAAGCAGTTTAGGCTCGTGCGTTTATGGAGCAACAAGCAGTTTAGGCTCATGCGTTTATGTAGCATACTTGTTTTCTTTACGCGTAGTAGCGTTTAAAAAACATTCCGTTCATGAGACCAATGTATACGTCGTCTTCAGAAATCAATTTGTAGGCGTCATTTGCGTAAACTTCCTTAACTTGATTGTCTTCAACTGTGACGTGATTCACCGTTGTTTCAGTTTCTTCTAGCAAGATCTTCTCTTCTTTGGCTAGCTGCATAATTTTCTCTTTAAGTATAAAACAGTCTTGGGTTGGATGTCCTACCAATCGATGGTACTTGCAATATTTGGGGTCGTCCTTTCGCCCAGCCTCATCGGGTCGTTTCATTTGTGGTAGTTCAATGAGATCATTCTTGATCAAGTCATCGAAAATTCCGGGGATGTCTGAGTCTAGAAATGGATATTGCTTTCGTTGCAACTCCTTCAAACTCGTTTTCCTTTGCCCCCTCTCTTGATATAGCGGCCCTTCAAATCCACTTGTAGACATGCTCAACTCCATGTCATGAGCCTTAGTAGTCAAATCCTCGAATGATCTTGGTCGAATTGCTTGAAGAATATATCGAAGACCCCACTGCATTCCTTGGATGCACATCTCGATAGCTGAAGCTTCAGTCAATCTATCCTTGCAATTTAGACTTAGATTTCTCCATCGATTTATGTAATCGATCACCGGCTCTTCCTTTGATTGACAAGTGTTCGTCAATTCAAACATGCTAACCGTTCTACGAGTGCTGTAAAATTGATTGAGAAATTCTTGTTCCATTTGCTCCCAACTTTCTATCGAACTGGCCTCCAAATCGATGTACCAATCGAATGCATTGCCCTTTAAAGAGCGCACGAATTGATTCACCAAATGATCTCCATACGTGCCGACATTGTTGCAGGTCTCCACGAAGTGAGCAATATGTTGCTTTGGATTACCCTTGCCATCGAACTGCTGCAACTTTGGAGGTTGATAACCAGCTGGCATCTTCAAACTGTCAATCCTCTTCGTGTAAGGCTTGATGTAGGTGAATGAAGACTTAGGACTTTCGTCGAACTTATCTTTGATCGCTCCGAGTATGATTTCTTTTAGCCGGTCAACGGGCACCAAACCATCGGGAGAAACTTGTAACTCCTTAAAAGTTGGGTCAATTTCCATCTGCTGAAGTTCACCAGACATTTCCACATCATGCCCTTCGACTTGTTTTCCTTTTGCCCGACTTGACTACCCTTTGTCTGCATTGCTCATCAGCTTGGCAATCCGGGCATCCTGTTCTTGGACGTGTTTTGTGAGTCCTTCTATGGCTCTAGTCAAGCTTGCCAATTGCTCCTCAACAGTCGTGGTATTTGTCACCATTGCTGAAGCTGTGCTTGAATCTGATGAGCTCGCCGTGGAATGAGTAGGGGAACAGGCTGGGTTGTTTTCCTCATTCGCAGTATTGGGTGGTGGACCCTCTGCAATAGCTTTCTCTGAAGAAGACGATGACTTCGAGCTTCTTGACATACTTCTCGTGACTACGTTCACGTCTTCAAAGTCGACGTCAATTGATCCGGATGCAACGCCTCTCTTGATCTTAATTTTGATTGGTGTCATCATCGTGACTTGATTTGCTTGAAGAGTAGAGATGAGAGGTAGAGATTGTCCCACTGGGCGTGCCAATTTGTAAACACAAATTCGTGAATTAAATATAAAAACTCGAAAATGCGAAACAATTTTATTTAATTTCGGATTAAACCGATGAATATTTGTGGGTTACAATCTCTAATTTGCTCCTCTGGTTCTCTCTTCTTGAAGTTCTTGAATTTCTTGAGCACTTTTGGAACTTCTGGAGTTGGATCCGCAGCCGAATCCTATCTGATCTTGTATTTGTGGCTTTTATAACGTTAATCCAAAGGCTTAGCACCGTATTTTGGATTAACCGCCGAATTTAGGGACTTTTTGGATGAACGTCGTTGAAGATCGTTCTTGAATTTGGGACTTTGTAACGTTAATCCAAAGGCTTGACGCCGTATTTTGGATTAAACGTTGATTTTCGGGACTTTTCGGGACTTTTTCGTTGAAGATCCACGAAGAACTTTGAAGAAACGTCGAATCGAAGAGGCTTAGCACCTTGATCTCCACTCGAACACTGCTTCTTGTTGCTTTTCCCCAAGAACGTCTTGAAGAAACGCCGAATCGAAGAGGCTTAGCACCTTGATCTCCACTCGAACACTGCTTCTTGCCGCTTTGCACGAAGAACGCCTTTGAAGCTCCTCCATCTGCTGAAGAACACTCCAAAATCTCTGCAGAGAATTTTGAGCCTTGAATGCTTCTGATTTTGTTGATGATGAAAATGAATGAAATGAGGCCTCTATTTATAGGTGTAGGCCTGGAGATTTTTGTGCAAGTAGTTAGGATTTCGAATTTTGAATTACTTGGGCTCAATTTGATTTAGGCTAAGAATACCCTATTTGGGCTCAATTTGATTTGGGCTCAATTTGGTTTGTTGGACTTTAGAGGCCCATCTTCATTTATGGGACTTTAGAGGCCCGTCTTGCTTTATTGGACTTTAGAGGTCCGTCTTTATTTATCGAACTTTTAGAAGCCCGTCTTTATTTATTGGGCTTTTAGAGGCCCGTCTTCGTTTATTGGAATTTAGAGGCCCGTCTTGATTTGTTGGACTTTGGAGGCCCAAATTAATTTAATTTTGCTTGTCTACAGGAAGGTTGTGGATAAATATAGTCCTAACGAAATGAATCTTCCAGATTAATGATATTAGTAGTATAAACTTACAATAGTCCCTAGAAAAATACCAAAATTATTGTTACTAAATATAAATATAGTCTATTGATATTTGAAAAATACTTAAAATTTATTAAGTATTTCTAACAAACAGAAAAGAAACCAAAAAGTATAATTATATAAATGCTTTTTCAATTTATTATGTTGTATATTATAGAACAATAAAGAGATATAATTTTTTTAATAAACGTAAAATAAAGAGATTATATAACAATACGGAGTATTAAATAGTCAACTATAGTTTAGAATAGATTTCTTCTAAATTATTAATGCAAATTTATTTGAAATAGATTTATCATGTTATTTTTATTAGTTATTTTGACAAAGTATAATTTTATTTTATACATATTTACACGATGAATTAGAAACCAATAGTATGAATTAAAAATATAAATGAACAATTCTTATAAATTTAATAGTAATAAACTAACGTTTTAGTTATTGTGTATTTTAAAAAATTAACAGAATGTTGCAGTTAGAAGTGTACTGACTCCCATTTTTTGCAGAGGGGTTTGAGTGCTCTTAGCAATATCCTTTGAAACAAAATCATGTAATTTCTCTCTCATTTCTGTTAGGCAATTTATCCATATTTTCTCGGGAGTGGATCCAGTTTTGTAAAATAATTAAGTAACATACATTTTTTTTTTTTTACAAATTTATTCTCCAATCTCCAGTGTCATTAAATATGGAGAGAAGAATAATAAAAATATTAAAATAAAAAAAAAATAAAAGAAAATGAGTAATAACTAATAACTTCAATTATATATATAAAAAAAAGAAATTAAATAAATCAAATGAGATGAATGAATGAATGAAATAAATAAATAAATAAAAATAACTAAAATAAAATAAAATTGAAAACAAAAATCAATAAATAATAGTATGAAATAAATGATGTATTTTTTATTTTATTTTTAGGTTATAAATGACGTATTCTATTTATAATTGTTATTAACTTATTATCATACTATATAATAAAATAAGGAGAAGAAGCTAATGATTGTGTAACATATAATAAAAAAACATTAGAGTAATAAAAACATAAATAGGAAATAATAAATAAATAGAGTAACATATAATAAAATTAGAAAATGGATATTGCCTACTGGGTGCAAAAACGACACCGTTTTTTATTGAACTGAATGGTCCAGTACATGACTATTACTGAAATATATTTATGTCGAGTGTTGTAGTCACAGAATTATTGTGATTATGTTAGGTTATACACTTATACAGTTATACTACATTTTATGATAACAATGCAGGATATTGTTATATCTATTAATATTTCTAACTAAAATATGACATCTTAAATTGAAATTAAATATGTCATTTTTAAAGTTAATTAATATAAGGAAAATCATTGATTATTTGTATTTATGAGGAAAGACTATATAAAACGTCAAACATTCTTTATTATAGCAAGTTAGAGCACCTCCAACGGGAGGTGCAAATCTGATGTGGCAGTTTTTGTTACCTGAGTATACCATTGGAATGTGGGGTAGAATTTGAGAGAGAGAAAATGGAGGTATAAAACTTTGGTGTACATCAAATTGGAGAAAAGTGGATTTGTGTGGGGCCAACAAGATTTATCTTCTTTTATTTTTAAAATTTATCTTTTATCTTTTTTATTTTATATTGTTTATTATTGTTTTATATTTTATTTTAATTTCAAAACAACCGTTGGCTTTTTTTTTTTTTTTTTTTAATTTCAAAACAACCGTTGTGTATACAGTAAATGAATAGTATTATTTCCGTTGCATTTTTTACCGTTGCTTATTATTTTTTATTTTTTTTTTATTTTTTTAACATCATATCTATACTATAAATAGAAGATAGATTAACTTCAATTTTACTCACATTCTCTTTACCCCTCTTTACTTGAAATCTCATAATGGAAAATAATTCTTGGTCGAAATTGTTTGGATCTTCCAATTCAGAAGATAATTCTTATTCTCGAGATTTCAATATCCCTCCTCCAAATTTCAATGCCTCTCCTCCAAATTTCAATGTCCATCCTTACAATTCCAACATTCGTCCCCACAATGTTTTGTTTCATCCGAACCATCAAACAAACCCGATAAGTGCAACTGGTGCTCCGTATTATATATATCCACCTGAAATGTATAAATATCCACATCCTTATGGAATAAGTCATCCGACGGCACTAGGGATGACTTCCAAGTCATCTAGAAAAGCTAGTACCGATGGAACAAGCACAGACAAGGAGTGTGGAACGCCGTCTTCTGGTCAAGGTTCCCCTTTTCCACCAAATCCGTCTCCACCGGGCATCGATGCCATTAACCTAGATGCGAGTGAAGTCGATGATGATTTGGGCCCAAAGAGTCGTGCTTATGCTGCTAGGTACACCGGTCTAGAAAATGAGACTCTTGCAACGAGTTGGGTTTCTATTAGTGAAGATGCAATTGTCGGCAATGATCAAAAATTGGAGGCCATGTGGAAAAGGATTGTTGAAGATTACAACAAGAATCGACCTGCGAACACCCCACTGAGACATTGGAAACTTTTAAAATCACACTTTTATACGGTGCAAAGGTTTGTGAGTGCGTTTAACGGATTGTACAATCACATGGAGAAGGATTGAAGAAGTGGACAAAGCGATAATGATATACTCGTGCATGCTATGAAAGAGTGGGCAATAACCCACAATAATAATGTGTTTACTCACTTAGGCATGTGGAAGATTCTCAAGGAATGTCCTAAGTGGATTGCACAACAGGAACGTGATTTGTGGTAGGAAGAAGACAAAAACTTCCACTGAAGGGGGATACACATCTTCTTCTAATGCGGAGAATGTTGATGAAGAGCGCATACGTCCGATCGGTCAGAAAGCAGCGAAAAGAAAGGCTAAGGTGAAAGTTTCTAATCATTCGAAGGATAGCACGTTTGAGGAGTTGAAACAGACCATCGAAAAAAATATGCAGGAATACAAAACAATAGTTCATGCTAAGTTGAAGGAACAACAAAGGCACAACTTAAAATGGGAGTACGACGTCATCATGAAAGATACAACGGGAATGACACCAAAGCAACTAGCAATGCATCTGAAGTTGGTTGCCGATTTAGAGAAGAAATGGGAAGCCGAATTAAACTAGTCGTTCATCGTTTATTCTCTTATTGTTTGTTACTTTATCTTTTATTTAAGATTATGTTGTATTGTTTGAGTTTGCGTTGTAGTATTTGAATTTTCGTTGTATTGATTGAATTTGTGTTGTAGTATTTGAATTTTCGTTGTATTGTTTGAATTTTCGTTGTAGTATTTAAAATTTCGTTGTATTTTTTAAAATTATGTTTTTTTAAACTAGCCGTTGTGAACTAGCCGTTAAAAACTAGCCGTTGTGAACTAGCCGTTAGAAACTAGCCGTTGTAGACACCATTATATATATTTGCCCAAATATTCCATTTCTTTCTACAATTCTCAAAGCAATCTTCTTCCCACATTATTAATTCCTTATACTTAAAATCTTCCAAAACATAATGTTTTCAGATTCCAACCACAATGTCAACAACAATTCCAGTAGTGATGAAGATTTGTGGAATGATGATTCAGATGATCGAATATTTTTCGAAATTTTACAACAACAACAAATGCTTCTTCAACACATAGAGAGCTCTTCTACTGCTCCACAACAAAGAAAAAAAAGAAGATATGTAGAGCGTGATCGTGAAGGAGGTCATAGTCGTCTTGTGGATGACTATTTCTCCGAAAATCCAACATATCCAAGTGATGTTTTTCGTCGTCGTTTTCGGATGAGAAGAGAATTGTTCACATGCATAGTCGATGCATTATCTTGTGATGACTATTTTAAGTGGAGAGTTGATGCAACGGGAAGGAAAGGGTTTTCACCACTTCAGAAATGCACGGTTGCCATCCGCCAATTGGCGTACGGAGGACCCGGAGACCAATTCGATGAGTATCTACGTATTGTTGAAACAACCGCTATTGACTGCTTGTTCAATTTCTGTCGTTGTGTAATCAACATTTTCGGAGAAAGATACTTGAGAAGGCCAACTACCGATGATTGCGAACGTTTGCTTCATATGCATGAGCAAAGACACGGGTTCCCCGGAATGTTGGGTAGTCTTGATTGTATGCATTGGGAATGGAAGAACTGTCCAGTCGCTTGGAAAGGACAATTTACTTGAGGTGATCATGGAACACCAACAATAATGCTTGAAGCGGTAGCATCTGCTGACTTGTGGATATGGCATGCTTTTTTTGGCGTCGCAGGGTCCAATAATGATATCAATGTACTTAATCAAAGCCCTCTCTTCAGCGATGTTTTAAGAGGGTATGGCCCAGATATTAACTTCACGGTGAATGGTACGCAATATACTAGAGGGTACTATCTTACCGATGGAATTTATCCCGAATGGTCTACTTTCGTCAAGAGTTTTCAGTGCCCTCATGATCCTAAGAAAGCATTGTTTAAGCAAATGCAAGAGGCTGCAAGAAAGGATGTCGAGCGGGCATTTGGGGTCTTACAAGCTCGTTGGGCGATGATTAGAGGACTAGGACGGTTTTGGTACCAGAGTAATTTGAAGGATATCATGTATACATGCATTATTTTGCATAACATGATAATTGAGGATGAAGGAGATATGGCATTCAATTGGTCGGAGGAACCTAACGTCAACAATAATACAATTTCAGAAATATTTCATGGTCCCATCGGAGGATTTACTGAGTACAGTAAAATACGTGTTGAACTACGTGATAAACAAATGCATCAACAACTTCGATCAGACTTGATTGAGCACGTTTGGACACGTTATCAAAATTAGTAGAAGTGTGAGTTAATGATCTATTTTTATTTCATGTATTATTGTGATTTATTTACATTGTCCTCGTTTTTTCATTTATCTCAATAAAAATTTTAATTTTATTTATCAAGATTTTGTGTAAAAATTATCATTAGTTAATGTTCTAAATAATTAAAAAAAAGTCGATTGACATGAATTAATCAATTAATAATTTATTTTAATATAAATTCAAAATAATTAATTAATTTATTAATTAAGATTAATATATTAAAATAAATAAAGTAAATAATATTGAATTTATAAAAAATTGAATGAATGATGTGATATTGGGACCTGTAATTAGAGATGTTTATCCGGGCTGGCCCGTTTAACCCTGAAAAATATAGGGTTAGGGTTCATGAATTATAGGACCGTTTAAAACCAGGCTTTTTTAACTCGGACCGGTTAGCCCGTGGGCTAAACCAGGCCAGCCCGCAGGGCTACAGGGCCCGCTAGCCCGAGTTGTTACCTTTTTTTCTTTTTTTTAATAAATAACCTAAGAATGAATTTTGGGTCATTTGACCAATAACCATAATTATAAGCATTAAGAAGCCCATTACCATCCATTAGTCATTATTACTATTTTTTTATTAGATTATGATATTTGTTTAGCTTTATTTGGTCATATTAAGGACCAATGAGTTTTAAAATTGTGTTTAAATTATACTTTTTTTTTCTCATTTACTGATCATTAACTAATTATGTATTTTTCTATTTTATTTGCTTGTTGGACGTGCCAATTGAGACATTTAATTTTAAAAGAAAAAAATTATTGTAGCTCGTTAGTGGCCCGTTTAGCCCGTGGCCCGCTAGGGTTAAGGTTAGGTCCCAACAATTGTAGACCCGTTAAATATGAACCGGTTAAGACCCTAACCCCTTTAGCGCGTAGCCCTGTAGGGCTGGCCCTATAGGGCTAGGGCCAGCCCGATAGACATCTCTACCTGTAATAGTAACAATTGTACCTGATGATTGAGAAGTAGAGGTAAAAATTGATAGGTATAAATAACTTTTGATGTGGCAGATGAGGTGGCATAAAATTATACCTGGAATTGGGTATACGAATGGAGATGCACTTAGCAACTTAACATTACAATTTGCTCTTATTTTATTTTGAAAAGAAATTACATAAATTTCTATAATTAATAGTAGATCTTTTTAATTTTTTCTTAAATATAAAACGTAATATTAGAAAAATGAGTTGGTCTTATGTACATTGTACCTGAAATGAAAAGTGTAAAATATTTTTATTTAAAAAATTGGTTAGTGGAATTTATTATATTTTTGTGAATTATTTATATTTTATTATATATAATTAATAAAGTATTTATATTTAATGAGTAGGACAGTTGTTTAAATGGATACTGCGTATATTTTAAATTAAAGAAATAGTTAATTTAATATATTATGATATTTAAATAAAAAAAATTTAAAAATTAGAAAAGATTAATTTAATATATTATGATATTTAAATAAAATAATTAAAAAAATAGAAAAAGTTGGACTAATAGCATTATGCGGAAATGAAATTTTAAAAAAATGATGTGGCCACTCTAAGTGTAAGCCTAGTAAAATTTTATAACATTTACGAATATTGTTACATTTTAAAGGCAAAAACTTGTGTGAGACGTCTGACGGATCTTTTTCTGTGAGACAGATCCTTTTAACCATATTTTAAAATTTTGGGTAGGATAATCCATATTTTTTTTCCAGATTTTGGTTTGTAAAAAAAGTGATAATGTGAGACAGATCCTTTTAACCATATTTTAAAATTTTGGGTAGGATAATCCATATTTTTTTTCCACATTTTGGTTTGTAAAAAAGTGATAATGTTTAAGTAAAATGTGATAATATTTTTAACAAAAGTGACTATCACTTTTTATTTAAACACTATCACTTTTTGCTCAAACATTATCACTTTTTATATATAAAGGTCGTCTCACGGATCTCATTTTGTGAGACGGTCTCACCCAAGACTAGTCCCATTTTAAAATATTTGGCATAAAAATTAAAGTTGACTATTTCATATCAAAATTATTAAATGTAATATTCGAATGAAAGTTTAAAAATTCATGATTACTTTCTTAAAAAAAAAAATTAATTCAATATTATTTGACATCTGCTTAATTTTTACTCCGTATTTTTTATGTAGTTAAAGTAATTAAAAAATTTATAGGGATTTGTTTTAATGGTTGAGAAATTTTTAAAATGATACGAGGGAGGGGGAAGGTTTTTAAAAACTAATGGTCAGATGGTATATGTATATATTATCTCTAATTTTAATTCATACTATATATTTAATACTCTCTCCGTTCCATACTTGAAGGCTTAAACCAATTGAGCATGAGTTTTAATGAATGAATTGTTTATTAATATTGTGTAAGATAAAGTGGGGGTAGTAAAGACTTTTCAACTTTATAAATAGTAATAAAGTTACTTTTTAGTGTAATAAAGTAGTGACATTTGTTGTAATATTGTAATGTTTTAAGGGGAGTATTTAAAAGTGCTTTTACTATTTTAGGTAATGTGTCTTCAAGTATGGGACACTCAAAATGGTAAAATGTGTCTTCAAGTATGGAACGGAGGGAGTATATAGTTTGTACCAGAAAATTTTGATTCTAATTGATGGAGATATTTTCGATTTATTTCCTTATAAAAACGTAATTATTTAAATTGACTCATATATTTTTTTGTCAGATTAATCAATTATGTGGCAAACATGTAAGACAATATAAGTAGGCAAATTCTTCCATATATAAATTTTAGATTTTAATTTTATGATTAGTCACGGTCATTTATACTCCGCATTTTCAAATTATATAAACAATTGGTTACGATGATTTACACCCTCATTCTTGTTGTGTTCACCGTCTAAATTAAACATTTTTTTAGAAAATATAATACAATCAATTCTAATTTATATATAAAAATTGGTCATAGTTATTTACACCCCATCTTTTGTTGACTTCACCTCCAAATGATTTTCTTTTTTAAAATTACACCTAAAATTACTATAATGCCCTTCTATTAATTTAGACAAAATATAATACAATCATTCCTAATTTATATATAAACAATTGACTACGGTTATTTACACCCCCTCTTTTGTTGACTTCACCCCCAAATTATTATTTTTTAAAAATACACCTAAAATTACTATAGTGCCCTTCTATTAAGGGGAAGGGCAACTCTGAGACTGATGGACTAAAAAAGAGGAAAATCAAGAATGTTCATTGATGCTTGTGGTTTTACTTATGCCCTCCAAATCTGGGCATATGAGGCAATGCATAGTGTTGCCTCGTTGTGTGCGAAGCCTATAGCCCAGCGTCGGTCATCCATTCCTCGTATGATTAGATGGAGTTCTATTGATGGTGTTATCTGATTCGACAATCATAGTAAGAAATGTTTCCTAAGGTTGAAGGGACGAGATCGCACTGCAAACAATGTAAGGTCGAATGTTCACATATTATTTAAATTTCATTTAGTTGTCTACGTTATTGTTAAATGTTTACTGGATCCTTTATGCAGATGCATGATGTTAGTAATTTAGAGCCTTCAAAACTTGAGGTGAAGTCGTCGTGTTATGTTAGTGCCATCAAGTGGGAAGAGGAACTCTATAAAGTGTGGACGCATGATGATCCAATTTGACTATCTCGTAAGAGAAAGACTCCAACATATACACATTGCGAGACAAGTACAGATGGCGAGGCTCGAAAACATAAAAAAGTACACAAAGAACGTAAGCGAATCTCATTTGCGTGTCGCATACTCCAAGCACATTAGTAGATACACAGCCCTTGCGTGTTCTATAATGTGCTCTATCTTCACAAGGCACGTGAAGATCAATAAATGTACCATCAAGGGCACCAAGACAAACCTACAAAACATGTAAGAATATAGTAAAACAACAATTTTAAAAGGTAAGTAGTCCAATCTCAAAACAGTAGACAAAATTACCTTGAACCATTTCCATCTTGGGTCGGTGGAGTCATCGGGTACGGGAGGAGGTTTAACTAAGAAAGGTGGTGTAATTTCAAAACAGCTTTCAAGACTAGATGGACAACAATGGATATTGTTTGACCCGGTCTTTCAAAATCGAATGCCACAACCCTATTCTTTTTGTGGTGAGCCAAAACAGATAAGAACACGTAAATTTGCTCTTCAACACCAATATACTTTAATTTTTTCAATCCTCGTAATTCTCCAAGTAAAAAACATAAACGTGCAAACGCATTCCGATCCATCCTTAGATTTGCAACACAATCAGCATCGCAAGTGTGGACTATTCTATTCATGTGTAAAACTTGCTTATGGATTTTAGAAATCATTCCCCAAGAAAGGGTGCGTCTTCTAACATTTATGTTTCGTCTAGTTATTAAGAGTACGATTATACAACACACCTTTTATTGTCAATGATGAATTAAGAGCTTATTGATACACATCATTGAAATTATGTAGTCAAAACGGTAAAAAAAATCAATGTAATTGAAAATTGCTCAATGTGTCAATATAGTAGCATATCTATCATATAATTAAAAACATAATTCTATAAAAAAAACATAATCCAACAAAAAAAACATAATCCAACTTTCTTTTATATCGAGTAGTAACTTCTACACACTCGATATCTTCGTTGTCATTTATTGACGAAGAAGTCTTACTCTGAAATAAAGTATAATTAAAAAAATTAATTCAATTTTTTATAAAATAGATATATTAAAAGAACTAAAATAAAAAACTTGGTAAAAAATATTATTACATTTCCTTCCGAAATAGGAGATACCTTTGAAGAACCATTCTTGGATTCAAAATTTTTAATTAGTTCTTCATCTGAAGATGACTTTACAACGGTGTATACCGTGTAGTTATTTCTCAAGTTGAATAATGGAATATGGATTCGAAAAATGAATTTCTTGCCCAACAAAATTTCAAGTTCTGGTGGCATTTTGTCATCTAGATCTTTCTAAAATTTGAAATAAGTATGTTGTTAAAATTATACTAAAAAAATATATTAAAATTCTAAAAAAAATAGACCAATTAAATTTTTCATAAATGTTACCATAGTTATAAATGTTATTATAGTTATAAAATACCTCCTCCATCTTAGTAAGAATGTTGGTTGTTGTTTTACCAACCAACTTAAAATTAGTTCTTCATCTGAAAATGACTTTACAACGGTGTATACCGTGGTTATTTCTCAAGTTGAATAATGAAATATGGATTCGAAAAATGAATTTCTTGCCCAACAACATTTCAAGTTCTGGTGGCATTTTGTCATCTAGATCTTTCTGAAATTTGAAATAAGTATTGTTGGGAATAAAATGAGATATGTTTTGATCTAATACCAAAACCCCCTGAGACATGCCTAAGTCAAGTTAAGTATGTTCTAGAGAGGTTAGAACATATAGTATAAAGGCTAGATGAGGAGCTAACATGTTAGGCAGCTCTTAGTTGATTAGATGCACAAGTTGAGGGGGAACATATGCTTTGAAGTCTATCAAGAACAAGTACCCTCAAGGCTCAAACTCTGGATACAACACTAAGTCTTTTGAGACCAACTATGCTGATCAGGAGAGTTGTCCAGAGGAGTTGTCTCAGCACAATTAGTCCAGATCAAGTGCTCTGAAAGCCTGAGGTCAACTATGCTGAAGAGATAGAGACAACCACACCCTAAAGAACTACAAATCAACATGCTAAGATCACCTTGAAGTGAAGCAAAGGGTATGAGCCAAGTCATCTGAAGAAGAGCAAGCCAACCTTGCTGATAAGCAAGACTGCTGATAGTGATAAGGAGAGTTGTCCAAATGATGAGGAATGTTGTCCTATCATTGGAACAACCTTCAGAAGCCATGTCCATGTCCTAACAAGAGAATCTGAAAGTCAGACATTGGGAAGAGTGCTGCAGAATGAAGACAAAGTCTTAATAGCCGTTTATTTCCCAAATGAGGACATGTCACTATCAAGATTCTGTCTTCTAAGTTCAAGAACTGAAAGAAGATATTTATGGACATTTGAGGCTGCCTCTCCAACGGGCAAATCCTTCATTTGTCTATAAATACAGAAGTGTGAAGACCATTTGAAAGCATCCAACTTCAACCTCAACAAAGCACCTCTAACCTCAAGTTCTTACAAGCTAGAGTGCTTTCAAAGCTTTCAAAGACTATATTAGTCTTCAAACACTTCATCTAAGCTGAACTACATTGTATATCCATACACAAGCTTAGAGAGATATCCTATCCTTATACACTGATCTTCATTGTAAAGGATATCTCATTAGTTGGAACCTTACTTCAACCCTTACATCTTTCAAAGAGTGAAAGTGAGAAGGTTGTAGTAGTAGAAGTGGTAGGAGCTGACTGTTGAGAGAAGAACAGTTCAGTTTTGAGTTGAGAAGAGGGTACTAGGACTCTAGACATCCTAGGGATCAATTCACCAAGGAGTGGTGTTCTTGATCAAGTGCACCTTGGCAGTATAAAACAAGTTAATTCCAAGAGTGAAGGAATTATCCTGTTAAATCAGGGAAAGTGGATGTAGGAGCTTGAGTCTCTGAACCACTATAAACTCTTGTGTTGATTTACTTTCAAAGTACTTTCATACATTCAACACTGCACACAAAACTGATCTTTCAAAGGATACATACTCAAAGACTGTGCAAAACCTATTTGGACAAGTTCCCTGAAACTGGACTGTGTTGATTTGACTAAGTGATTTCAGAAACTAAAGGAGTCTAAACTAAAAGGGCCAACCACTATTCCGCGCATATAACTCCCCTAGATAGTTATTCAACTAAGTACTCAATAGTACTTACTAGTTTGATTATCTTAGAAGAGTTAATCATCTTCAGAAGAGTTGTCCAAGACAACCTTGCTGAGCTCTGGTTTGATTAGATTGAAAAGAATTTGCATACAAGTGTATTCCCCCCCCCCCATACACTTGTTATATACTCCTTTCAGGACCAACAAGTATGTTGTTAAAATTATACTAAAAAAGTACATTATAATTCTGAAAAAAAATAGACCAATTAAATTTTCCACAAATGTTACTATAGTTATAAATGTTATTATAGTTATAAAATACCTCCTCCATCTAAGTAAGAATGTCGGTTGTAGTTTTACCAACCAACTTAACAACCATGCGGTCAAACATAACTAAGGAGGTTGATCCAGTTTGATCAACGACGCGAATTTGAACCTTGAACCTGAAGAATAATTTTAGTTGTCGTAATACGTATATATGATTTTAATTGATTAAATATATAAAATACAATAGAAACAAACTGCAAATACAAATTTCCACTAAATAGTATCTTGTATCAATAGATTCAGAGTTTGTATTGCAGTTCTCATAGTTCAAGTCTCGTTTATTGTCGTTGAGCTTAACCATTTTAAAGCATTGTTTGCATGCATGGTAATACCAGATGCTCCCTGACTCAATAGCATGGCAAATAGCTAACACAACAACGTAGGAGTTCTTGAACAAATAAAAAAAATTACATTAATTGTTTGTAAAATATTGAAGAAGGATAAATTTTTACTTTAAAATTTAATATAAATATTTTAAATAAGAAAAATTTAAATACCTTTCTAATATCATAAATGTCAACAAGATATGTTATATCATCATTTTCGGTGAACTCATTGTACACGAAAGAACGATTGGACTCAGCCTCTTTGGAGAAATATATAGGAGTTGGAATTTCGATTTTTCTTGATTCGAAGCTAGAATAAAATAAACTAAATATAAAAAAAGATATTAAAATAAATAGTGTAGATTTAATTAGGAATTTTAATAAATATTACCTCTTTCTAAATTCATTCATCTCAGAACTATCAATATTGATTGATAGTCGACTGACATACATTGAATTTGAGATAAATTTCTCTAAAAAAAGATTTGAAATATAATGTTAATATTTTATATAAAATTAGCATAAAATGTCTAATTTACACAAAACTTAAAAGAAATTATATAAAAGAAAAATTACCTCTATATCGAGTTTGGACTTTAGCATAATCCAAAATGAAAACCATGGGCTTATTTGGTTTGTTTTTGTTGTACTCCAACAAATTTTCGTAAAATCCTTCTCAAAGAGTTAGAGATATTCTAGTACGACTGTAATAGAGAAAAATATATGTTATATCAATAATATATGTTGTAGACTTGTAGCGTGATCTGAGAAACTCCATGGGCTTTCCTTTGCCTATGAGAACCTGCCACGCTAATTTCCGAATATATGCTTCGTTAGCGCAGAAGATTGATCTTATTCCCAGTCCGCCCTCCGACATGGGCGTTATCGTCTTTGCCCATGCAACTGTGCAAATTCCTCTCCGATCAATGTCTCCTGACCAAACAAAATTTCTCAGGGCTCTCTTAATTCGCTGAAGTAGTGAGCGAGGCCATTTATAGATCATCATTGTGTGTACTAGAGAGGATGTGATTACATGGTTGACGAGACATATACGTCCTGCAAGCGAAAGTGAAGAGCCTTTCCAGGAAGCAAATTTGCTTAGGATCCTGTCTGTCGTTTCCCTGAAGTAGATTGCTCTTGATGCTCCTCTAAAAATTGGCGCACCCAAATATGTGAAAGGAGGTGTCCCAAAACTCATACCCAGTAAGCTTTGTAGGTATCTTGTGTTGTTGTAGCTTACATACTTCCCGAAGTAAGCGCATGATTTATTGGGATTGAAGATTTGTCCCGATAGTTGTCCATACAACTCTAGCGTGTCGCGCACTGCCCTGATGCAAGGGCGGCTGGCTCTGCTGAATATGAGTATGTCATCCGCGTATAATAATGTTAAAGGGCAGGTCAGTCCGCAGCGGATAAGGGCTGGTTGCAAATGGCCATTCTGCCCCTTTGTTTATGTCCATTAATAAGGATCGAGAGCCTCGCCGACCGTAGAATGCATGATATTTGCTGACAATATGTGAAGAAGTGTGATAAAATAATAGATAAAATATAAGTGATATGATTATGAGAGAGAAAATAATTTGCTAAAAATGGAATGAGAAATTTATTGTGAGACATCAAAAACAAAAAAGGAAAGTGAGAAATTTATAGTAGAACGGAAGTACATTCTATGGATCCGTTGATATAGAATTTATCTCTAATTTTAGTTGACGTGATATTGGTTGTTTGACGTGTCGTGTATTTGACGTGATATTGGTTGTTGGTGCCATGGCAGATGAGAGAAAATAGACCAGAAGAAAGAAGGAGAAGATAGAACAGAAAGAGGCGGTAGAGAAGAATAGCGTAAAAAATTTAGGGTTTCTTAATAGGCTGATACCATATTAGTAAAAATAATGTTTTCATTAATTGAGAATATAATGAGTACATTGAGTATTATATACAATTTGAAGAGGCCCGTTGCTTGCATCTAAAGATATATACAATCCCTAAGTTATAGGAATGAATAAAGACCAAATCTTATAATTCCTAAATTAGAGGATTTAGATTAAAGACCAAATCTTTGAATTATTTTATACTATCATGGTGGTGGTGATGGGTACAGTGGTGGTGGTGGTGATGGGTACAGTGGTGGTGGTGGGTACGGGGGAACTTGTGGTGGTGGTGGGGGGTACGGAGGGGGTGGTGGTAGGGGGTACGGAGGGGGTGGTGGTGGTGGTGGTGGTGGTGGGTACGGAGGAATCGGTGGTGGTGGTGGGGTGTCCAGGGGAACCGGTGGTGGTGTGTCTAGGGGAACCGGTGGTGGTGTGTACAGGGGAACCGGTGGTGGGGTGTCCAGGGGAACCGGTGGTGGTGGTGGTGGTGGTGGGTACGGAGGAATCGGTGGTGGTGGTGGGGTGTACAGGGGAACCGGTGGTGGTGTGTCCAGATGAACCGGTGGTGGTGTGTACAGGGGAACCGGTGGTGGGGTGTCCAGGGGAACCGGTGGTGGTGTGTACAGGGGAACCGGTGGTGGGGTATCCAGGGGAACCGGTGGTGGGGTGTCCAGGGGAACCGGTGGTGGGGGATACGGGAGTACCGCTGGCGGAGGCGGAGGATTGGGATACTTCCATCCCAATTAGACGGCCGAGGGTGTTCCCCTTAGAGTGAACAGGAGTGCTTTTAGTGGTCATGTGTTGGCCGAGGGTGCTCCGTGGTGGAAGGGGATCGCTTTTACTGGAGACGTGTTGCCGGAGGGGTAGCAAATTTTCGGCCATGGCGGACGGACGGAGGATCGTTGTTAAGAAATGAAAAAAGAAATGGGAGTGAGAGGTTTATATGCAATCGGTGTGATCTGTTGCGAATTCTGTTTCTCTGTTTCTGGATTCTGCCATTGGCGAAGCATGCATGCTGGATTCTGTTTTTGAAAGAATTACCGGTATTTTTCTGGATTAATTAATTTTCAAAATTACAATTAGGGACTAACAAACCCATCATACCCTTTTCTTTCAAATTAATCATTTACCCTTCATTTCTAATCTTTTTACCCGTTTGACTCACAAATATTGCTCTCTCTCCTTCATTTATGTTTAACTAGTGTAAAATCCACCTATCAGATGAAATAAATTTTGAAAATTTGAAATTAATTATAGGTTAAAGTTAAAAAAACTAGTAACTTAAATTATTGTGTATTTTTCTTTATTTGAAAACAACTATAGATTTGAAATATTTAAGAATTTCAAATAATGTTAATTGTTATCCGTAATTTAAACACATGTTAAGTTTAAATAGTAATATTAATTAAATGTATTAGATTTGTTTCCATGTTAACATTAGACTATGTTTATCGGAGGGTCATGAGCCCCTCACACGCTAAAAGACAAAATAATTTTTTTAAAAAAAAAATCAAAATGTTAATATTTTTGGTGACCAGGTCCTCCCAAGCCTTCGAGGCATGTTCCAAAAGCACCAACCATATAATGCCATGTGTCCATTTTCAATTGGATATTTAAAATTATTTTGGATAAATCTTATAATTTTAATTTTGTAATATTATTAATAAAAAATATATATATAAATTATATCAAAATTCATAAAAAAAAAATTGTCTATAAATAGAACCAATATTCATAAGTTTTGGATCACAATATCATATTCTATTTCAATTTCATTTCTCCAAATTTTTATTCTATCATGCAATAGAGAAACTCATATAACTCTTAAAAATGATTTGATTGAGTACATGTGACAAAAATTCAACACTGATAATTAAATATGTAATTTTCATTTTTTGCATTGTTGTATTTTATGCATCTATTTGTATCTTAATTTGTTTATTTACTACTCCCTCCGTCCCATACTTGAAGCTACAAACCAAATTGGCACGGATTTCAATAAATGAGTTGTTTATTAGTATTGTGTAAGATAAAGTGGGGGTAATAAAGACTTTTCAACTTTATAAATAGTAATAAAATTACTTTTTAGTGTAATAAAGTAGTGACATTTGTTGTAATATTGTGATGTTTTAAGGGGAGTTTTTAAAAGTGCTTTTACTATTTTAGGTAATGTTGCTTCAAGTATGGGACGCCCAAAATGGTAAAATGTAGGTTCAAGTATGGGACGGAGGGAGTATATTGTATTTTAAATTTTCAACTCTTGTAATTAAATTTTATTATTGAGATTGTTGTTTATTTTAATTGTACAGTAAAATGCTCTTTTTATTACAATTTATAAATTATTAATCTCAAATAATTTAATAATTTTTTTACATGTATTAAATATAATAAAAATTGATTAATAGATAATATATAATTAAAAAATATTATATTTGAAGGTTGGGGTGGGTTGTTTATAAAGTAGGAAAAAAAGAAAAGTAGTAGGGTGTGTAGGTGGAGGAGAGAGAAATTAATTATTTATTAGAAGGTTGGGGTGTGGGAAGTGTAAACACAAATTCTTGAATTAAATATAAAAACGTGAAAATGGTAAACGATTTTATTTAATTTCGGATTAAAACCGAGTATTTGTGGATTACAATCTCTAATTTCTCCTCTGATTCTCTCTTCTTGAACTTCACTTGGATTTCTTGAGCTTTTGGAGCTGGATCCGCAGCCGAATCCTTTCCGATCTTGTATTTGGGGCTTTTATAACGTTAATCCAAAGGCTTAGCACCGTATTTTGGATTAACCGCCGAATTTAGGGACTTTTTGGATGAACGTCGTTGAAGATCGTTCTTGAATTTGGGACTTTGTAACGTTAATCCAAAGGCTTGACGCCGTATTTTGGATTAAACGTTGATTTTCGGGACTTTTCGGGACTTTTTCGTTGAAGATCCGCGAAGAACTTTGAAGAAACGTCGAATCGAAGAGGCTTAGCACCTTGATCTCCACTCGAACACTGCTTCTTGTTGCTTTTCCCCAAGAACGCCTTGAAGAAACGCCGAATCGAAGAGGCTTAGCACCTTGATCTCCACTCGAACACTGCTTCTTGCCGCTTTGCACGAAGAACGCCTTTGAAGCTCCTCCATCTGCTGAAGAACACTCCAAAATCTCTGCAGAGAATTTTGAGCCTTGAATGCTTCTGATTTTGTTGATGATGAAAATGAATGAAATGAGGCCTCTATTTATAGGTGTAGGCCTGGAGATTTTTGTGCAAGTAGTTAGGATTTCGAATTTTGAATTACTTGGGCTCAATTTGATTTGGGCTAAGAATACCCTATTTGGGCTCAATTTGATTTGGGCTCAATTTGGTTTGTTGGACTTTAGAGGCCCATCTTCATTTATGGGACTTTAGAGGCCCGTCTTGCTTTATTGGACTTTAGAGGTCCGTCTTTATTTATCGAACTTTTAGAAGCCCGTCTTTATTTATTGGGCTTTTAGAGGCCCGTCTTCGTTTATTGGACTTTAGAGGTCCGTCTTGATTTGTTGGACTTTGGAGGCCCAAATTAATTTAATTTTGCTTGTCTACAAATTGCCTCCTCGCATTTCGTTCACGAGAACGTTTGTCTTTGATGTGGACGAATTGCGAATTACTTTCAAATGATTTCCCACATGCGGCCCAGGTGTGACTATTTTTAACTACTTTTGACAAAGTAGGGATTTAATTATTTAACCACTTAAAATGCCTTTAGTGGAGTAAGTTAACAGTTTAACCACATGTATTTATCTTTGGTGGTTGTCGTACACAGTTTAGACTCATGAGGACCGGGAGTAATAAGCAGTTTAGACTCGTGCATTATGGAGCAAAAAGCAGTTTAGGCTCGTGCGTTTATGGAGCAATAAGCAGTTTAAACTCGTGCATTATGGAGCAACAAGCAGTTTAGACTCGTGCGTTCTTGGAGCAACAAGCAGTTTAGGCTCGTGCGTTTATGGAGCAACAAGCAGTTTAGGCTCATGCGTTTATGGAGCATACTTGTTTTCTTTACGCGTAGTAGCGTTTAAAAAACATTCCGTTCATGAGACCAATGTATACGTCGTCTTCAGAAATCAATTTGTAGGCGTCATTTGCGTAAACTTCCTTAACTTGATTGTCTTCAACTGTGACGTGATTCACCGTTGTTTCAGTTTCTTCTAGCAAGATCTTCTCTTCTTTGGCTAGCTGCATAATTTTCTCTTTAAGTATAAAACAGTCTTGGGTTGGATGTCCTACCAATCGATGGTACTTGCAATATTTGGGGTCGTCCTTTCGCCCAGCCTCATCGGGTCGTTTCATTTGTGGTAGTTCAATGAGATCATTCTTGATCAAGTCATCGAAAATTCCGGGGATGTCTGAGTCTAGAAATGGATATTGCTTTCGTTGCAACTCCTTCAAACTCGTTTTCCTTTGCCCCCTCTCTTGATATAGCGGCCCTTCAAATTCATTTGTAGACATGCTCAACTCCATGTCATGAGCCTTAGTAGTCAAATCCTCAAATGATCTTGGTCGAATTGCTTGAAGAATATATCGAAGACCCCACTGCATTCCTTGGATGCACATCTCGATAGCTGAAGCTTCAGTCAATCTATCCTTGCAATTTAGACTTAGATTTCTCCATCGATTTATGTAATCGATCACCGGCTCTTCCTTTGATTGACAAGTGTTCGTCAATTCAAACATGCTAACCGTTCTACGAGTGCTGTAAAATTGATTGAGAAATTCTTGTTCCATTTGCTCCCAACTTTCTATCGAACTGGCCTCCAAATCGATGTACCAATCGAATGCATTGCCCTTTAAAGAGCGCACGAATTGATTCACCAAATGATCTCCATACGTGCCGGCATTGTTGCAGGTCTCCACGAAGTGAGCAATATGTTGCTTTGGATTACCCTTGCCATCGAACTGCTGCAACTTTGGAGGTTGATAACCAGCTGGCATCTTCAAACTGTCAATCCTCTTCGTGTAAGGCTTGATGTAGGTGAATGAAGACTTAGGACTTTCGTCGAACTTATCTTTGATCGCTCCGAGTATGATTTCTTTTAGCCGGTCAACGGGCACCAAACCATCGGGAGAAACTTGTAACTCCTTAAAAGTTGGGTCAATTTCCATCTGCTGAAGTTCACCAGACATCTCCACATCATGCCCTTCGACTTGTTTTCCTTTTGCCCGACTTGACTCCCCTTTGTCTGCATTGCTCATCAGCTTGGCAATCCGGGCATCCTGTTCTTGGACGTGTTTTGTGAGTCCTTCTATGGCTCGAGTCAAGCTTGCTAATTGCTCCTCAACAGTCGTGGTATTTGTCACCATTGCTGAAGTTGTGCTTGAATCTGATGAGCTCGCCGTGGAATGAGTAGGGGAACAGGCTGGGTTGTTTTCCTCATTCGCAGTATTGGGTGGTGGACCCTCTGCAATAGCTTTCTCTGAAGAAGACGATGACTTCGAGCTTCTTGACATACTTCTTGTGACTACGTTCACGTCTTCAAAGTCGACGTCAATTGATCCGGATGCAACGCCTCTCTTGATCTTAATTTTGATTGGTGTCATCATCGTGACTTGATTTGCTTGAAGAGTAGAGATGAGAGGTAGAGATTGTCCCACTGGGCGTGCCAATTTGTAAACACAAATTCGTGAATTAAATATAAAAACTCGAAAATGCGAAACAATTTTATTTAATTTCGGATTAAACCGATGAATATTTGTGGGTTACAATCTCTAATTTGCTCCTCTGATTCTCTCTTCTTGAAGTTCTTGAATTTCTTGAGCACTTTTGGAACTTCTGGAGTTGGATCCGCAGCCGAATCCTATCTGATCTTGTATTTGTGGCTTTTATAACGTTAATCCAAAGGCTTAGCACCGTATTTTGGATTAACCGCCGAATTTAGGGACTTTTTGGATGAACGTCGTTGAAGATCGTTCTTGAATTTGGGACTTTGTAACGTTAATCCAAAGGCTTGACGCCGTATTTTGGATTAAACGTTGATTTTCGGGACTTTTCGGGACTTTTCGAGACTTTTTCGTTGAAGATCCACGAAGAACTTTGAAGAAACGTCGAATCGAAGAGGCTTAGCACCTTGATCTCCACTCGAACACTGCTTCTTGTTGCTTTTCCCCAAGAACGTCTTGAAGAAACGCCGAATCGAAGAGGCTTAGCACCTTGATCTCCACTCGAACACTGCTTCTTGCCGCTTTGCACGAAGAACGCCTTTGAAGCTCCTCCATCTGCTGAAGAACACTCCAAAATCTCTACAGAGAATTTTGAGCCTTGAATGCTTCTGATTTTGTTGATGATGAAAATGAATGAAATGAGGCCTCTATTTATAGGTGTAGGCCTGGAGATTTTTGTGCAAGTAGTTAGGATTTCGAATTTTGAATTACTTGGGCTCAATTTGATTTGGGCTAAGAATACCCTATTTGGGCTCAATTTGATTTGGGCTCAATTTGGTTTGTTGGACTTTAGAGGCCCATCTTCATTTATGGGACTTTAGAGGCCCGTCTTGCTTTATTGGACTTTAGAGGTCCGTCTTTATTTATCGAACTTTTAGAAGCTCGTCTTTATTTATTGGGCTTTTAGAGGCCCGTCTTCGTTTATTGGAATTTAGAGGCCCGTCTTGATTTGTTGGACTTTGGAGGCCCAAATTAATTTAATTTTGCTTGTCTACAGGAAGGTTGTGGATAAATATAGTCCTAACGAAATGAATCTTCCAGATTAATGATATTAGTAGTATAAACTTACAATAGTCCCTAGAAAAATACCAAAATTATTGTTACTAAATATAAATATAGTCTATTGATATTTGAAAAATACTTAAAATTTATTAAGTATTTCTAACAAACAGAAAAGAAACCAAAAAGTATAATTATATAAATGCTTTTTCAATTTATTATGTTGTATATTATAGAACAATAAAGAGATATAATTTTTTTAATAAACGTAAAATAAAGAGATTATATAACAATACGGAGTATTAAATAGTCAACTATAGTTTAGAATAGATTTCTTCTAAATTATTAATGCAAATTTATTTGAAATAGATTTATCATGTTATTTTTATTAGTTATTTTGACAAAGTATAATTTTATTTTATACATATTTACACGATGAATTAGAAACCAATAGTATGAATTAAAAATATAAATGAACAATTCTTATAAATTTAATAGTAATAAACTAACGTTTTAGTTATTGTGTATTTTAAAAAATTAACAGAATGTTGCAGTTAGAAGTGTACTGACTCCCATTTTTTGCAGAGGGGTTTGAGTGCTCTTAGCAATATCCTTTGAAACAAAATCATGTAATTTCTCTCTCATTTCTGTTAGGCAATTTATCCATATTTTCTCGGGAGTGGATCCAGTTTTGTAAAATAATTAAGTAACATACATTTTTTTTTTTTTACAAATTTATTCTCCAATCTCCAGTGTCATTAAATATGGAGAGAAGAATAATAAAAATATTAAAATAAAAAAAAAAATAAAAGAAAATGAGTAATAACTAATAACTTCAATTATATATATAAAAAAAAGAAATTAAATAAATCAAATGAGATGAATGAATGAATGAAATAAATAAATAAATAAAAATAACTAAAATAAAATAAAATTGAAAACAAAAATCAATAAATAATAGTATGAAATAAATGATGTATTTTTTATTTTATTTTTAGGTTATAAATGACGTATTCTATTTATAATTGTTATTAACTTATTATCATACTATATAATAAAATAAGGAGAAGAAGCTAATGATTGTGTAACATATAATAAAAAAACATTAGAGTAATAAAAACATAAATAGGAAATAATAAATAAATAGAGTAACATATAATAAAATTAGAAAATGGATATTGCCTACTGGGTGCAAAAACGACACCGTTTTTTATTGAACTGAATGGTCCAGTACATGACTATTACTGAAATATATTTATGTCGAGTGTTGTAGTCACAGAATTATTGTGATTATGTTAGGTTATACACTTATACAGTTATACTACATTTTAGGTGAACTCGAATTTGTATATGATTATGATTTATGATAACAATGCAGGATATTGTTATATCTATTAATATTTCTAACTAAAATATGACATCTTAAATTGAAATTAAATATGTCATTTTTAAAGTTAATTAATATAAGGAAAATCATTGATTATTTGTATTTATGAGGAAAGACTATATAAAACGTCAAACATTCTTTATTATAGCAAGTTAGAGCACCTCCAACGGGAGGTGCAAATCTGATGTGGCAGTTTTTGTTACCTGAGTATACCATTGGAATGTGGGGTAGAATTTGAGAGAGAGAAAATGGAGGTATAAAACTTTGGTGTACATCAAATTGGAGAAAAGTGGATTTGTGTGGGGCCAACAAGATTTATCTTCTTTTATTTTTAAAATTTATCTTTTATCTTTTTTATTTTATATTGTTTATTATTGTTTTATATTTTATTTTAATTTCAAAACAACCGTTGGCTTTTTTTTTTTTTTTTTTTAATTTCAAAACAACCGTTGTGTATACAGTAAATGAATAGTATTATTTCCGTTGCATTTTTTACCGTTGCTTATTATTTTTTATTTTTTTTTTATTTTTTTAACATCATATCTATACTATAAATAGAAGATAGATTAACTTCAATTTTACTCACATTCTCTTTACCCCTCTTTACTTGAAATCTCATAATGGAAAATAATTCTTGGTCGAAATTGTTTGGATCTTCCAATTCAGAAGATAATTCTTATTCTCGAGATTTCAATATCCCTCCTCCAAATTTCAATGCCTCTCCTCCAAATTTCAATGTCCATCCTTACAATTCCAACATTCGTCCCCACAATGTTTTGTTTCATCCGAACCATCAAACAAACCCGATAAGTGCAACTGGTGCTCCGTATTATATATATCCACCTGAAATGTATAAATATCCACATCCTTATGGAATAAGTCATCCGACGGCACTAGGGATGACTTCCAAGTCATCTAGAAAAGCTAGTACCGATGGAACAAGCACAGACAAGGAGTGTGGAACGCCGTCTTCTGGTCAAGGTTCCCCTTTTCCACCAAATCCGTCTCCACCGGGCATCGATGCCATTAACCTAGATGCGAGTGAAGTCGATGATGATTTGGGCCCAAAGAGTCGTGCTTATGCTGCTAGGTACACCGGTCTAGAAAATGAGACTCTTGCAACGAGTTGGGTTTCTATTAGTGAAGATGCAATTGTCGGCAATGATCAAAAATTGGAGGCCATGTGGAAAAGGATTGTTGAAGATTACAACAAGAATCGACCTGCGAACACCCCACTGAGACATTGGAAACTTTTAAAATCACACTTTTATACGGTGCAAAGGTTTGTGAGTGCGTTTAACGGATTGTACAATCACATGGAGAAGGATTGAAGAAGTGGACAAAGCGATAATGATATACTCGTGCATGCTATGAAAGAGTGGGCAATAACCCACAATAATAATGTGTTTACTCACTTAGGCATGTGGAAGATTCTCAAGGAATGTCCTAAGTGGATTGCACAACAGGAACGTGATTTGTGGTAGGAAGAAGACAAAAACTTCCACTGAAGGGGGATACACATCTTCTTCTAATGCGGAGAATGTTGATGAAGAGCGCATACGTCCGATCGGTCAGAAAGCAGCGAAAAGAAAGGCTAAGGTGAAAGTTTCTAATCATTCGAAGGATAGCACGTTTGAGGAGTTGAAACAGACCATCGAAAAAAATATGCAGGAATACAAAACAATAGTTCATGCTAAGTTGAAGGAACAACAAAGGCACAACTTAAAATGGGAGTACGACGTCATCATGAAAGATACAACGGGAATGACACCAAAGCAACTAGCAATGCATCTGAAGTTGGTTGCCGATTTAGAGAAGAAATGGGAAGCCGAATTAAACTAGTCGTTCATCGTTTATTCTCTTATTGTTTGTTACTTTATCTTTTATTTAAGATTATGTTGTATTGTTTGAGTTTGCGTTGTAGTATTTGAATTTTCGTTGTATTGATTGAATTTGTGTTGTAGTATTTGAATTTTCGTTGTATTGTTTGAATTTTCGTTGTAGTATTTAAAATTTCGTTGTATTTTTTAAAATTATGTTTTTTTAAACTAGCCGTTGTGAACTAGCCGTTAAAAACTAGCCGTTGTGAACTAGCCGTTAGAAACTAGCCGTTGTAGACACCATTATATATATTTGCCCAAATATTCCATTTCTTTCTACAATTCTCAAAGCAATCTTCTTCCCACATTATTAATTCCTTATACTTAAAATCTTCCAAAACATAATGTTTTCAGATTCCAACCACAATGTCAACAACAATTCCAGTAGTGATGAAGATTTGTGGAATGATGATTCAGATGATCGAATATTTTTCGAAATTTTACAACAACAACAAATGCTTCTTCAACACATAGAGAGCTCTTCTACTGCTCCACAACAAAGAAAAAAAAGAAGATATGTAGAGCGTGATCGTGAAGGAGGTCATAGTCGTCTTGTGGATGACTATTTCTCCGAAAATCCAACATATCCAAGTGATGTTTTTCGTCGTCGTTTTCGGATGAGAAGAGAATTGTTCACATGCATAGTCGATGCATTATCTTGTGATGACTATTTTAAGTGGAGAGTTGATGCAACGGGAAGGAAAGGGTTTTCACCACTTCAGAAATGCACGGTTGCCATCCGCCAATTGGCGTACGGAGGACCCGGAGACCAATTCGATGAGTATCTACGTATTGTTGAAACAACCGCTATTGACTGCTTGTTCAATTTCTGTCGTTGTGTAATCAACATTTTCGGAGAAAGATACTTGAGAAGGCCAACTACCGATGATTGCGAACGTTTGCTTCATATGCATGAGCAAAGACACGGGTTCCCCGGAATGTTGGGTAGTCTTGATTGTATGCATTGGGAATGGAAGAACTGTCCAGTCGCTTGGAAAGGACAATTTACTTGAGGTGATCATGGAACACCAACAATAATGCTTGAAGCGGTAGCATCTGCTGACTTGTGGATATGGCATGCTTTTTTTGGCGTCGCAGGGTCCAATAATGATATCAATGTACTTAATCAAAGCCCTCTCTTCAGCGATGTTTTAAGAGGGTATGGCCCAGATATTAACTTCACGGTGAATGGTACGCAATATACTAGAGGGTACTATCTTACCGATGGAATTTATCCCGAATGGTCTACTTTCGTCAAGAGTTTTCAGTGCCCTCATGATCCTAAGAAAGCATTGTTTAAGCAAATGCAAGAGGCTGCAAGAAAGGATGTCGAGCGGGCATTTGGGGTCTTACAAGCTCGTTGGGCGATGATTAGAGGACTAGGACGGTTTTGGTACCAGAGTAATTTGAAGGATATCATGTATACATGCATTATTTTGCATAACATGATAATTGAGGATGAAGGAGATATGGCATTCAATTGGTCGGAGGAACCTAACGTCAACAATAATACAATTTCAGAAATATTTCATGGTCCCATCGGAGGATTTACTGAGTACAGTAAAATACGTGTTGAACTACGTGATAAACAAATGCATCAACAACTTCGATCAGACTTGATTGAGCACGTTTGGACACGTTATCAAAATTAGTAGAAGTGTGAGTTAATGATCTATTTTTATTTCATGTATTATTGTGATTTATTTACATTGTCCTCGTTTTTTCATTTATCTCAATAAAAATTTTAATTTTATTTATCAAGATTTTGTGTAAAAATTATCATTAGTTAATGTTCTAAATAATTAAAAAAAAGTCGATTGACATGAATTAATCAATTAATAATTTATTTTAATATAAATTCAAAATAATTAATTAATTTATTAATTAAGATTAATATATTAAAATAAATAAAGTAAATAATATTGAATTTATAAAAAATTGAATGAATGATGTGATATTGGGACCTGTAATTAGAGATGTTTATCCGGGCTGGCCCGTTTAACCCTGAAAAATATAGGGTTAGGGTTCATGAATTATAGGACCGTTTAAAACCAGGCTTTTTTAACTCGGACCGGTTAGCCCGTGGGCTAAACCAGGCCAGCCCGCAGGGCTACAGGGCCCGCTAGCCCGAGTTGTTACCTTTTTTTCTTTTTTTTAATAAATAACCTAAGAATGAATTTTGGGTCATTTGACCAATAACCATAATTATAAGCATTAAGAAGCCCATTACCATCCATTAGTCATTATTACTATTTTTTTATTAGATTATGATATTTGTTTAGCTTTATTTGGTCATATTAAGGACCAATGAGTTTTAAAATTGTGTTTAAATTATACTTTTTTTTTCTCATTTACTGATCATTAACTAATTATGTATTTTTCTATTTTATTTGCTTGTTGGACGTGCCAATTGAGACATTTAATTTTAAAAGAAAAAAATTATTGTAGCTCGTTAGTGGCCCGTTTAGCCCGTGGCCCGCTAGGGTTAAGGTTAGGTCCCAACAATTGTAGACCCGTTAAATATGAACCGGTTAAGACCCTAACCCCTTTAGCGCGTAGCCCTGTAGGGCTGGCCCTATAGGGCTAGGGCCAGCCCGATAGACATCTCTACCTGTAATAGTAACAATTGTACCTGATGATTGAGAAGTAGAGGTAAAAATTGATAGGTATAAATAACTTTTGATGTGGCAGATGAGGTGGCATAAAATTATACCTGGAATTGGGTATACGAATGGAGATGCACTTAGCAACTTAACATTACAATTTGCTCTTATTTTATTTTGAAAAGAAATTACATAAATTTCTATAATTAATAGTAGATCTTTTTAATTTTTTCTTAAATATAAAACGTAATATTAGAAAAATGAGTTGGTCTTATGTACATTGTACCTGAAATGAAAAGTGTAAAATATTTTTATTTAAAAAATTGGTTAGTGGAATTTATTATATTTTTGTGAATTATTTATATTTTATTATATATAATTAATAAAGTATTTATATTTAATGAGTAGGACAGTTGTTTAAATGGATACTGCGTATATTTTAAATTAAAGAAATAGTTAATTTAATATATTATGATATTTAAATAAAAAAAATTTAAAAATTAGAAAAGATTAATTTAATATATTATGATATTTAAATAAAATAATTAAAAAAATAGAAAAAGTTGGACTAATAGCATTATGCGGAAATGAAATTTTAAAAAAATGATGTGGCCACTCTAAGTGTAAGCCTAGTAAAATTTTATAACATTTACGAATATTGTTACATTTTAAAGGCAAAAACTTGTGTGAGACGTCTGACGGATCTTTTTCTGTGAGACAGATCCTTTTAACCATATTTTAAAATTTTGGGTAGGATAATCCATATTTTTTTTCCAGATTTTGGTTTGTAAAAAAAGTGATAATGTGAGACAGATCCTTTTAACCATATTTTAAAATTTTGGGTAGGATAATCCATATTTTTTTTCCACATTTTGGTTTGTAAAAAAGTGATAATGTTTAAGTAAAATGTGATAATATTTTTAACAAAAGTGACTATCACTTTTTATTTAAACACTATCACTTTTTGCTCAAACATTATCACTTTTTATATATAAAGGTCGTCTCACGGATCTCATTTTGTGAGACGGTCTCACCCAAGACTAGTCCCATTTTAAAATATTTGGCATAAAAATTAAAGTTGACTATTTCATATCAAAATTATTAAATGTAATATTCGAATGAAAGTTTAAAAATTCATGATTACTTTCTTAAAAAAAAAAATTAATTCAATATTATTTGACATCTGCTTAATTTTTACTCCGTATTTTTTATGTAGTTAAAGTAATTAAAAAATTTATAGGGATTTGTTTTAATGGTTGAGAAATTTTTAAAATGATACGAGGGAGGGGGAAGGTTTTTAAAAACTAATGGTCAGATGGTATATGTATATATTATCTCTAATTTTAATTCATACTATATATTTAATACTCTCTCCGTTCCATACTTGAAGGCTTAAACCAATTGAGCATGAGTTTTAATGAATGAATTGTTTATTAATATTGTGTAAGATAAAGTGGGGGTAGTAAAGACTTTTCAACTTTATAAATAGTAATAAAGTTACTTTTTAGTGTAATAAAGTAGTGACATTTGTTGTAATATTGTAATGTTTTAAGGGGAGTATTTAAAAGTGCTTTTACTATTTTAGGTAATGTGTCTTCAAGTATGGGACACTCAAAATGGTAAAATGTGTCTTCAAGTATGGAACGGAGGGAGTATATAGTTTGTACCAGAAAATTTTGATTCTAATTGATGGAGATATTTTCGATTTATTTCCTTATAAAAACGTAATTATTTAAATTGACTCATATATTTTTTTGTCAGATTAATCAATTATGTGGCAAACATGTAAGACAATATAAGTAGGCAAATTCTTCCATATATAAATTTTAGATTTTAATTTTATGATTAGTCACGGTCATTTATACTCCGCATTTTCAAATTATATAAACAATTGGTTACGATGATTTACACCCTCATTCTTGTTGTGTTCACCGTCTAAATTAAACATTTTTTTAGAAAATATAATACAATCAATTCTAATTTATATATAAAAATTGGTCATAGTTATTTACACCCCATCTTTTGTTGACTTCACCTCCAAATGATTTTCTTTTTTAAAATTACACCTAAAATTACTATAATGCCCTTCTATTAATTTAGACAAAATATAATACAATCATTCCTAATTTATATATAAACAATTGACTACGGTTATTTACACCCCCTCTTTTGTTGACTTCACCCCCAAATTATTATTTTTTAAAAATACACCTAAAATTACTATAGTGCCCTTCTATTAAGGGGAAGGGCAACTCTGAGACTGATGGACTAAAAAAGAGGAAAATCAAGAATGTTCATTGATGCTTGTGGTTTTACTTATGCCCTCCAAATCTGGGCATATGAGGCAATGCATAGTGTTGCCTCGTTGTGTGCGAAGCCTATAGCCCAGCGTCGGTCATCCATTCCTCGTATGATTAGATGGAGTTCTATTGATGGTGTTATCTGATTCGACAATCATAGTAAGAAATGTTTCCTAAGGTTGAAGGGACGAGATCGCACTGCAAACAATGTAAGGTCGAATGTTCACATATTATTTAAATTTCATTTAGTTGTCTACGTTATTGTTAAATGTTTACTGGATCCTTTATGCAGATGCATGATGTTAGTAATTTAGAGCCTTCAAAACTTGAGGTGAAGTCGTCGTGTTATGTTAGTGCCATCAAGTGGGAAGAGGAACTCTATAAAGTGTGGACGCATGATGATCCAATTTGACTATCTCGTAAGAGAAAGACTCCAACATATACACATTGCGAGACAAGTACAGATGGCGAGGCTCGAAAACATAAAAAAGTACACAAAGAACGTAAGCGAATCTCATTTGCGTGTCGCATACTCCAAGCACATTAGTAGATACACAGCCCTTGCGTGTTCTATAATGTGCTCTATCTTCACAAGGCACGTGAAGATCAATAAATGTACCATCAAGGGCACCAAGACAAACCTACAAAACATGTAAGAATATAGTAAAACAACAATTTTAAAAGGTAAGTAGTCCAATCTCAAAACAGTAGACAAAATTACCTTGAACCATTTCCATCTTGGGTCGGTGGAGTCATCGGGTACGGGAGGAGGTTTAACTAAGAAAGGTGGTGTAATTTCAAAACAGCTTTCAAGACTAGATGGACAACAATGGATATTGTTTGACCCGGTCTTTCAAAATCGAATGCCACAACCCTATTCTTTTTGTGGTGAGCCAAAACAGATAAGAACACGTAAATTTGCTCTTCAACACCAATATACTTTAATTTTTTCAATCCTCGTAATTCTCCAAGTAAAAAACATAAACGTGCAAACGCATTCCGATCCATCCTTAGATTTGCAACACAATCAGCATCGCAAGTGTGGACTATTCTATTCATGTGTAAAACTTGCTTATGGATTTTAGAAATCATTCCCCAAGAAAGGGTGCGTCTTCTAACATTTATGTTTCGTCTAGTTATTAAGAGTACGATTATACAACACACCTTTTATTGTCAATGATGAATTAAGAGCTTATTGATACACATCATTGAAATTATGTAGTCAAAACGGTAAAAAAAATCAATGTAATTGAAAATTGCTCAATGTGTCAATATAGTAGCATATCTATCATATAATTAAAAACATAATTCTATAAAAAAAACATAATCCAACAAAAAAAACATAATCCAACTTTCTTTTATATCGAGTAGTAACTTCTACACACTCGATATCTTCGTTGTCATTTATTGACGAAGAAGTCTTACTCTGAAATAAAGTATAATTAAAAAAATTAATTCAATTTTTTATAAAATAGATATATTAAAAGAACTAAAATAAAAAACTTGGTAAAAAATATTATTACATTTCCTTCCGAAATAGGAGATACCTTTGAAGAACCATTCTTGGATTCAAAATTTTTAATTAGTTCTTCATCTGAAGATGACTTTACAACGGTGTATACCGTGTAGTTATTTCTCAAGTTGAATAATGGAATATGGATTCGAAAAATGAATTTCTTGCCCAACAAAATTTCAAGTTCTGGTGGCATTTTGTCATCTAGATCTTTCTAAAATTTGAAATAAGTATGTTGTTAAAATTATACTAAAAAAATATATTAAAATTCTAAAAAAAATAGACCAATTAAATTTTTCATAAATGTTACCATAGTTATAAATGTTATTATAGTTATAAAATACCTCCTCCATCTTAGTAAGAATGTTGGTTGTTGTTTTACCAACCAACTTAAAATTAGTTCTTCATCTGAAAATGACTTTACAACGGTGTATACCGTGGTTATTTCTCAAGTTGAATAATGAAATATGGATTCGAAAAATGAATTTCTTGCCCAACAACATTTCAAGTTCTGGTGGCATTTTGTCATCTAGATCTTTCTGAAATTTGAAATAAGTATTGTTGGGAATAAAATGAGATATGTTTTGATCTAATACCAAAACCCCCTGAGACATGCCTAAGTCAAGTTAAGTATGTTCTAGAGAGGTTAGAACATATAGTATAAAGGCTAGATGAGGAGCTAACATGTTAGGCAGCTCTTAGTTGATTAGATGCACAAGTTGAGGGGGAACATATGCTTTGAAGTCTATCAAGAACAAGTACCCTCAAGGCTCAAACTCTGGATACAACACTAAGTCTTTTGAGACCAACTATGCTGATCAGGAGAGTTGTCCAGAGGAGTTGTCTCAGCACAATTAGTCCAGATCAAGTGCTCTGAAAGCCTGAGGTCAACTATGCTGAAGAGATAGAGACAACCACACCCTAAAGAACTACAAATCAACATGCTAAGATCACCTTGAAGTGAAGCAAAGGGTATGAGCCAAGTCATCTGAAGAAGAGCAAGCCAACCTTGCTGATAAGCAAGACTGCTGATAGTGATAAGGAGAGTTGTCCAAATGATGAGGAATGTTGTCCTATCATTGGAACAACCTTCAGAAGCCATGTCCATGTCCTAACAAGAGAATCTGAAAGTCAGACATTGGGAAGAGTGCTGCAGAATGAAGACAAAGTCTTAATAGCCGTTTATTTCCCAAATGAGGACATGTCACTATCAAGATTCTGTCTTCTAAGTTCAAGAACTGAAAGAAGATATTTATGGACATTTGAGGCTGCCTCTCCAACGGGCAAATCCTTCATTTGTCTATAAATACAGAAGTGTGAAGACCATTTGAAAGCATCCAACTTCAACCTCAACAAAGCACCTCTAACCTCAAGTTCTTACAAGCTAGAGTGCTTTCAAAGCTTTCAAAGACTATATTAGTCTTCAAACACTTCATCTAAGCTGAACTACATTGTATATCCATACACAAGCTTAGAGAGATATCCTATCCTTATACACTGATCTTCATTGTAAAGGATATCTCATTAGTTGGAACCTTACTTCAACCCTTACATCTTTCAAAGAGTGAAAGTGAGAAGGTTGTAGTAGTAGAAGTGGTAGGAGCTGACTGTTGAGAGAAGAACAGTTCAGTTTTGAGTTGAGAAGAGGGTACTAGGACTCTAGACATCCTAGGGATCAATTCACCAAGGAGTGGTGTTCTTGATCAAGTGCACCTTGGCAGTATAAAACAAGTTAATTCCAAGAGTGAAGGAATTATCCTGTTAAATCAGGGAAAGTGGATGTAGGAGCTTGAGTCTCTGAACCACTATAAACTCTTGTGTTGATTTACTTTCAAAGTACTTTCATACATTCAACACTGCACACAAAACTGATCTTTCAAAGGATACATACTCAAAGACTGTGCAAAACCTATTTGGACAAGTTCCCTGAAACTGGACTGTGTTGATTTGACTAAGTGATTTCAGAAACTAAAGGAGTCTAAACTAAAAGGGCCAACCACTATTCCGCGCATATAACTCCCCTAGATAGTTATTCAACTAAGTACTCAATAGTACTTACTAGTTTGATTATCTTAGAAGAGTTAATCATCTTCAGAAGAGTTGTCCAAGACAACCTTGCTGAGCTCTGGTTTGATTAGATTGAAAAGAATTTGCATACAAGTGTATTCCCCCCCCCCCATACACTTGTTATATACTCCTTTCAGGACCAACAAGTATGTTGTTAAAATTATACTAAAAAAGTACATTATAATTCTGAAAAAAAATAGACCAATTAAATTTTCCACAAATGTTACTATAGTTATAAATGTTATTATAGTTATAAAATACCTCCTCCATCTAAGTAAGAATGTCGGTTGTAGTTTTACCAACCAACTTAACAACCATGCGGTCAAACATAACTAAGGAGGTTGATCCAGTTTGATCAACGACGCGAATTTGAACCTTGAACCTGAAGAATAATTTTAGTTGTCGTAATACGTATATATGATTTTAATTGATTAAATATATAAAATACAATAGAAACAAACTGCAAATACAAATTTCCACTAAATAGTATCTTGTATCAATAGATTCAGAGTTTGTATTGCAGTTCTCATAGTTCAAGTCTCGTTTATTGTCGTTGAGCTTAACCATTTTAAAGCATTGTTTGCATGCATGGTAATACCAGATGCTCCCTGACTCAATAGCATGGCAAATAGCTAACACAACAACGTAGGAGTTCTTGAACAAATAAAAAAAATTACATTAATTGTTTGTAAAATATTGAAGAAGGATAAATTTTTACTTTAAAATTTAATATAAATATTTTAAATAAGAAAAATTTAAATACCTTTCTAATATCATAAATGTCAACAAGATATGTTATATCATCATTTTCGGTGAACTCATTGTACACGAAAGAACGATTGGACTCAGCCTCTTTGGAGAAATATATAGGAGTTGGAATTTCGATTTTTCTTGATTCGAAGCTAGAATAAAATAAACTAAATATAAAAAAAGATATTAAAATAAATAGTGTAGATTTAATTAGGAATTTTAATAAATATTACCTCTTTCTAAATTCATTCATCTCAGAACTATCAATATTGATTGATAGTCGACTGACATACATTGAATTTGAGATAAATTTCTCTAAAAAAAGATTTGAAATATAATGTTAATATTTTATATAAAATTAGCATAAAATGTCTAATTTACACAAAACTTAAAAGAAATTATATAAAAGAAAAATTACCTCTATATCGAGTTTGGACTTTAGCATAATCCAAAATGAAAACCATGGGCTTATTTGGTTTGTTTTTGTTGTACTCCAACAAATTTTCGTAAAATCCTTCTCAAAGAGTTAGAGATATTCTAGTACGACTGTAATAGAGAAAAATATATGTTATATCAATAATATATGTTGTAGACTTGTAGCGTGATCTGAGAAACTCCATGGGCTTTCCTTTGCCTATGAGAACCTGCCACGCTAATTTCCGAATATATGCTTCGTTAGCGCAGAAGATTGATCTTATTCCCAGTCCGCCCTCCGACATGGGCGTTATCGTCTTTGCCCATGCAACTGTGCAAATTCCTCTCCGATCAATGTCTCCTGACCAAACAAAATTTCTCAGGGCTCTCTTAATTCGCTGAAGTAGTGAGCGAGGCCATTTATAGATCATCATTGTGTGTACTAGAGAGGATGTGATTACATGGTTGACGAGACATATACGTCCTGCAAGCGAAAGTGAAGAGCCTTTCCAGGAAGCAAATTTGCTTAGGATCCTGTCTGTCGTTTCCCTGAAGTAGATTGCTCTTGATGCTCCTCTAAAAATTGGCGCACCCAAATATGTGAAAGGAGGTGTCCCAAAACTCATACCCAGTAAGCTTTGTAGGTATCTTGTGTTGTTGTAGCTTACATACTTCCCGAAGTAAGCGCATGATTTATTGGGATTGAAGATTTGTCCCGATAGTTGTCCATACAACTCTAGCGTGTCGCGCACTGCCCTGATGCAAGGGCGGCTGGCTCTGCTGAATATGAGTATGTCATCCGCGTATAATAATGTTAAAGGGCAGGTCAGTCCGCAGCGGATAAGGGCTGGTTGCAAATGGCCATTCTGCCCCTTTGTTTATGTCCATTAATAAGGATCGAGAGCCTCGCCGACCGTAGAATGCATGATATTTGCTGACAATATGAGAAGAAGTGTGATAAAATAATAGATAAAATATAAGTGATATGATTATGAGAGAGAAAATAATTTGCTAAAAATGGAATGAGAAATTTATTGTGAGACATCAAAAACAAAAAAGGAAAGTGAGAAATTTATAGTAGAACGGAAGTACATTCTATGGATCCGTTGATATAGAATTTATCTCTAATTTTAGTTGACGTGATATTGGTTGTTTGACGTGTCGTGTATTTGACGTGATATTGGTTGTTGGTGCCATGGCAGATGAGAGAAAATAGACCAGAAGAAAGAAGGAGAAGATAGAACAGAAAGAGGCGGTAGAGAAGAATAGCGTAAAAAATTTAGGGTTTCTTAATAGGCTGATACCATATTAGTAAAAATAATGTTTTCATTAATTGAGAATATAATGAGTACATTGAGTATTATATACAATTTGAAGAGGCCCGTTGCTTGCATCTAAAGATATATACAATCCCTAAGTTATAGGAATGAATAAAGACCAAATCTTATAATTCCTAAATTAGAGGATTTAAATTAAAGACCAAATCTTTGAATTATTTTATACTATCATGGTGGTGGTGATGGGTACAGTGGTGGTGGTGGTGATGGGTACAGTGGTGGTGGTGGGTACGGGGGAACTTGTGGTGGTGGTGGGGGGTACGGAGGGGGTGGTGGTAGGGGGTACGGAGGGGGTGGTGGTGGTGGTGGTGGTGGTGGGTACGGAGGAATCGGTGGTGGTGGTGGGGTGTCCAGGGGAACCGGTGGTGGTGTGTCTAGGGGAACCGGTGGTGGTGTGTACAGGGGAACCGGTGGTGGGGTGTCCAGGGGAACCGGTGGTGGTGGTGGTGGTGGTGGGTACGGAGGAATCGGTGGTGGTGGTGGGGTGTACAGGGGAACCGGTGGTGGTGTGTCCAGATGAACCGGTGGTGGTGTGTACAGGGGAACCGGTGGTGGGGTGTCCAGGGGAACCGGTGGTGGTGTGTACAGGGGAACCGGTGGTGGGGTATCCAGGGGAACCGGTGGTGGGGTGTCCAGGGGAACCGGTGGTGGGGGATACGGGAGTACCGCTGGCGGAGGCGGAGGATTGGGATACTTCCATCCCAATTAGACGGCCGAGGGTGTTCCCCTTAGAGTGAACAGGAGTGCTTTTAGTGGTCATGTGTTGGCCGAGGGTGCTCCGTGGTGGAAGGGGATCGCTTTTACTGGAGACGTGTTGCCGGAGGGGTAGCAAATTTTCGGCCATGGCGGACGGACGGAGGATCGTTGTTAAGAAATGAAAAAAGAAATGGGAGTGAGAGGTTTATATGCAATCGGTGTGATCTGTTGCGAATTCTGTTTCTCTGTTTCTGGATTCTGCCATTGGCGAAGCATGCATGCTGGATTCTGTTTTTGAAAGAATTACCGGTATTTTTCTGGATTAATTAATTTTCAAAATTACAATTAGGGACTAACAAACCCATCATACCCTTTTCTTTCAAATTAATCATTTACCCTTCATTTCTAATCTTTTTACCCGTTTGACTCACAAATATTGCTCTCTCTCCTTCATTTATGTTTAACTAGTGTAAAATCCACCTATCAGATGAAATAAATTTTGAAAATTTGAAATTAATTATAGGTTAAAGTTAAAAAAACTAGTAACTTAAATTATTGTGTATTTTTCTTTATTTGAAAACAACTATAGATTTGAAATATTTAAGAATTTCAAATAATGTTAATTGTTATCCGTAATTTAAACACATGTTAAGTTTAAATAGTAATATTAATTAAATGTATTAGATTTGTTTCCATGTTAACATTAGACTATGTTTATCGGAGGGTCATGAGCCCCTCACACGCTAAAAGACAAAATAATTTTTTTAAAAAAAAAATCAAGTATGGGACGGAGGGAGTATATTGTATTTTAAATTACTTTTTAGTGTAATAAAGTAGTGACATTTGTTGTAATATTGTGATGTTTTAAGGGGAGTTTTTAAAAGTGCTTTTACTATTTTAGGTAATGTTGCTTCAAGTATGGGACGCCCAAAATGGTAAAATGTAGGTTCAAGTATGGGACGGAGGGAGTATATTGTATTTTAAATTTTCAACTCTTGTAATTAAATTTTATTATTGAGATTGTTGTTTATTTTAATTGTACAGTAAAATGCTCTTTTTATTACAATTTATAAATTATTAATCTCAAATAATTTAATAATTTTTTTACATGTATTAAATATAATAAAAATTGATTAATAGATAATATATAATTAAAAAATATTATATTTGAAGGTTGGGGTAGGTTGTTAATAAAGTAGGAAAAAAAGAAAAGTAGTAGGGTGTGTAGGTGGAGGAGAGAGAAATTAATTATTTATTAGAAGGTTGGGGTGTGGGAAGTGTAAACACAAATTCTTGAATTAAATATAAAAACGCGAAAATGGTAAACGATTTTATTTAATTTCGGATTAAAACCGAGTATTTGTGGATTACAATCTCTAATTTCTCCTCTGATTCTCTCTTCTTGAACTTCACTTGGATTTCTTGAGCTTTTGGAGCTGGATCCGCAGCCGAATCCTTTCCGATCTTGTATTTGGGGCTTTTATAACGTTAATCCAAAGGCTTAGCACCGTATTTTGGATTAACCGCCGAATTTAGGGACTTTTTGGATGAACGTCGTTGAAGATCGTTCTTGAATTTGGGACTTTGTAACGTTAATCCAAAGGCTTGACGCCGTATTTTGGATTAAACGTTGATTTTCGGGACTTTTCGGGACTTTTTCGTTGAAGATCCACGAAGAACTTTGAAGAAACGTCGAATCGAAGAGGCTTAGCACCTTGATCTCCACTCGAACACTGCTTCTTGTTGCTTTTCCCCAAGAACGCCTTGAAGAAACGCCGAATCGAAGAGGCTTAGCACCTTGATCTCCACTCGAACACTGCTTCTTGCCGCTTTGCACGAAGAACGCCTTTGAAGCTCCTCCATCTGCTGAAGAACACTCCAAAATCTCTGCAGAGAATTTTGAGCCTTGAATGCTTCTGATTTTGTTGATGATGAAAATGAATGAAATGAGGCCTCTATTTATAGGTGTAGGCCTGGAGATTTTTGTGCAAGTAGTTAGGATTTCGAATTTTGAATTACTTGGGCTCAATTTGATTTGGGCTAAGAATACCCTATTTGGGCTCAATTTGATTTGGGCTCAATTTGGTTTGTTGGACTTTAGAGGCCCATCTTCATTTATGGGACTTTAGAGGCCCGTCTTGCTTTATTGGACTTTAGAGGTCCGTCTTTATTTATCGAACTTTTAGAAGCCCGTCTTTATTTATTGGGCTTTTAGAGGCCCGTCTTCGTTTATTGGACTTTAGAGGCCCGTCTTGATTTGTTGGACTTTGGAGGCCCAAATTAATTTAATTTTGCTTGTCTACAAATTGCCTCCTCGCATTTCGTTCACGAGAACGTTTGTCTTTAATGTGGACGAATTGCGAATTACTTTCAAATGATTTCCCACATGCGGGCCAGGACTGACTATTTTTAACTACTTTTGACAAAGTAGGGATTTAATTATTTAACCACTTAAAATGCCTTTAGTGGAGTAAGTTAACAGTTTAACCACATGTATTTATCTTTGGTGGTTGTCGTACACAGTTTAGACTCATGAGGACCGGGAGTAATAAGCAGTTTAGACTCGTGCATTATGGAGCAAAAAGCAGTTTAGGCTCGTGCGTTTATGGAGCAATAAGCAGTTTAAACTCGTGCATTATGGAGCAACAAGCAGTTTAGACTCGTGCGTTCTTGGAGCAACAAGCAGTTTAGGCTCGTGCGTTTATGGAGCAACAAGCAGTTTAGGCTCATGCGTTTATGTAGCATACTTGTTTTCTTTACGCGTAGTAGCGTTTAAAAAACATTCCGTTCATGAGACCAATGTATACGTCGTCTTCAGAAATCAATTTGTAGGCGTCATTTGCGTAAACTTCCTTAACTTGATTGTCTTCAACTGTGACGTGATTCACCGTTGTTTCAGTTTCTTCTAGCAAGATCTTCTCTTCTTTGGCTAGCTGCATAATTTTCTCTTTAAGTATAAAACAGTCTTGGGTTGGATGTCCTACCAATCGATGGTACTTGCAATATTTGGGGTCGTCCTTTCGCCCAGCCTCATCGGGTCGTTTCATTTGTGGTAGTTCAATGAGATCATTCTTGATCAAGTCATCGAAAATTCCGGGGATGTCTGAGTCTAGAAATGGATATTGCTTTCGTTGCAACTCCTTCAAACTCGTTTTCCTTTGCCCCCTCTCTTGATATAGCGGCCCTTCAAATCCACTTGTAGACATGCTCAACTCCATGTCATGAGCCTTAGTAGTCAAATCCTCGAATGATCTTGGTCGAATTGCTTGAAGAATATATCGAAGACCCCACTGCATTCCTTGGATGCACATCTCGATAGCTGAAGCTTCAGTCAATCTATCCTTGCAATTTAGACTTAGATTTCTCCATCGATTTATGTAATCGATCACCGGCTCTTCCTTTGATTGACAAGTGTTCGTCAATTCAAACATGCTAACCGTTCTACGAGTGCTGTAAAATTGATTGAGAAATTCTTGTTCCATTTGCTCCCAACTTTCTATCGAACTGGCCTCCAAATCGATGTACCAATCGAATGCATTGCCCTTTAAAGAGCGCACGAATTGATTCACCAAATGATCTCCATACGTGCCGACATTGTTGCAGGTCTCCACGAAGTGAGCAATATGTTGCTTTGGATTACCCTTGCCATCGAACTGCTGCAACTTTGGAGGTTGATAACCAGCTGGCATCTTCAAACTGTCAATCCTCTTCGTGTAAGGCTTGATGTAGGTGAATGAAGACTTAGGACTTTCGTCGAACTTATCTTTGATCGCTCCGAGTATGATTTCTTTTAGCCGGTCAACGGGCACCAAACCATCGGGAGAAACTTGTAACTCCTTAAAAGTTGGGTCAATTTCCATCTGCTGAAGTTCACCAGACATTTCCACATCATGCCCTTCGACTTGTTTTCCTTTTGCCCGACTTGACTACCCTTTGTCTGCATTGCTCATCAGCTTGGCAATCCGGGCATCCTGTTCTTGGACGTGTTTTGTGAGTCCTTCTATGGCTCTAGTCAAGCTTGCCAATTGCTCCTCAACAGTCGTGGTATTTGTCACCATTGCTGAAGCTGTGCTTGAATCTGATGAGCTCGCCGTGGAATGAGTAGGGGAACAGGCTGGGTTGTTTTCCTCATTCGCAGTATTGGGTGGTGGACCCTCTGCAATAGCTTTCTCTGAAGAAGACGATGACTTCGAGCTTCTTGACATACTTCTCGTGACTACGTTCACGTCTTCAAAGTCGACGTCAATTGATCCGGATGCAACGCCTCTCTTGATCTTAATTTTGATTGGTGTCATCATCGTGACTTGATTTGCTTGAAGAGTAGAGATGAGAGGTAGAGATTGTCCCACTGGGCGTGCCAATTTGTAAACACAAATTCGTGAATTAAATATAAAAACTCGAAAATGCGAAACAATTTTATTTAATTTCGGATTAAACCGATGAATATTTGTGGGTTACAATCTCTAATTTGCTCCTCTGGTTCTCTCTTCTTGAAGTTCTTGAATTTCTTGAGCACTTTTGGAACTTCTGGAGTTGGATCCGCAGCCGAATCCTATCTGATCTTGTATTTGTGGCTTTTATAACGTTAATCCAAAGGCTTAGCACCGTATTTTGGATTAACCGCCGAATTTAGGGACTTTTTGGATGAACGTCGTTGAAGATCGTTCTTGAATTTGGGACTTTGTAACGTTAATCCAAAGGCTTGACGCCGTATTTTGGATTAAACGTTGATTTTCGGGACTTTTCGGGACTTTTTCGTTGAAGATCCACGAAGAACTTTGAAGAAACGTCGAATCGAAGAGGCTTAGCACCTTGATCTCCACTCGAACACTGCTTCTTGTTGCTTTTCCCCAAGAACGTCTTGAAGAAACGCCGAATCGAAGAGGCTTAGCACCTTGATCTCCACTCGAACACTGCTTCTTGCCGCTTTGCACGAAGAACGCCTTTGAAGCTCCTCCATCTGCTGAAGAACACTCCAAAATCTCTGCAGAGAATTTTGAGCCTTGAATGCTTCTGATTTTGTTGATGATGAAAATGAATGAAATGAGGCCTCTATTTATAGGTGTAGGCCTGGAGATTTTTGTGCAAGTAGTTAGGATTTCGAATTTTGAATTACTTGGGCTCAATTTGATTTAGGCTAAGAATACCCTATTTGGGCTCAATTTGATTTGGGCTCAATTTGGTTTGTTGGACTTTAGAGGCCCATCTTCATTTATGGGACTTTAGAGGCCCGTCTTGCTTTATTGGACTTTAGAGGTCCGTCTTTATTTATCGAACTTTTAGAAGCCCGTCTTTATTTATTGGGCTTTTAGAGGCCCGTCTTCGTTTATTGGAATTTAGAGGCCCGTCTTGATTTGTTGGACTTTGGAGGCCCAAATTAATTTAATTTTGCTTGTCTACAGGAAGGTTGTGGATAAATATAGTCCTAACGAAATGAATCTTCCAGATTAATGATATTAGTAGTATAAACTTACAATAGTCCCTAGAAAAATACCAAAATTATTGTTACTAAATATAAATATAGTCTATTGATATTTGAAAAATACTTAAAATTTATTAAGTATTTCTAACAAACAGAAAAGAAACCAAAAAGTATAATTATATAAATGCTTTTTCAATTTATTATGTTGTATATTATAGAACAATAAAGAGATATAATTTTTTTAATAAACGTAAAATAAAGAGATTATATAACAATACGGAGTATTAAATAGTCAACTATAGTTTAGAATAGATTTCTTCTAAATTATTAATGCAAATTTATTTGAAATAGATTTATCATGTTATTTTTATTAGTTATTTTGACAAAGTATAATTTTATTTTATACATATTTACACGATGAATTAGAAACCAATAGTATGAATTAAAAATATAAATGAACAATTCTTATAAATTTAATAGTAATAAACTAACGTTTTAGTTATTGTGTATTTTAAAAAATTAACAGAATGTTGCAGTTAGAAGTGTACTGACTCCCATTTTTTGCAGAGGGGTTTGAGTGCTCTTAGCAATATCCTTTGAAACAAAATCATGTAATTTCTCTCTCATTTCTGTTAGGCAATTTATCCATATTTTCTCGGGAGTGGATCCAGTTTTGTAAAATAATTAAGTAACATACATTTTTTTTTTTTTACAAATTTATTCTCCAATCTCCAGTGTCATTAAATATGGAGAGAAGAATAATAAAAATATTAAAATAAAAAAAAAATAAAAGAAAATGAGTAATAACTAATAACTTCAATTATATATATAAAAAAAAGAAATTAAATAAATCAAATGAGATGAATGAATGAATGAAATAAATAAATAAATAAAAATAACTAAAATAAAATAAAATTGAAAACAAAAATCAATAAATAATAGTATGAAATAAATGATGTATTTTTTATTTTATTTTTAGGTTATAAATGACGTATTCTATTTATAATTGTTATTAACTTATTATCATACTATATAATAAAATAAGGAGAAGAAGCTAATGATTGTGTAACATATAATAAAAAAACATTAGAGTAATAAAAACATAAATAGGAAATAATAAATAAATAGAGTAACATATAATAAAATTAGAAAATGGATATTGCCTACTGGGTGCAAAAACGACACCGTTTTTTATTGAACTGAATGGTCCAGTACATGACTATTACTGAAATATATTTATGTCGAGTGTTGTAGTCACAGAATTATTGTGATTATGTTAGGTTATACACTTATACAGTTATACTACATTTTATGATAACAATGCAGGATATTGTTATATCTATTAATATTTCTAACTAAAATATGACATCTTAAATTGAAATTAAATATGTCATTTTTAAAGTTAATTAATATAAGGAAAATCATTGATTATTTGTATTTATGAGGAAAGACTATATAAAACGTCAAACATTCTTTATTATAGCAAGTTAGAGCACCTCCAACGGGAGGTGCAAATCTGATGTGGCAGTTTTTGTTACCTGAGTATACCATTGGAATGTGGGGTAGAATTTGAGAGAGAGAAAATGGAGGTATAAAACTTTGGTGTACATCAAATTGGAGAAAAGTGGATTTGTGTGGGGCCAACAAGATTTATCTTCTTTTATTTTTAAAATTTATCTTTTATCTTTTTTATTTTATATTGTTTATTATTGTTTTATATTTTATTTTAATTTCAAAACAACCGTTGGCTTTTTTTTTTTTTTTTTTTAATTTCAAAACAACCGTTGTGTATACAGTAAATGAATAGTATTATTTCCGTTGCATTTTTTACCGTTGCTTATTATTTTTTATTTTTTTTTTATTTTTTTAACATCATATCTATACTATAAATAGAAGATAGATTAACTTCAATTTTACTCACATTCTCTTTACCCCTCTTTACTTGAAATCTCATAATGGAAAATAATTCTTGGTCGAAATTGTTTGGATCTTCCAATTCAGAAGATAATTCTTATTCTCGAGATTTCAATATCCCTCCTCCAAATTTCAATGCCTCTCCTCCAAATTTCAATGTCCATCCTTACAATTCCAACATTCGTCCCCACAATGTTTTGTTTCATCCGAACCATCAAACAAACCCGATAAGTGCAACTGGTGCTCCGTATTATATATATCCACCTGAAATGTATAAATATCCACATCCTTATGGAATAAGTCATCCGACGGCACTAGGGATGACTTCCAAGTCATCTAGAAAAGCTAGTACCGATGGAACAAGCACAGACAAGGAGTGTGGAACGCCGTCTTCTGGTCAAGGTTCCCCTTTTCCACCAAATCCGTCTCCACCGGGCATCGATGCCATTAACCTAGATGCGAGTGAAGTCGATGATGATTTGGGCCCAAAGAGTCGTGCTTATGCTGCTAGGTACACCGGTCTAGAAAATGAGACTCTTGCAACGAGTTGGGTTTCTATTAGTGAAGATGCAATTGTCGGCAATGATCAAAAATTGGAGGCCATGTGGAAAAGGATTGTTGAAGATTACAACAAGAATCGACCTGCGAACACCCCACTGAGACATTGGAAACTTTTAAAATCACACTTTTATACGGTGCAAAGGTTTGTGAGTGCGTTTAACGGATTGTACAATCACATGGAGAAGGATTGAAGAAGTGGACAAAGCGATAATGATATACTCGTGCATGCTATGAAAGAGTGGGCAATAACCCACAATAATAATGTGTTTACTCACTTAGGCATGTGGAAGATTCTCAAGGAATGTCCTAAGTGGATTGCACAACAGGAACGTGATTTGTGGTAGGAAGAAGACAAAAACTTCCACTGAAGGGGGATACACATCTTCTTCTAATGCGGAGAATGTTGATGAAGAGCGCATACGTCCGATCGGTCAGAAAGCAGCGAAAAGAAAGGCTAAGGTGAAAGTTTCTAATCATTCGAAGGATAGCACGTTTGAGGAGTTGAAACAGACCATCGAAAAAAATATGCAGGAATACAAAACAATAGCTCATGCTAAGTTGAAGGAACAACAAAGGCACAATTTAAAATGGGAGTACGACGTCATCATGAAAGATACAACGGGAATGACACCAAAGCAACTAGCAATGCATCTGAAGTTGGTTGCCGATTTAGAGAAGAAATGGGAAGCCGAATTAAACTAGTCGTTCATCGTTTATTCTCTTATTGTTTGTTACTTTATCTTTTATTTAAGATTATGTTGTATTGTTTGAGTTTGCGTTGTAGTATTTGAATTTTCGTTGTATTGATTGAATTTGTGTTGTAGTATTTGAATTTTCGTTGTATTGTTTGAATTTTCGTTGTAGTATTTAAAATTTCGTTGTATTTTTTAAAATTATGTTTTTTTAAACTAGCCGTTAGAAACTAGCCGTTGTGAACTAGCCGTTAAAAACTAGCCGTTAGAAACTAGCCGTTGTGAACTAGCCAGGATATTATGTTGGAAGATAGCACAAAATATGATCCCATCTGAAGGAAATTTAGCTAATCATCATGTCCCAATTAGCTCGATTTGTTGTTGTTGTGGGGCTTTCATGGCAGATACTATGCATTGTATTTTCAAATGTGTTTTTTCGAAAAGAACGTGGAAAGAGGCTGGACTTTGGAATGATGTGTGCTATGCAATTCAAGGTAATGGGCTGGAATTCATAGGTTGGTGTGTGCAGAACTTGAAGAAGGAAGAGATGGCTTTGGTGATCATGGTTGCATGGGCCATATGGAAGGAGAGATGTGATTATACTCATCTAGAAACTCAAATCCATGGAAAGGTTGATAATCGAATGAAGTTCAATGTTAAATGGACCATGTCGTATTGGAATAACTTTCAACAAATGATGAACATTGGCAATACAAATGCAGACTTTATCACAAAGCAAAAAGAATTGTTTTCCGGACACAGAGGAGGTAATATACTTTTTACGAATACAGCTTTTAATATGGAAAATAACTTCTTTGCGGCAGGCTGGGTGGTCTTCGACTCCAGCTCTAGAATCATTCGTGCAGGAGCTCAACGCATGGAGCATCCGGGGTCGGTTTGTGGCACAGAGCTTAAGGCTATGGCAATCGGAATCCAAAAATGTAAGGGCCATAATATCAAAATCAATGCCATTCGGACAGATTCTATGGATGTCATTAGTGCAATCGAAAATGAAGATCAATTGGGGATCTTGGAACATGGTTTTGTGAAGGAGGTGAAAACCTTATTGCAACAGCAGCTTATTTGGGATTGCCAGCACGTTCCAAGAGAGTATAACCACATTGCGCATGATTTAGCAAAAAGTTCTATTAACACTTCATCTCCTCAAGATTGGAATGAAGATGAATGTTCTCAATACTACAAGGATAGGCTTGCCCTAAACTCTCAAATATGAGTGTATGTACTCAAGCCCTTGTAATATTGTAAAAAAAAAAGTGTAATAAAAATAATTTTAAAAAAATTAAGAGAAAAAATAATCTCTTTTTCAAATTCCACATTCTCTCATTCTTTTTTTCATTCTCTACACTTAAATTCTCTCATTTTTTTCTCATAATGTAATTGAAAGTTGAATTGTAGATAAGAATCATATTTCTATTATATTTATTTTGTTTGATTTTGTTGTTTTTGATGTTTTATCATAGTAAATCTAAGTGGAATATTTTTTAGGTTTACACCCAAAATCTTCATTCGGGTTATTTATGGTTGTTTAATGAAGTTGGTTAGGGTTGTTTGAGGTTGGTTAGGGTTGTTTAATGGAGTTGTGGTTGTTTATAGTTGTTTAATGTGATTGTTTAGAGTTGTTTAGTGTGTGTGTTTTTTCACAAAAAATTGTATGCAATATTGACCAATTAAAATAAATTAGGTTAAAATTTGTGGGTCAAATGCAGGTCAACGCGGGTCAAAACGGGTCAACCTTAATTAAAATATTTATTTTCGCTCTCAAATATTTTTTTACAACATGACCAAATCCATGTTACTACAAAACTTAAATTTTGTCACTACAAGTCCAAAAATATTTTGGACGCTTTTTTTTTTGGGAAAAATTACTGCTCCCTCCGCCCCACAAAAATAGTCACATATTCCTTTTTTTGATATCCCAAATTATAGTCACATTTCCTCTTTTACTTTATTATTTAATGTTTTATTGTCAATTTTACCCCTAATTAATAAGAGTAATTAAGGCTTAGCAATTTTGGTGTATGACATTCCAAAGACAAAATTGGCACATTAGCTAAATTTGACTACATTAATTGATTTTTCTTAATCTGTGTGTAAAGTCAAATGTGGCTATCTTTGTGGAACGGAGGAAGTAAAATAATTTTGACTTATTCGGCTACTACATGACTAAAATAATGTTACTACAAGACCGATTTGTTATCTCTATAAGATCAAAAGTGTATTACTACATGTCCAAAAATATTTTGGACATAGTAGTATTACTACATGTTCAAAAGTGTATTACTACATCTCTATAAGTGTATTACTACACTTAATTTTTTTGGGTGAATTTGTTAGAATGTTTTGAGACATAGTAATAAATTTTTGGTCTTGATACTCTTGCAGTGATAATATTTTGGCATTGTAGTTAGGGGTGTGCACCGGTCCAGAACCGGACCGGTTTGGACCGGGACCGGAATTTTAAAATTTTACGGACCGGTAAATTTCGGTCCGGTTGGACCGAATTTTTTTTTCTTTTTATTTTTTAATTTTTTTTTTGAGTTTATGGAAGCAAGAACAAAATTGATGAATTTGTGTATGAAAATTAAAGTGTTTGCTCTTCATTACGCCAATGTGAATTTTATTTACATTATTATTAATGATTTTTTGACCCTAAAATAAATTAAATATGTTTGTTAAATTACATATTTGCAAAAAAATGTAATAGATCTCAACACATTTTCACTCATTACTTGGTTTTGAAAAATAATTGAGAGTGCTTTAGTAAAAAAAATTAAAAAAAAATCCGGTCCAAACCGGTCCGGAAGACCGGAATCCAAAATTTGTCGGACCGGAATCTAACCGGTCGGTCCGGTTCCGGTCATTTTTCCGGTCCGATTTTTTTTTTGAACACTCCTAATTGTAGTAACAATATTTTAGTCATGTAGTAAACCACATATTTGTGCCCCGTGAATTTTCTAGGCAATCCGGATCCGAACTTATGATCCGCGAATTTTTTAAAATTATCTTAATTTGACTTTTGAGTTAAATGGACTTAAAATTTTGATTTTATCTAACTGAGATAAAATGCATGTATATTTTACAATAGACTAGTCCATATTTTTTTACCTTTTTCTTAAAATCATTTTCAATAAGGGGTAGTTTGACTAGGTCATTTATGAGATCGTCGTGGAATTTATCAAGTGTTCTAGTATTGGTGGTCCCTTGTGCAAGTCTTGATTTGGAAAGGACTCTATTGTAATCCGATAAAACCTTTGGGTCTTTTCTGCAAATACCAGAATGTTATTTTCAAGGGTTCAGTTCAGTTACTACTACTACCAAGTCCATTGCATACTTCTCACAAAGCTCCCTGCAAAATTTGAATTTCTAATCGCAGCGCAGAGAAGAATAGAATGGTGCGTTATTCTTCTCTCGCTTCCGCTTTTTGATTTGCAATTTTGGATTAATCTCGTGTTTCTTTCGCCTCGTTTTGCAGTTGTTCTTCTCGTACTTCAAGGATTTGGTGGGAAAAGAAGTGACGGTGGAATTGAAGAATGATTTAGCTATTCGTGGAACTCTTCATTCGGTGGATCAGTATCTCAACATCAAACTGGAGAATACCAGGGTTGTTGATCAAGACAAGTACCCGCATATGGTACTCATATTCTTTCTTAATTTTCTTGGATTTCTAGGGTTTCGAGTTTATTTTAAGAGATATATGGAAGAATTTCAAAGTAGAGTTTCTGATTTTTTTATATGGGGGGTTTGATTAGGGTTTTAGGGTTAACTTTTGTTCTTAAAGTTTTAATTTATTTTTGCACTTGCAATTAGGGTTTTTGAGTTAGGATTTTATAGTTGCATTGGCGATAATATGTAGGACTTTAACTTAAGATGGGAAGATATTGGTTATGGACCTAATGGTTGTGAGTTTCAACATTGGATAGAGAAATCCCTCCCCGCAGGACTGTGTTGTCTTCTGAACAAATTGAGAGCCTCTTTGTTAGTTCTTATTTTACGCGTGTGGTGCGCATTTCATTGGGGATTTCTTGAAAAAAATGTGTATTTTCATTGGGGATTTCTTGAAATGTTTTTGCTGCAGATCCCTCTGGTTCCTTTATGAAAGATATTCTGTCCCTTAAGTTGAAATTTAAAGAGGGCATTACTGTCTGCTATGTCCTATATGTGGATATCAGGCCGAAGTGGCTACTTTGTTGACCATACTGAGAAATTGACAAAAACCCAAGGAATTGTTGTCCTACTGGCCTCTTTATTGCATTGATTGAAATCTTTTGAGAAAGGGAATTGGGTTGGAGAACGAATGTTTTATCACCAGAAGGGAAAGACATAGAAGAGTTCCCCTTTTCAATAACTAAGTAATCCTTTAGATGTAAATTACTATCCTTTTTGTCGACCTCTTTATACTTTTTTTCTGTCGTGTGTTTTCGTGGTAATGATAATTTATCAATTTCTGTCTTGTTATGTTGCTGGTCTTTTAGCATCACAATCTTTCTCTTAGTTATTCCATTTAAGCTATAGTTTATTAAATACTTGGAGGCTCCTGAAACCTGAACTCCAAGTTTATAAGAGACTAGCTTACATCCGCGATGTCAAGGTTCATTGCTAGTCTTGGGGTCTATTATGAATTATTTGCATTCATGAATTCTAACTAAAATCTCCTCCCCTGTCGTGTATTTAATTATTCATGTGAAGGAGCTTTTGTAGTGCAAGCTGGGTAATCTTTATGTTTTAAGCTTTTCAAATAATTTTCCTGATACTTCTTTTAGGTCATATTGACAAAGACTTGTTGATGAGCATTAACAATGGATGTTTTTCTTGTATTGGTAAACTTTTCATGTGCTTCGTGAATAATCTGCATCAAAAGGTCATTTGATGGAGTTCATCCTGTTTCAGCTCTATTCTGCTTTGTTTGATCTTATCTAACATTTGCACATGCTGTTGTGGACTTGTGGTATATCAACTTTACCTGCAAAACTGATCAATTTCTTGTTTTTTACAATTATCAGAGTTCAAATATGAATAACATATCAGAAACCTCTTCTCAATGCATGACACTATTGTTTTTTTTAAGCCAGATTTGATTGCATATTTGTGTGCTTTAATCTCTCTATGCAATTCCTTGTTTTAGGCATACACATCTAATTTCCCTGCTCTAAGTATACTGGTATTCTTCTGTCTCAGCTTTCTGTGAGGAACTGCTTCATTAGAGGATCTGTAGTCCGATACGTCCAATTGCCGCCTGATGGAGTTGATGTTGAACTGCTTCATGATGCCACTAGGCGAGAAGCTCGGGGCAGCTAGACTCTGCAGGATGTTATGAGTTTAAAGCAGTGCATTCTTCATTGAGATATTCAGTGATTTTAATACTGTTCTAGTGAAAAAGAATCTCCAAAAATTTCCGTATATGCTGTTTGGTAAGTAATTGTGAAGGCACTCATATATTTGAAAGTGAGCCCTGTTTTATTGGGTAGTAGGTGCTGCAGGAGAACACTAGTTGTTACGTTGATTGTTTAGTTGGTATTGATTTTGCAAGTTTGTATACCTTAATCCTAAGTTTGATCACAATCGTTGCTTTCATTTTATTAAAATGTAGGTTCACAAGGTCTACTAGAGATGTTTATGAGACTGGCCCTAGTCCTCTAGGGCCACGGGCTAAACGGGCTATGATCTTAATTGGTTCACTCTTTAATGTTCCTACACTAGTTGGGATCTATCCCTAATCATAACGGACCACTAACTACATTACAATATTACACACATATATAAGTAATAAGCAGTACTACCTCAGTCCACAAAATGTAGTCTCATTTGGGAATGAATGAAAAAATGTCCATATCCAATATGGAACTTTGGTTCTTCCCAGAATTTTTGTTACTTTATAAGACATATAAAATGAAACCTTGGTTTATACCAAGCAAATTACTTCTTTTAAATATAAAAAGAAGTGAAAATAAAAAGATAATAAAAAAGAAAAAGACAATTTTTTGCTAGGATCAAATAAAAGCATTGAAATCAAGAAGAAAAAGAACCGACAACTCTCGCAACAAAAAGATATTGAAGAAAATTATGCTTTTTATGAAAATATCACTTTATCCTTACTCTTTCATTGTCACTTAATTATTCAATTTTTCATTCAATTTTTTATTCAATGGACTATATTTTGGGGATGAAAGGAGTAATTAATTGGGTTGTACAATATCAAGCCCTTACTTTAAATTTTTTTATTCAATGGACTATATTTTGGGGATGAAAGGAGTAATTAATTGGGTTGTACACAATATCAAGCCATTACTTTAAAATTTTAAGGGGCTTGGGGCTATTGGTCACTGGCCAAATAATTAAAATGTTAAAAATGTATGGTGTATACTGTATACTACCTCGGTCCCTAAAAAGTTTGTACATTCATTTTTACAATCGCTCACCCTCACAATATACACATATTTACTCTTCATGTCATTACATTCTCACAACCACTCACTTTCACAATTTATACATATTTACCTTTATGTCATTACATTTTCACAACCACTCACTCTCACAATATATATATATTTACATTTCATATCATTACTTTAGGGGTTCACTTTACACTCAATTCAACTATTTTATTTATTTTATGTATAAAAGTTTGTAAAATTACCCCCAATACTCTAATCATTACACTTTTTCTTTAAACTACGTGCCACAAAATGCAAGCTTTTCAGTGACGGAGGTAGTACTAATTACTAAATTTATAAAATAATAATAATAACAACAACGGGTATGTTTAGTATGCGGATTATTCGGTCTGAGCCAAAAGAAAAAAAACCCGAATTTTTAAACGAGCCTACAATTTATCAACTCTAATCCTACATTTGTTAGTACTAATTGAGCCAATTCGTTTAGCCTAATCCGAATAAAACATCTCTAAGATGTACACGGACTCATAGGACCGTCGAAACGTTGAATTCGAGCATAAATCAAACGATTAAAAAATCTAAATTACAATAATTAAAAATATTTATTTATTTATAATTATCTAAAAATTTAAATTAGATTACATATCAGTAAAATGCTGATTTAATTTGCAATAACAATAAGTTTTAAAAAGCTGACGTGTATAATATATACTTCCTCCGTCCCTGAAAAGCTTTCATTTGATGGAGCGAAGATTAAGGAAAAAGTATAATAATTAGAGTCCGAAGTTAATTATGTAAATTTTTATATATAAAGTAAATAAAATAGTTTGATTCCCGAAGATATGTGTATATCGTGAGAGTGATTATGAAAACTTTTCAGGGACGGAGGTAGTATATGATACTCTACAATATATTTTTCCCAGGTTAAAACACAAAAAAGAATTCCTCATTTCTCACCCACAGTACAGCCATGGACTCCGGCAACAATTCTATGAAATCCCTAGTGACATCGTCGACAAGGTATGTTTTCATCCCTTATATCTCATGGTTTTCCATATTTTCGAGGAGGATATTGCTGAGAACGTTGTTGATTGTTGAGTGGACCGTGCTTAATATGAAAATGGCTTCCGCATTGTGCTGTTTAATTGTTGTATTGAGTGTAGTAATGGTGGCTTTTTCTTTAACCTTACACTTTGTGCTTCAATATTCTTGGAATTACCCTTTTCTGCTGCCCCTATCAGGTTCTGCTATTGTTTAATTCATCTGTTTCCACTTTTCGTATTATGCTTAGTGTTCCATATGCCGTATTTTTAACATGTGTTGATTATTTTTAAAATGACATGTATTGTTCCTATGTCCACTCTCTATTGAATGATCAGGTCAATATATGGGAAAGATCCAGTTCTCGAATTAGTATCCCCTAAATCTAGAAACCAATTAACAAATTAATATCCCTTGATCAATTAAACAGCCTATTAGGACACTAGCTAGATTAATTTGTTGAACATATTACTCCCTCCGTCCCACAAAGATAGCCGCATTTGACTTTACACACAGATTAAGAAAAATCAATAAATGTAGTCAAGTTTAGCTAATGTGTCAATTTTGCCCTTGAAATCTCATACTCCAAAATCTGCTATGCATTAATTACTCTTGTTAAGTAGGGGTAAAATTGACAATAATGCATTTAATGCTAAAGTAAAAGAGGAAATGTGGCTATAATTTGGGACATCCAAAAAAGGAATATGTGGCTATCTTTGTGGGACGGAGGGAGTATTAAATTACCAAGACAATAGAATAGGCTAGACTTTGCAATTTTGAGTGTCTAATTGTCTTCTATCATGCTTTCTGAGTTTAGTGCACATCCTTAGAGATCCTTGAGAGAGGTTTGATGGGGTGTTTGCTTTACTTTTTTTTAGATTTTCTTTTTAATGGAGCCTTGATTACTTTCTGTTGTTGAATATGAGGGAGTTGACAATTTCAGAAAACAAATAACTCAACAGTATGATTTTCAGAATTTTAGTATATTTCCTTAATGTACTCTTTATGTGAGCATCAGTGTGTGCACGTGTGCACATTGCATACTAAGATGTGGAAGTCTGCGTTGGTCTGATTATGTTGCTCATCATCAGTTGTGCGTTATTTTTTTTTGAAAAAATATCTGTACATTGTAAATTATGGTTTTTCACTTGAATAGGTATCTTTATTCATTTAATATACTTGAAACTTTTGCTTATATTTATTGCTTAAGATTTCCATGAATTAATCATTCTACTTCATTGTTAATGATATGCAGATTAATTATCAATTTATGTACCAAATCTACCAACAGTACTTTCATTTTATTCTGATTCCAGGCACAAATGTGCAGCATGCTTTAAACAGTACAAGAAAAAGGAACATCTCATTGCACATATGGCAACTTCTTATCATTCTGTTCACCAACCGAAATGTGGCGTATGTCAAAAACATTGCAAATCCTTTGAATCATTACGGGAGCACACAACTGGTGAATGCATCATTGAAGTTGTGATTCTATATGCCCGATAATTAATCATGGTGCTCGTTTCTCATTTATTTTTTGGATAACGTCTAGGTCCACTTGCTAAAGGAAATTGTTCCAAATTATTTGCTGAAAGAGGCTGTAAGCTCTGCATGAGAATTTTAGACAGTCCAGATACACTGAATGAACACCTGTCAACGTGTTGCCTACCTGCCCCTGCTTCCATCATGAGTTAGGGAAACTCTACATTTACTGCTAACTAACTTAACTTGATGTCCACTGTTACTAATAGTGATAATATCATTTTTGGTCATAAAGTTTACATTTTTCCAGACTTGGACCCCCTCTTTCATGGTCTTGCTGTTAGTATACCGTTCATTGACTGACGGGATCAACTACTTGGGGTGCTAAATGTAATTATTTGAAATTATTAATTACATTTAGCATTCCAAATAATTAGTAATTACATGTAGGACCCCAAAATAATTACATTTAGCACCCCCAAAAGTTGATTCCGTCAGTCAATGGACAATCAACTAGCAGTGGAACCAAACGTGGGAGTAAAAGTGTACTTTTAGGACCAAGTTTGATAGTGACTTAGTCAAAGAGGTGGGACCAAAACTGAAAATAGATCAACTTTAGGGACCAAATATGATATTATCCTGTTAATATTATTAGTTTATTACTACTGAAAAATGTCTCCTTATATGACTTGCACATTTACTAAGTTTTTTACCTTTTACCTTTTTTAACTTTGATGAATGAAGATGCATTGCACAGAATCTCAAATTTATGATCCTCCATCGAATGTCGAGATTGGCAATGAAGGTCATCCTGAGGCTGTTGCCTTAGATTGTGAAATGGTGGGTGGTGGAAGTGATGGATCGCTTGATCTGTGTGTGAGGGTATGCCTTGTTGATGAGGATGAGAAACCTCTTTTCCACACTTATGTAGTACCTCAAATTCGTGTCACCAATTATAGGTATGTATTTTTTGGTTAGATTTTCCTTGGGCTTTAATGACTTAAAAATGACCATTGGCAGAACTGTTGCTTTAGGTATGAAGTCACGGGTATCACAGAGGACCATTTAAAAGATGCTATGCCACTAAAGGAAGTGCAAGAAAAGATTCTGCTGATTCTATACAACGGAGAGTCAATTGGAAGAGTACGACTGAGTGGTGGAAGAGCTAGAGTTCTCGTGGGTCACAGCCTTGAGCATGATTTAGCTTGTCTGAGAATGAATTATCCTAATCATTTGCTGAGGTGAAGTCACTGAAATTGAGTACTGTATTAGTTTTTCAAGATTGAGCGGATTTTGGAGCTGTTTTTATTAGACTGTAAAGGGTGATCTATTTTTGTGGTTCAAATGACACAATTGGCACTCACAGAAAACATCAAAAACCAAAAGGCATTATGAGATTGAAAGGAGTTGTGATGGAGAATGGTAGAAAGTTATGAATTGTTTGTGATAGACAATTGCATTGGTTGTTAAGTTTCCTGAAAGCAATTTCACAGATTCCAAACAGTGTTTTTATTTGTGCTTTTTAGTCAGTAACGTTTTAGTAAGTCTTTATGCTGTGCAGATGTTTGCTTATTCGTTTTACCATTTCTCATGTGCAGGGATACAGCGATATACCCTCCTTTAATGAAGACAAATCTTGTCAGTCACTCCCTCAAATACCTAGTCAAGACCTATCTCGGGCAAGTTCTTTTTTCTCTCGATTATTTTGGTCTTTCATCTTCCTTACAGATGTCAAGACATGGTTTAATTTGTCAAAAATTTGCAGATAACCGTTGCATGTTATAATGTACTTAAATGATGGAAAGACAACTTGACCCTAAGCTAGTTAGAGCAACAATTCCTACTTTGTGACTATAAAATATTAAAATGCAGTGTATTGGTCAGATTTATTTCTGTTGCACTTAGTATCAAACTACCAATTAAATTCTTGGGTTACATTTTCAACTGAAATCCGTAGTTGGTTGTTTGGATTGATATGGATTTGAAATCCATCGCTCATTTCGAAATAAACTTTTGGTGATTTGATATCCATTTATTTTAAATCCTTGTATTTCAAATCCTTCAATCCATACTGAACGTAAGAGGATTTTTTACAGGTACGATATCCAGTCAGGAATGCATGATCCGTATGAAGATTGTGTATCTGCAATGAGGTTATATAAGAGATTACGCGCCCAAAAACACCAAGAGAAAGGAATAGTCATGCCATTGGCTACTCGGGGTACTTCAAGCCAGATCAATGGTTATGATTCATGGAACCGCAAGGAAATCGAAAATATGACCCCAGATGAGCTCTTTGATATCTCAAAATCAAAGTACAAATGTTGGTGCTTGGATTAGCTGCAAAGTTTTCAATGGTGGAGAGCTTTGTTTCTTGCACAGCCTTTTCTTCATACAACATTGGGAAAATAAAAGTAGATATCTATACTATATATAAAAGGGGATAGGAGACGAGTTAATTTTATATTAAATCAATGTGTAAGATTGAATGAAATTGTATTATTAGGGCTCATTTGGTAGGAATTACTAAAAATCTTAGATTTGGGCCCAAAATTGGATCAAACCTGATTAAACCCAAATTGTTATCATGTTTCTCGTTTGATATGCACCATGGTTGTGTGGATCGATTTGTTACTTACCTAATAAAATGAATATGCAATTGACGAAAATATCCCCACTGAAATATTGACTTTGCCACTTTCAATTTGAATGGTCTCCAGTCTCCACTCTGTTTTTGGGTAGCCGACTCCAACAATTTTTTTCATCTTTTTCACTTTGAATGTAGTTGAATCTCATAAACATTCGACAATGAACATGAAATCAGTATTTTCGCGTGAGAAATCTTTCGCCGCTTCTGTTAACATTTCAAAAGTATATCATTATATTCCCCTTAATTAAACCCTGCTTGAGAAAGCAAATTACCAACAACCGCAAGATCCCTGCAAAAAACTCCCTGAAACACTGACGCTGGCGGAGTTTTAACGACTGCCGACCGCCTTATTTTCAACCTCCACATTTTCAAAACTTCTTGAAACACTGACGCCGGAGAGCCTCCGTCTTACAGCGCAGTGAGATTTGTACAACAAATTAAAAAATTAGGGCCTGAAAACAAAAGGTTACTCGATCCGAAGCTCCTAACATAAAATCCAAAATTCAGTTGCATTTGATTTCGTAGATTTAGGGTTTCCACATAAGAATTTGCTCGCTGAAGATAAGACGGAGACGCGCCGCCCCTGAACTCATGCCCTCGCCTTGCGCGCCTTACCCTCAAAACAATACTCGTCGAAGCTCATTGCATAAGCCGTCACTCTGAGCTTGTTGTGCCGCCACCGATTCGTGGAGACCGACATGTTTTGAGAGAGAGAGGGTGGAGTGGGGGAAGAAATTGTAAAGTCGCCGCTGTTGAGAGATAGGAGAGGTTGAAAATGAATGTTTTGGAGTGAAAAATTAGGGTTTGATGCTTATATACCGAGGGTAGGGATGTAATTTGGAATGTGAAGTGAGTTCCGTGTTTTGTCACGATTGTGTATCTCACCGTTTTTGAGCAGACAAAAAACACACCATAATCTGACATTTGTGGCGGGCCTATGGTTTATCTTGGGCCAGCAAGACTTCCACCAAATGTGAAATAGGCCCAGATTAGGGCCTAATCTTGAAGATAACTTACCTAATCTGGGCCACCAAATGGGCCCTTATATTATTGTTGGTTAAGATTATAATGATTAGATAAATGTGTGATGATTTGATTTATTATATTATTGTAGTATTAGACTTAATTTGGTAAGGTAGATTATCTCAAGATAAAGTGATTAATTAGACCCAAGGCATATGTATATTCATGCCTAAAACAAATTTTATACGCAATACACAAAAATACATTTGATTGTGTGTATTAAATACATTTGATTTAATGTGAATTAGTTGAGATATCCGGACTATGTTTTTGAGATATCCGGACTATGTTTGATAGGAATTGTTTTAAGTGGTTTTTTAAAATTTGTTTTTAAATCTCAAAGTAAAATCGGTATAGAATTTTAAAACTCAAAATCTAATTTTTAAATACCAAACTAAACATCAAAATGATTGCCCCCAAGGGTCTTATCTGGAGATGTTTATTCGGGAAGGACTGGTCCGTTTAACCCTGAAAAATGTAAGGTTAGGGTTCATAAATTATAGACCCATTTAAATTCGGGCTTATTTAACCCGGTCCGATTAATTTGCGGCTAAATTGGGCCATGCTAACCAGAGTTCTTACTCCCTTTATATTTCTTCTTAATAAATAATCTTAAAACAAATTTTGGGTACCCATAGTCATAACTATAAACATTAAACAACTCATTACCATTCATTAGTCATTATTACTAATTTTTTAAGATAAAATTACAATAAGGGTCATTCTACCTATAATCTTTATAATTAAAGACAATTTTATTTGAAATTACAAATAAGGTCAAAATTGCATATAAATGTACCACTGTACTCTTCAACTTAAATATATTGAATTTCAAATAACATTAGGTAAATTCTTGTGTGTACCAGTTATGTAATTGTTACCACTTGATTCAACCCAAACCCGACTCATACTCAATACGGGGCGAATCTGATCTGACCCAATTAAAGCTCGCGGGTCGAGTCAATATTGTCATTCCTACTTCTGATCTTTCGTCTTCAGAGTTTTCTAAGAGAATCCGTTGAAATCTCTTGTTTTTAGAAGAGATTTTGGATAGTGCAATTTATTTATATTTTTAGAGGATAATCCAACAAAATCCATAGAGTATTAAAATCCTATTCAATACCTAAAGATTTTTAAAGACTTTTTAAAATCCATATTGAATACCTCATAATTTTTAAAGATTTTTTAAAATTCTAATTGAATACCCCCAAACTTTAAAAGTACAAAAAAATCCTACATAATCCACAACTAATACACTCCCTAATAAAGGGTATATATTGATAAGTATATCCTTAAATAATAAAAAATGTTTCTAATTACATTAATTTTCTAATGCACATAGTTATAAATTAAGAAATTTTCTAAATTTAAAGTGAGGACATAATTGAAATAAACAGTATAAAAATAAAGTACGAATAATTTTGAATAATTTTTTATTTTTTAATAATAAAAAAGTAGACCTCAAAAATATATATATATATATATATATATATATATATATATTTTATTTAATTGAAGAATCAATAAAACTAACATTTAAACTCTCAAATTGTTTAAATTCTTATTGAAAGGCATAATCAATATATACTCCCTCCATCTAAACTCTCAAATTGTTTAAATTCTTATTGAAAGGCATAATCAATATATACTCCCTCCATCGCAGAGGAATTTGATAGAACAATTTTAAAAATGTGTAAAAAAAAGTGTAATGAGTGGTGTTTTGAGGGGTAGTTTTGTAAACTTTTATGAATAAAGTGAAGTAAAAAGTACGTTGAGTGTGAAAATTAGTATGGAACATCCGTATATGAAAAGTGTGCAAATTTATATGGGACACATGGAGTAATTTTGATGAAAGTTAAATACCCATCCCTTTTTTTCCCTCCCCATGACTCGAACCCAGGACCTAAGGCCTAGGTAGTGGTGCTCTAACCACTTGAGCTATCCCACTTTGTCAACGACATTGACATTAAGGTGGTGTTTGGTTTGGGATTGTGGTGGATTGGATTTGGATTTCGGTGGATTGGATTGAGATTTGGGTAATCCATGAATAGTAATTGTTGTGTAAGTTGTGTTTGGTTAAGGATTGAGAAGTAGGAGTAAATTTAACTTTATGTCACATCAAGAGTGATGTTATAATATTTTATTATTGTTAATAGTGAAAGAAAAGTAAGAGAGAGAAAAAAGTAGAAAATAATGAGTGTCTGAAAGAAAAGTAAGAGAGAGAAGAAAGTAGAAAAAAGAATGAATGATTTGATTGTATAAAAATAGGTACGGTATATAGATGGATTGGTATTTAGATTTGTATTTGAATTGAAAGTAATTGGATTGGGATTGGGCAATCCAAAACAAACACCACCTAATGGATTGTGGTGTGATATTTCTCAAATTGGGTATTGGATTGGATGAGGGCATTAATGGATTTTCAATAATTTATGAGGATAACTTTGTAATTTGCACAATGTACGCGTATCAAACGGTGGCTCATTAAAAGCTCTTACTATATTACAGTACATCTTGATAGTTATCACAAGAGAATATGGAACCTCTTTCCAATGAGTCTATGTCTATCCTTTCGGCTGGATTTGTAACAGGCCACAATGGAGAATGGGTACGTTGTAGTACTGTGTTTTGGAACTTCCTCTTGAGAACGGTTTCGACAATAACTAGAGCTCCGGCCACCCCACCAACTGCACCGCGGTTCGTGTGGTGGCGCCGTTGGTGGGGATGCCCAGAGCTCCGGCTATTATGGAAACAATTTTCAGGAGAAAAATACAAAACACGGTACTACAACTAGCGCTTTCTCCATGGGCTTGTTCTTTGTATGCTTGTGCGATGTGTTGGCGAATCCCTCTTTATTTTACACTGTTTTGTGATTGTATAGCCTCCTCGGAAATCCTTGAATTTGATTTTGAATGGTGTTACCTGTCTGTACTGTACGCACATCCAATTATTTATGTTTCCCCCAAATTTTCTGGTAATTAGGGTTTTGTTAGAATGTATCTGACTTTTGTTTTAAGGTCTTCCTTCTTTCCGGAGGATGTGTCAATGAAACGATTTTGATTTCAGAGCCCCAAAAAACTACAACTCATTTGGCTGATTAATGGTAACAAGTGTTTGAGTAGATTTAGGATCAAATGCTGGTTGAGACTTGAGAGAGAATTTAAGTGCAAATGGAGACAAAAAATATGATATTGAGTTCATTTAGATATCGACTAAGGTTAAAGATGCTCAAGGACTCTGCTACTGGCTTCGGTGCATTACTATAGCATAACTAAGTCTTAGCCTCTTAGGATAGATTAGATTGTCAAAGGTTGATGATATAGTTCAACATCTTTACAAACAAATATGTCTATTCCTGTTTATATTTATCTTCTTAAAATATATTCTTGTTGTCCAGCTGATGTGCATGTGTTGGCTCCAAGATTACCTTGTAGGTACCTTGCACTTTTTATTTGATCATTACTGTTGAAGATTATGTTATGATTCTCTCCTTATTGTGTTTTCTAGTTTAGTACGTAGATTGTTATTCATTCTTTCATTGTTTAGACTGTAACTCTAGGTCTTTCTCCCACTATTTATAAGGGAGTCTTCTACCTCAATAATAGTATACACAATACATGAATTCTTTGCTACTTCTATTTCACTTTTTTTAATTTACAATTACCATTCTTAAGAGAATATCATCAATTACTACTAACACCTTGATTGTCTTTGGTAAAATCTTCATGCACTCAAAATTTAAAAGCATTTTATTGTTGGGTTACATATATCTGCAATGATTTTAAGATGCAAAGTTGATATATGTAAATACTAGTTGCATGAAATTGAACCTCTTGGTTGTATAAAAAGATCAGTGTTTGATTTAGTATGCCACTAATTGTGTTGGTGCACATTCGTTTCAATAAACACAGTAGGGACATGCTTGATTCTATATAGTTTTTTTAAGATTAAGATATAGTTTTGATTGGTTTAATCGTCTCATGAACATGCCAAAGACAAGTAAAAGGGTTTTTTTTTTTAAAATCGAATAGGATGCATTTGATGTGTGGTAGAATTCATGTCACTGATTTTCTTTCCTTTACTTTTGTGGACTTCATGTGTGATTGTGGATGCTCTGACTTGCCTAGTGTTCAGTCTGAAGTGAATTTCTTCCTTGAGATGGTATTGGCCTTTTAGGTTCTACATTTGATCTCTCCTTTATTTTTCTCAATAAATATTGTTTTTTTCCAAACAAAGCTTTGAATTTAATCAGGATTTAATAAATCAATTTTCAAACAGTATACAGCATCAAGTAAGTCCACCCAAGTTAACTTAAATTCCAAGTAGTATGTAGTTTAATTTGCAATTGAAATAAAAATACACATTTTTTCAGGCTCAGAGCGAGTGTGTGATGCCAGAGACAAAGAGATTACCCTGTTGTTACATTGCTTGATTGCCAGAAAAGAGAGTTTATTTGCAGGAAAAATATATGAATAGGCTAGGGATTTTTTTGCCTTACTAAAGGCTAAAAGTCTAGGTGGGTGGCTGAATTTTGTCTAGAACTATAACTATGTACACACTCTTGTATACCTGTGTATGAAATCCTACTATATTGAGTTTTCTTGAACATTATAAACTTGGGCTATGGTTAAGCCAATTCACCAGAATGTACACTGCAAATGGACTTTTGGGTATATCGAACGTCCGGACCTATTTGTGAATCTTTTCCTTTAAAAAAGGTAAAAATTAAGCTCTCATCTTGTATTGCTTTAACTCAATTGGAAGTTGAGTTTTGGCCTCCATGCCTATTGTCTGTACCATTTGTTGTTTCTTTCTTGTCTTGCTTATTATTTCTTGCAGGTTTTTCGCTTTACCATACTTTTCAATTACATGAGTAGTGCTTTATGTTTTCAATTTTCTTCTCTGGGTGGACTACATCAAAGGTTCGAATTGTGTAAACTCGAGAAGGAACAGGTTTCATACTTGAAATATTTATTCCTCTCTCTGTCGTTATTACTGGTATTTTCTCAATGTTGGGTGATTGATATTGACTGGACATCAGATGAAGATGCACATTACATGCTTTCATTTTCATCCCAGAAGACACTCTGCATATTGTTATCAAAATGATGATGGTTAAACAAGGTTTTAAATGCTGATATTTGTTCAGATAAAGTTTACGTATTTCATATTTGGCATACTCCTGAGAATGGCTTCTTCTATATATCTCCAGTTTTATGTGTGAATTTATCTGTGGATATTTCAAGTCTAATGTATTAAATCTCTTCCAAAGTGGGAACTGATTTGATCGGAAAATTGAGTTTGAAAGTTCCCTTGTGCCTGAATAACAACATTTGTTTTCTTTTCGCCTCAAGAAACTCTGCAGCTCTTGATCGGAAAATTGAATTTGATCGGAAACATTTGTTTTCGTCTTCCTTACAAATGTCAAGACATGGTTTAATTTGTCAGAAATTTGCAGATAACCGTTGCATCTCATAATGTACTTAAATGATGGAAAGACAACTTGACCCTAAGCTAGTTAGAGCAACAATTCCTACTCTGTGACTATAAAATATTAAAATGCAGTGTATTGGTCCGAGTTATTTCTGTTGCACTTAGTATAAAACTACCAATTAAATTCTTGGGTTACATTTTCAACTGAAATCCGTAGTTGGTTGTTTGGATTGATATGGATTCGAAATCCATCACTCATTTCGAAATAAACTTTTGGTGATTTGATATCCATTCATTTTAAATCCTTGTATATCCATACTGAACGTAAGAGGATTTTTTACAGGTACGATATCCAGTCAGGAATGCATGATCCGTATGAAGATTGTGTATCTGCAATGAGGTTATATAAGAGATTACGCGCCCAAAAACACCAAGAGAAAGGAATAGTCATGCCATTGGCTACTCGGGGTACTTCAAGCCTGATCAATGGTTATGATTCATGGAACCGCAAGGAAATCGAGAATATGACCCCAGATGAGCTCTTTGATATCTCAAAATCAAAGTACAAATGTTGGTGTTTGGATTAGCTGCAAAGATTTCAATGGTGCAGAGCTTTGTTTGTTTCTTGCACAGCCTTTTCTTCATACAACATTGGGAAAATAAAAGTAGATATCTATCTATACTATATATAAAAAGTGGATAGTGGCTTGCATCTGAGATTGATATTGCTGAAAGTTGTTCAGTGTTAGTTTTATAGACCAAAAAGAGAGACAGTACACAGATTTGCAAGAAATCCCAAAACAATCACAAACAAAATGGAGACAATGTCGTCCGTGGGGCATGGAGGGCGGCGGCGTGGAGTAGGGGTGACATCGGAGGGCTAGGAATGGAAAAGAGAGAAGGAGAGAAATAAATGACACCAATGAGAGGAAAAATATGTGTTGTTTACTTTGGTTTCTAGTTTTTGAAATAACGATGAATAGTAATAAATAATATGCGTGTTTCTTTTGAGTTTTTGAATAGGAGACGAGTTAACTTTATACCAAATCAATGTGTAAGATTGAATGAAATTGTATTATTTTATTATTGTTGGTTGAGATTATAATGATTGGATAACTGCTTAATAATTTGATTTATTATATTATTATAGTATTAGACCTAATTTAATAGAGTTAGTCTCCTTTGTGTATTGTGCATGGTGCATACTAATCCATATTTTCCAGCAAGGTCGATACATAGGCCTAGTTTGGTTTGCTTGATTGGATTAGGCTTGATTGATTTTTTATTCCCAACTAATTATATGTTTGGTTTGATTGATTATGGTTCGGGATTAATGCAAGGTCCGACAATTTTGTACTACTTCTCATGCATATGTGAGATTATTAATCATAGAGGAGGGGTGAGTTAATTTATCGCACATTATCCTATCCATCAATCCAAACTAAACCTATACAATATAACATTAACTTCTTTAGCAAAATAGATAGACAGCGGCACAATGGGTCAAGTGATTTTAATAAACCCGAGGTTCAGGGTTCAAAACCATAGTTAAAATATGTTAATGTTTTGGGCTAATCTTGCGAAACCATAGTTAAAATATGTTAATGTTTTGGGCTAATCTTGTGTGAGACCGTCTCACAGAATGAGATTCGTGAGACGGGCCTCCCTTAACCCTCATATATAAAAAATGATAATGTATTTAAGTAAAAGTGACAATCACATTTTACTTAAATATTATCACTTTTTTACAAACCAAAATTTAGAAAAAAAATTTGACATATGAGTTAAAAGGGATCCGTCTCACCGAAAAAGATCTGTCAGACGGTCTCACACAAATTTTTGCCCAATGTTTTTTTTAATAACTTTTCACCCGTGAATGTTTTCTTTAAATATAATTAATGTTTATTAGTTAAAATATGTTAATGTTTTTGTAATAAATCGATAATAAAAATTATGTTAATGTCTTTTATTAATATATTAATGTTTTTTTTAATAAATCGATAATAAAAATTATGTTAATGTTCTTTAATAACTTTTCAGCCGTGAATGTTTTTTTTCAATATATTAATGTTTTTTTTTAATAAATCTTCTCACTTTTAGTTAAAATATGTTAATATTTTTTTTAAATATATTAATTTTTTTTAATAAATCAATAATAAAAATTTACATTTTTTAGTAATAAAATTTTCCTACTTTTCAAATAATAAGAATTACATTTTTCAATAATAAGAATTATACTTTTTTTTTTTTTTTTTTTTTTTTTTTAAGTTAAAAATACACATTTCATAATAAAAATAATACTTTTCATTTAAAAGATCAATTACTTTTCAATAATAAGAATAACACTTTTCAGTTAATTTTTTTACTTGTTCTCAATAATAAGAATAACATTTTTCAGTTAAAAATCACTTTTCAATAATAAGAATTACACTTGTCATTAATAAAATTTACCACTTTTTAATACTTTTCAGATAAAAAATTTACCATAATAAAATTTATCACTTCTCCACTTAAAGGATCTACCACTTTTTAATAATAAGAATAACATTTTTCAAGTTAAAAGATCAACCACTTTCTAATAATAAGAGATACATTTTTTAATAACAAAATTTACCAATACTCAATAATAAGAATAACACTTATCTAAGTAAAATATCGAACACATTATCAAAAACTATTAAAAACTATTAGCTTGGAAAAGGTATTGCAGTAAATCAATTCAATCCACCACTATGTAGTTGAATTGCAAAATTTGATATGCACTAAGATCTAGAACAAGCGTGACGAAAAAACACATATGTGCGTCTGTATTCATCAATAATCAATATAAAGGGATTTAGTGGTGGGTGATGTAAAATAAAGGGGGTATTTTAGGTGATTTGGTGAGATGTAAAGTAAAATGTATGTAAAAAGATGGTGACAATTTTGAAAATAAAATGATGTTGGGATTGTATTAATTTTGTGTGGTATTTTTATATTAAGAGTGTGCAAGTAATTTTGAGACGTTCAAATAAAGAAAGTGTGTAAGTAATCACGGGATGGAGGATATAACTTTTTATAAGAATTAAAAAACAGAAAAGTTACAAGAACTTATAGCAATAGCAAAACCCTCCAATAATTAAAGTTAATACTAATTCTCTAAATTACTGCACTCATAGAATTTGTGAGGGTTGATTTGAGAATTGAGATGAGTCGGCGGGTCGAATATAAGGTAAAAAACATGTGCACGGATTCTATTTGATGTGTAGAGTGCATTTGAGACTTTTTCATATTTAAAAGATTATGATAATTTCCGTATCCTTCTCATTCATTCTTGATGTCATATATATAAATCAATCTCCTATAATTACTGATAATTAGGCTAATCAAATAACTATCTATAATTACAATAAATATTGACATATTTACGTCTATTACTCCCCCGCAAGCGAAACGGGCGGTGGATGAACGTTGAGATTGTTCCTGAAATCATCGAACAAAACATGAGGAAGGCCCTTAGTGAAGATATCCGCAATCTGATATCGAGACGGAACATGTGAAACTCGAACTTCACCCCTTGCAACCTTCTCCCGGACAAAATGAATGTCTAACTCTATATGCTTTGTCCGCTGATGCTGAACCGGATTACCAGATAAATATATGGCACTAACATTGTCACAATATACCAATGTTGCCGATGAGATAGGACAATGTAACTCAAGAAGGAGATTCCGAAGCCAACACGTATCAGAAACTACATTTGCGACACCTCGATACTCTGCTTCGGCACTGGAACGAGACAAAGTATTTTGTCTCTTTGAAGACCACGATATAAGATTATCACCTAAGAACACGCAGAACCCGGATGTGGAACGCCGAGTGTCGGGACAGCCAGCTCAATCTGCATCTGTATAGGCAACAAGTGATGAGAAAGATGATGGAGACAAGTGAAGGCCGTAGTCAAGTGTGCCCCGAATGTAGCGAAGAACACGATTGATAGCAGCCATATGAGCTTCCCGAGGATCATGCATAAACAGGCATATTTGTTGAACTGCATATGCAATATCAGGGCGGGTAAACGTCAGATATTGAAGTGCCCCAGCTAAGCTTCGATAAAGAGTGGGATCGGACACCGGAGGACTGGATGTAAGACCAAACTTCGGCTTGGTGTCCACAGGCGTAAGCGCAGGTTTACAGGAGAGAAGGCCTGCACGATTAAGAATTTCCATAGCATATTTGCGCTAAGAAAGAAAAAGACCGTTATTATGCGACGATAGGGCAACACCCAAGAAATAGTTAGCAGGTCCTAAGTCTTTCATTGCAAATTCACCACTGAGTTGTGAAATAAACTCTCGACGAAGAGAATTTGAAGAAGCTGTGAGTAATATGTCATCAACATATAGAAGTAAATAAGCCATTCGATCACCCTGACAGTAGACAAATAGAGAATGATCACACCTGCTTCGAATAAAACCAAGAGAGGTAACAAATTCAGTAAACCTCTTATTCCAAGCTCGAGGCGCCTGCTTCAACCCATATAAAGATTTCTTTAACAAACACACACGATCAGGATATGTAGAACTCCTGAACCCCACGGGCTGGTGAATATAAATTGTGTCTGTCAGAGTGCCATGGAGAAACGCATTCTTCACGTCAAGTTGATGAATGGACCAGTGTTTGGAGAGAGCTATAGACAGTACCGTGCGAATTGTAGCAGGCTTCACTACGGGACTAAAAGTTTCTCCATAGTCTATTCCAACCCTTTGAGTCTGTCCATCACCTACAAGACGGGCTTTATGCCTCTCAAAATAACCGTCAGAACGTTCCTTGTGGGTGAAAATCCACATGGACCGAATTACATTAGCACCCTGAGGACGGGGAACCAACTCCCACGTCTTATTAGCAATAAGAGCATTAAATTCATCCTGCATAGCCATCTTCCAATTTGGATTCTGTAAGGCTACAATAGGATTTTTTGGAAGAGGAGACCTATCAATAGTATCTAGAAGATTAAACAGGCGTTTCGGACGGAAAATGCCATGTTGGCTTCGAGTAGTAGGTCTGTTTTGAGGAGGGGGGTCGGCCACAGTAGGTGGAGGATTAGAAATTGTGTATGGTGGTTCGGCCAACAGTGTCCGAGGAATATCCGTAGTCGTAGGAGAGGGAGGAGTGTTTGATTGTGTGGACAAATGATGGAGGATATAAGGAGATAGGTTGTCATCAAAACATGCATAAGACGAAGGATTTGGTGGTCCCGTGTCAAGGAACGGGAACCGTGATTCATCGAACAAAACATGGCGACACACTATTAGTTTCTTATTCACAATATCAAAACACCGGTATCCCCGATGATTCGAGGGATATCCGAGAAACACGCACGGTGTAGAACGTGGATGAAGTTTATGGATAGTAGACGAAGGATATAACGGATAACATAAGCACCCAAATATTCGAAGATGAGTATAGGATGGTTGCTTGTGATATAGCCTAAGAAGAGGAGTTTGATAGGACATATGATGGCGTGGTAAGATGTTTAGGAGATAAGTGGCCATATGTAGGGCGTGATGCCAGAATGTTGAGGGAACAGCCGCACGAAATAAAAGTATACGAATCATGTTATTTATCGTACGGAATTGACGTTCGGCCTTCCCGTTTTGAGAGGAAGTGTATGGACAAGAAAACCGCATCACCATTCCATTATGAGAACAAAAATCAGCAAACATCTTATTATCAAATTCACGACCATTATCACACTGAAAATATTTAATTTCACGTTCAAATTGAGTGCGAACCATTGCGCGAAAAGACAGAAAAGTAGCAAATACTTGTGACTTTCTAGCAAGAGGAAATGTCCATAAGAAATTCGAATAAATATCCAAAAAAATAACGTAATACATGTGACCCATGGAGCTCAAAACTGGAGACGTCCATAAATCACAGTGCACAATATCAAAAGGACAGAATGAAGCAGGCATAGACTTAGCAAAGGGAAGTTGTATATGTTTGCCAAGACAACAAGAATCACATAAAGAAGTAGTGTTCAACTTATTACAAGAAATAAAATTGTTTCTTCGTAACGAATCAAAGACAGCATTTCCCGGATGCCCTAACCTATCATGCCACACCCCTGGAGACAACGCAGCAAGAGCTGTCGAAGTGCTAGAAGTAATAGGATAGAGCTCCCCCGTACTCTCACATCTCATTAGAAGGGTCCCCGTCCGATAGTCCCTGACAGAAAAACCAAACGGGTCAAACTCAATAGACACAGAATTATCACGTGTGAATTGGCGTACAGAAACAAGATTTTTAATTAAACCCGGAACATGAAGAACATTTCGGAGGGATAAAGGGGGATGTGGGGAAGATAAAGTAGCATTTCCAGTACCCAAAATCGGAAGTTGATGACCACTACCAACAAAAATTGAATTAGGAATGCTCAAATTGAAATAAGACTGAAGAGTACTTGCTCCCGAAGCCATGTGGGAAGTTGCACCCGTGTCCATATACCAACTGTTATCCGGAGGTGTGAGACCAAGAGTGACCATCGCTGCTTCTATATCCGTAGGGGACGGACTACCTTGCACCGAGTAGGCCTGAGGTCGCGGCCCCAAGAGACCCTGTTGCTGGGAGGGTTGTTGGCGAGACCCGGGAGCTGTAGGTCGAGACTGCCATGGAAGAGAGGGGTAGGGACATGGGGCAGCAGGCCAGGGACTGGGCCATTGCCATGAACCAGGAGTCGGCCATTGGTTTGGCCAAGAAGGGAAAGTTGGACGCTAGGCCTCGCCATATTTAGAAGTCCAACCTTGTAATCCTTTCTTTTTCTTCTTTCCGCGTCCGGCTCCAGCAGCCGAGTGCAAAGGAACAGAATCTGCAGGAGGGACGATGACAGTGACCAAAGCTGTGCCCGACGACGTCTTGCGAGCCAAGGCAGCCTCCTCAAGCACAAGCATCGATCGTGCTTGATAGAACTTTGGCAATGGATCACGTTGGCGAATCAACGTGCCAACACTTGCAAAGGCATCTGTCAAACCCGATACCATTTGTAGGACAACACGATCGTTGGATACCGGAGCGCCGACGTTTTTAAGTTGATCGGTCAAACCCTTGAGTTTCTGACAATAGGATGAGGCATTCGGAAAGGCTTCCAAGACCGTGTGGGAGAACTCTTGTTCAAGAGAAACCGCACGAGAACTTTTGTTATCTTCAAAAATATCTTTCAACCGGTCCCACGCTGTTGCCGCCGTCATATCCAGTTCTAGAATGGTGTGTAACAGATCCGACGAAATAGTGGCATATATCCATTGTAAGACTGTGGCATCAAGTGTGAGCCACTGTTCTTTTTCGTCTGCATCTGTAGGGATTGGTGTGGGGGGATTTTTTGGAATAATATGCTCCAAAACACGGTGTGAACGAGTATGAACTTTAAAGAGTTCAGCCCATGTACCGTATTGCTAGAGATGTTTATCCGGGCCGGGCTAACCGGGCTGACCCGTTTAACCCTGAAAAATATAGGGTTAGGGTTCATGAATTATAGGCCCGTTTAAAACCGGGCTTTTTTGACCCGGACCGGTTAGCCCGTGGGCTAATCCGGGCCAGCCCGCAGGGCTACAGGGCCAGCCCGCTAGCCCGAGTTGTTACCTTTTTTTTCTTTTTTTTTTAATAAATAACCTAAGAACAAATTTTGGATCATTTGATCAATAACCATAACAATAAGGAAATTGTTGGGATATGAATCCTATAAACAATGTTCTAGTTGATGAAAGTATGTTTTGATGGCCAAAAGCAACTTAAAGTTAGTGATATATGTGGTTTTAAGTCATCTTAACTAAGTCATCTGAATATAAGCTTACTAATCTGATGAGAAACTTGAATTGAGATTACTGATCTTAATGCTAACTGAAGTAAGTTTACTGATCTTATTTAGTAATACAAAGAATAAAATTACTGATCTTAACTGAGTCATGTGAAATAAGATTATTGATCTTAGTGTGGAAACTGAGAATATTTTTAGTGATCTTATATGAGATATTTGAAATCTGAGTTACTGGTCTGATATACTTATTGATTGTATATACTTACTGATCTTAGATGTTTACTGATCTTAAGTGTTTACTGATCTTAGATGTTTACTGATCTTAATATTTACTGATCTTATATGGAAGTTATTGAACTTACATGAGTTACTGATCTTATGAGTTACTAATCTTATTGGTTACTGATCTGATATATGAACTGTTAGGAACTAAGCTAATATTTTGTATTGTATAGACAACTTATAGTATAGGACTTAGATATACTCATCTGTATATAGTTCAGTTGATGTATAGATAGGTTTTATATATGTAAAGTTGTATTTTATTGTAATCAGCAGTGTAAAAGTTCAGAACACTAGATTAGAACTAGATTAGAAGAAGATCAGAAGACTAATGAAGACTCAGAGGACTACTTCAGAATAAGAAGACTTCAAAGAAGAGTTGAAGAAGAGCTTAGAAGAAATCTGGAGAAGTTTCGAACAGTTTTTGGTTACTGTGCTGATTGAATCAGAAGAGTAAAAATCAGCAGAGTAAAATCCGAAGAGTAAAAATCAGAACAGTAAGTTACTGTGCTGATTTGGTAAAATTGAAGAATAAGTCTGGAAAGCTTATTTAAAGTGTAACTGAAGATTTATTGAAGATATGCTGACTCGGAAGGAAGTTACAAAGTCGGTTACAAGAAAAAGTTACAAAAACAGTTTTAGAGTTAGTTGAAAGTTAGTTCACAAACTGCTAACTGTCATACTAAGTTCTATAAATACTGTATGATCTCCTACTTGAAGAGACTACTGCTACTACTGAACAATTACTGATCTTAGAGAATTCAAGAGCAAGTCTACAAGCAAGAACTCACAGAGTTAAGGAAATCAAAGAAAGAAGAGAAGAGCCACTGAATTGAAGAGAAGAATCAAAGGCTATTCACAGAGAAGTTTTACTTTTCATTTTAAGTTTGTATTTTGTAAAACAAGTGTGCTAGTTACTTGTAGAATTACTAGTAGATCGAAGATATACCTGGAGGTATAATCGATAAGATCAAAGTCTTAATCTTGGGACTTTAAGCCACAAGAAGCTCAAGAAGAGTAATAAAACTTCACAACTGGAGTTGTGAGAGTGGATGTAGACATTTGTCGAACCACTATAAAATTCTGTGTTCTTTACTTTACTGTTTGTTATTTGTTTGAATTGTTTAACTAAGAACATTAAGAATTAACAAAGATAAAGATCTAGATAAAAGTTGAGTATAAATTTGTTTGGGCTCATTAGTAATCTGATTATTCCGCATTGTGTATTCTGATATATTGAAAGATTTTTGAAAAGTCTATTCACCCCTCCCCTCTAGACATTTTCACTAACTTACTCAATATTATTAACTCAACTTTGGGACCAACAAGTGGTATCAGAGCAGTAGTTCATTGGACTGCTGTTTCTTGATAACCTTACAGATCTTGAGGGATATTTTACTGATCTTGCTGTTATTTCTTGATACTTATTACTATCTGAATACTTAAAATTTATCTGCTATACTACTGATCCTATTTGTCTAATCAAAGATGGATGACACTAATGTGAACAAACTGCCTAAGTTCAAGATTGCAGATTATGACTACTGGAAGCTTAGGATGGAGGCCATCTTTAGCTCAACCCATGATCTAATGGTGTCTGTGGTGACTGAAGGACCAATTGTCATCATGGTGGAAAACACTGCTGTTCTGGATCCATATAAACCAGTTGGAGCACTGGTCCCTAAACCAAGGTCAGAACTGACTTCGGAAGAAATGAAACAAAACAATTTGGATAGTCTTGCCAAGAACTACATTTTACATACCTTACCAAATGAGTATCTTGGTAAAGTACTAAAATGTAAGACTGCAAAACAGATGTGGGACAAACTGGCTATTCTTTGTGAAGGTACTACTCTGATCAAAGAAAGCAAGTTATCCACTGCTGTCCAAAGGTTTGAATCATTTAAGATGAAGCCAGGAGAATCAATTGATGAGTTGGATACTCGTTTTACCAAAATTATGAATGATCTTGATGTATTAGGAAAGACTTATACTGACAGAGAAGTTAACCTGAGAATCTTGAAAGCCTTGGATGAAAGGTGGAAAATGGTCAAGATGATCATTAAAACCACACAAGACATTGATTCTTGGCCAGCAGAAACTATGTTCCAAACACTTAAGGCACATGAGTTTGAGTTAGATGAAGAAGATCCTATTACTGTGATTCATAAGGATAAGGATGCCTCTAAGGACATAGCCTTTAAAGCCTCTATCTCTAAGGGGTCTAGATCATCTAAGTCTAAGGCATCAAGCATAAAGGATGAACTAGATAGTTCTGATCTAAGTCTGAAAGATCAGATAAGCCTTATGATCAAAAGATTTGATAAACTGAATAAGAGGTATGGTAGGTACAAGAGATTCTATAAGGAAACTAAGGGTTCTAATAACAGGGACTCTTCTGTGAACAGAAGGGATCAAAACTCTTCTGAAAGAAGGGATGAGATCTCTAATGAGAACAGGAGAGATAGGAACTCATCTGAAAAGAGAGACAGAAAGTATTCTGATAAGAAAGACAGGAACTCAATTGACAAGCATGACAGGAACAGAAAGCACTCTCCTCCTAAAAGAACTTCTAACAATCCTGTTTGCTATAATTGTGATAAGCCAGGTCATTATGCTTATGAATGTCCTGATCTGAGTTCTGAAGATCGAGAAGAAAGGAAAGCCAGAAGAGATCGAAAATATGCAAAGGGTAAGAAGGCAATGATGGCTTACAATGACTCTGATTCGGAATCAGAAGAGTTACCATCGTCTTCATCTGACTACCCCTCTAGAAATGAAGATGAAGCCTTCATAGCAGATGATGGACTGGTAATGATGGCCAAAATAAATGATGAGGTATCATCTGTTAACTCATTTCAATCTTGTGACAATTCTGACACTGATGAAAGTGATGCTGCTGTTAGCAGTGTAGGAAGTAGTCTTCATCATTCCCAAGGAGTGACTGAAGAAGACCTTCTACAAGCTAACAAAGCATTCATTGAAATTAGTGATGAGAATATATCTTTAAAGCAAGAAATCATTAAGCTAAAAGAAGCTCAGTCAAAAGTAGATCCTAATATAGCTGTCATAAATGCAAGACTATCAGAAGAGTTGTCTCAACTCCAAGAAAAGTATGCATCCATTGACAAACTATATCAGGGTATGCTCAAAACTCAAGCCAAAGAGACTAATGAATTCAATGATTTAAAGATTAAATGTGAAAAACTTGAAGAGCGCAATAGATTCTTAGAATCTGAAGTAGTGAGCCTAGATCGAAAGCTATCTGGGATGATTAACTCTACTAAGATTAATCAAACAATCTCAGACAGATATAGAGCTCCAAATGATAAAAGAGGAATAGGTACTGATCTGCCTAGTCCATCTACTTCAGAATTTAAGAACACTAATGGAGCTAGTACAAGTTCTTTGCAACTAGATAAAGGAAAAGAACCTATGACTTATGATGATGATCCACAACTCAAAGTACAGTCTAAATACATTCCTCCTACTACCAAGAATGGTAAAATGAAGAATGTATTAAGACCAGTACAGTCAAGACCATACCAGAAGAGTTATACTCCTCTGACCAGATCAGATCAGTCCTGGAATCAGAAGAGACAAACTCAAAACAGTAGGTCAAGACAAGCACAGGCAAGTTGGGAACAGCCTAGACCTCCTTTTATAAGGCAGTCTCAGCTGTATTCAACTAAACCTAGGAGATTTGTGCCTCATTATCATAATAAACCTGTTCTTTATCCTCCTCCTTTATCCTATGATATCTATGGAGAGAAAAGGCCAAAGCAAATTTATAAGCCTTATGGTCCACATGCTTTTAGACCATATTCAAACTATTACAGACATATTGATCTTACTGAAAAAGGGATAGAACCAAGGAAAGGCTATCTCAGAAAAATAGATCCTAAGTCTGCTGATAATTCTGAACTGGTTAATAAAGTACTGTTCTGTGATAAATTTGGAAGGAAACTGAAGAGGTCCCACTTATTCAAATCCTCAATGTTCATTTGGGTACCTCTCACTACTAACCCCCAAGGACCCCAATAAATAAGGGTACCTAAGTTATTAAGATCACTACCTTGCAGGATCGACTGGACTTATACAAGAAAGGTGGTTCAGTTGGTGAAACCTGGTACATAGACAGTGGGTGCTCACACCACATGACTGGTACCAAGGCCTTACTTACTGACTATCATGAGAAGGAAGGACCAAAAGTCATCTTTGGTGATAGCTCAATAGCAATCACAAAAGGATTTGGATTCATCAAGAATGGAGATGTTGAAATCCAAGATGTGTCCTATGTTGAAGGTTTGAAGTATAATTTGTTATCTGTATCTCAATTCTGTGACAGGGGATACAAGGTTCAGTTCAAGACCAGAAGATGTGAAATAATTGATAAAAGGACTCACAATGTTCTACTTGTTGGCACAAGACAAGGAAGTGTATACATTGTGAACTGGAATAGTTGTCCTAAGAATGCCTGTCTTATTACTAAGAGTCCTAAAGAAAACAGTTGGCTCTGGCATAAACGCCTCTGCCATCTAAACTTTAAGATAATCAACAAGATTGCTAGAGAACATCTTGTTGAGGGCATTCCTAATGAAATCTATTCCAAATCACAAGTATGTGATTCCTGTCAAAAAGGTAAACAGGTAAAGGTTTCATTTAAGTCCATTCCAACTCTTTCAACAAGCAGAGTCTTCGAACTCTTGCATATGGATCTTCATGGTCCTATCAATCCTCCTACATTGAATGGAAGAAGGTATACTCTAGTTGTTGTAGATGATTATTCTAAGTTTACTTGGGTAGTCTTTCTACACAAAAAGAGTGATACACAAACACTACTTCCAGATCTATTGAAGAGGTTGCAGGTTGAAAAAGGTCATCCCATTGTCAAGATTAGGAGTGACAAGGGGACTGAATTTATTAATTGTTACATTTCTGACTACTGTTCTAAGTCTGGCATACAGCATTTGACAAGTGCAGCCAGAACCCCTCAACAAAATGGTGTTGCAGAGAGGAGAAACAGAACACTAAAAGAAGCTTGCAGAGCCATGATTGCAGAATTTAACACACCTCAGAAATTTTGGGCAGAAGCTATTAACACAGCTTGCCACTCCCAAAATCGAAGTGCTCTTAATAAGGTGCATGGTAAAACACCTTATGAGGTATGGAAAGGTAGAAAACCAAGAGTTTCTTATTTTCATATTTTTGGTTGTAAGTGTTTTATACATAACAATGGCAAAAGTAAATTAAATGCTTTTGATGCAAAAGCTGATGAAGGGATATTCTTAGGATACTCTTCTGTAAGCAAAGCATTTAGAGTGTTTAATTACTCTACCCTATGTGTGGAAGAAACACCCCATGTTGTCTTTGATGAGAATGTGCAGGACTCTGCTGATCATCAGCTCAGTAAGAAAATTGACAAACTACAGCTTCAAATCAACAATGAAGATGATGATACAGGAATATATGAATCTGTACAAGCTTATAATCCTTTCCTGAATGTTCTAGATCAAGATTCTGATAAAGAAAAGGTAAAAGACAAAGGTGAGTCATCTAAAACTTCTGAAATACAAGAATTGAATGACTGCTCTCCTATGAACAAAACTGCTGATTACAAAGTTTCTTTGTCTACAGTACTGATCTGATTACAATTCAGTTATTCTACAGAACTAATCTGATTACTGACTAATCTGTCTACAGAAAGACTTGTTTACTACTAATCTGTCTACAAGAAATCTACTGATCTGACACAGTACTGATCTGAGGATTACTGTGCTGATATCAAAAAGATGAAATCAGGAAATTTGGGTACTGATCTGAGGATTACTGTGCTGACCCATCTACTGATCTGAAATCTACTGTGCTGATTCATCTACTGATCTGATTTCTAAAAAGGTTACTCAGCTGATCACAGTACTCAGCTGATCCAGATAAGTGAAATTTTCTTTATATACTAGTAAGAAAATGAAGTGAAATAGTTTTGGAAACTACTGTGCTGATTTGCATCAGAACAGTCTTTTGGTTTAGATTACTCTAAGTCAAAAATTGTTCAAATTTTTAGATTACTAATAGAGAAGATTAATACACTCTTCTATTTCTGACCTAAAAATTGTGGTGTATTTATCAAACACTAGTTGGCTCCAAAAATTAAGAATGTTACTAGAATGTGAACAGTTATTGTTTAACTCGAACTTCGAGATTTGATCCCAACCATTCTTTGTGATAATCTAATTCAATCCTAGCCCTATATTGGTTTTAAATTTAACACAAACAATCACACTTCATCTTCTTCGTTCTTACGAGTTCATTTCTGAAAATTTCTTAACTTCATAACTTCTGAAAATCTGATTTCTACAAAATTCTGAAATGGCAACTATCAATATTATCAATGAAGCTAACCAAGTTGCAGGAACTTTCGATTCAAATTTGTGGATTCGCAAGAAGGGTATTTTCGTGGAAAATGCTGTGTATTTCAATGGTCGACACAGTGCTGAAAATCAAGCCATTCTAACAATGTGTGAAGAGTGCGGACTACGGAAATTTCTGGAATCATTTCCTATGAATGTCTATGAACCAGAAGCTGTGGAATTCTATTTACAACTCCAAGGAGATAAAAATGGTGTTCACTCCATGCTTGTTGGACACAAGGTCACCATTACTAGGGACATCCTCGAAGTAATGTTGGATTTACCGCAAGGACCGGTGGATATTTTGACCTACAAAGCTGGTGAAGAAAAGGAGTGTGTGGGAAGATGGTCAGGTGTTGAGACTGAGACCTTGACTAATCTGAAGAAGGATGTTCTTCCTACTGGTCTGCAGTTCTTGATGGATATAGCTGGAAAGTGCTTGTTAGGGCAACATCATAGCCAGGATGCCTTATCGAGTTTCAAGATTAGAATTATGGCTGCAATCATCGACAGAGTGCAAGGTGATTGGCAAGGATTCTTCTTGGAAAGGCTGCTGACTGAAAAGGAAAAAGTTTTGTTTGATGAGGATACAATGGAATTCTCACTTAAATCGAAATTAGGGTTTGGAAGCAAGCTGAGTTTCTTGCTGCCTCAGCTGGTGAAAAAGCCATATTGGAGTAATCCCAAGAAATTCCATCATGGAAAATTCTTGATGAAGAAGGAGTCTGTTCAATTTGAACAAGAAAACCTAGGGTTGGCAATGGGGCGGGTAAAAATCCGGACCCGCATAAATCCGGCCCGTACGGGGCGGGTAAATACCCGGTCAAACGGGTCCCGGGGCGGGTAAATACCCGGTCAACGAATACCCGCCGGGTATGGAACGGGTAATGGGATTACATATACCCGACCCGACCCCGACCCGACCCCGACCCATATATATATATATATATAATATTAATTTATTAATTCTCCCCTCTCCATTGGTAAGACATCTAACCATTCTAACTAATTAGATTATATAGAGTGGTTGTAGGATTTACTGTACTTTATTTCTGCGGATTTAGGATGGCTTCAAAAATGCCGATTTACTCTACTTTCAAAAAAGACTTAGATCCTTAGATTATTTATTTATTTTGTGATTAGTTGTTTATAACTTTATGTTATATTTAAAATTTTATATTTTATTTGATGTTGGAATTGATATTTTATTGTAGTTTTAAGAGTTGATTTTAATGTGCTATTTTTTTAAAATAAATAGATTAACAAAAAAAAGTGATGGCGGGGCGGGGCGGGTTTACCCGCCGGGTTCACGGGACAAACGGGGCGGGTTTTGGCGGGTATTGAAGCGGGGCGGGGCGGGTAACGGGTCTAAAAAAGTTTGGCGGGGCGGATCCTGGGAAAGGCCAAACCCGTCCCATACCCGCCCCGTTGCCAACCCTAAGAAAACCCTTTGGAACACTCTCAAGAGATTGAAGCAGAAGAGTCTGGAGCTTCAATGTACCAATCGGAGGACGATCAAACTGAGGTTAGATCGAAGGCAAGGCATGATCCGAGCAGTATTAGACCAAGGAGAGGAAGGTCTGCTACAGCTGCCTCAGAACCAACAGTTCAATTTGTGGAAACTGTGGTGCAATCGAGCTCAGATGAGCAAGAGGTTAGTGTTCCTAGTCCAATTGCTACTCATAAAAGGACTAAGTCAAGGAGTGCTAGGAGGAAATTGATTGTTGTCTCTCCTACCCCTTCAAACTCTGAACCAAGCCAAACTGAAATCCAAAACCCCCAACCTTCTTGTTCTGGGCAGTCAGAACACTATTTTTCTGAGACTCAGAACACTCCCCATTCATCACCTCAGCACACTAACTTTGAGCCTACTTCAATTCCTACCCCTCTACATCAAACTTCACATCAACCTTCACCACATCAATCCCCATTACAGGTTCATGCTCACTCTACTGAACATGAATTTGAACCTTCTACTGAACCAATTAACATTTCATCATCCCCTGAACCTGAATTTATTGCTCCTAAACCTGCTGATTTGATGGAGTACACTATCTGTGATAGAGAGGATAGAATCAGGATAGATTTGAGGATAGCATTGTTGAAACAATTTCCTGGATTAGATGAGAGCTCAGTTGAGTTTGATAAACTCCTTAGGATTGGCACTTGGGTGTATCTTAAGAGGAGTACTTTGAAGGAGAGTTTAGCCATAATGGAAGGAATGGGAGGTGCTTCAATCTTTGATGATTGGGAAGCAGAGCAGATGCAAGCAGCTGGTGTTAACTCTTTTCTTGAGTTGGTCACTCCAGAATCTGTTGTACTTCTTGTTGAGAGATTAACAGGAATCAAGTACACTGTTGAGAAGATTGCAACTCCTAATTCTGATGAGGATTTGTTTAGTGAAGAGAAAGGTCTTGATGAAACTGAAACTGCTGCTGAAGAAGATTTTATGGAAATTGATGAAGACATTGTCAATGCAACAGAGGTGTTTGAGAACACTGTTGTGATTGAAGAAACTGAAGTTGTTGAAAATCAGGATGTATATGCTGAAGAAATGGAAAGCATTCCAATTCACTCTACTGATCCTATTGAGGATGTGCAAGAACAGATCAGAACAGATCCTGTTGCGAAGGAATCTGTTATTTCTGACTTTGAGATGTTGAAAAAGCAGAATGCAGAGCTTCAAGCAAAATTGGAAGATGCTGTGAAAATGTTTCAAGAAGCTACTGAAAGGATGAACAAGATGCATTCTGAACACTCTTATGAAAAGGTAATGGAGCATACAATGTCCAAAATTTTTGACCTACATAGAGTACAAGAAAAGAACATGTCTCAGGTGTTGCATAAAAAGCTGGAGCAACACATTTCTTCCTTGAAAGAGTGGCATGATGAAGCCAAAAAGGGGGAAGATAGGACAAGACAAGTGATGGAACAAACACAGTCACAACAAGCTCAGTTGGTTGTGAGTCAGGATGAATTAAGAGCTGAAATTGCTATTCTAAATGAAAAACTGAAGCTAAGGAAGCAATAGAAGCAACAAGGTCAAGAGATTGTTGAGAAAAGACCTGAGATTGCTGGAAGTTCAAGTCAGAAGAAGAGGAAGTTAGTCCTATCTGATGAAGAACAACAAGAGGAAGAAGCTGGAAGAATGACTAGATCAAAAAGCAAAATGAAAGCTGTTATGACAAGTGAAGAAGAAAGCTTGAAAAAGAAGAAAGAAAAGGATGTCAAGTTCTTGAAGACAAGATTTGATAATCGAGTTACAGCTTTGAAGAGAAAGATGAATGCTCAAAAGAAAGCTGAAGGAAAACAGTTTGACAAAGATTTTCAAGATGAAAACTTTGTGGATTTCATTGTTTTGACAGAACATATGGAATATTGGAAGAATTTGAAGAAGAAATGGCAGATTGCAAACTTCATTGTGAAGAAGTTTGGTGATCATTCGAGCAAAGAAGCAGAATTTATTGATTTTGAAGAATTCATGCTGAATATTGATCAAGAATTCTGGGAAGACATAGCACAAGTTGCTAATCGTGCTGGAACAAAGATATTGTGCCCTGAAGAACCTAATTGGGAACCTCCAAGACTGGAAAATGGAGAACCTGATTACAAGGAGATCAACAACATTATTGCTGAAATTATCAAGGAAGAAGGAATATTTGATCATCAACATATGATGGATATAAAAGCAAGGATGTATGTGGCATTCAGAATCTGAAGATGCAGAATGAAGATGAAGGACAAGCTTAGAAGATAACATTTCTATCCTTAATCTTTAGTTCTATATTTTGTGATCATTTCATATTTTGTTAGTATGTGTAATATGTGCATTATCTGATCTAACTTGAATATGAATCTGGAATTTCTGAATTGATGAACTGTTATGATTGACTACATACTTAACTACTGATTTATTAACATTTAAGTAGTTTTGGCTTCATCAAAAAGGGGGAAATTGTTGGGATATGAATCCTATAAACAATGTTCTAGTTGATGAAAGTATGTTTTGATGGCCAAAAGCAACTTAAAGTTAGTGATATATGTGGTTTTAAGTCATCTTAACTAAGTCATCTGAATATAAGCTTACTAATCTGATGAGAAACTTGAATTGAGATTACTGATCTTAATGCTAACTGAAGTAAGTTTACTGATCTTATTTAGTAATACTAAGAATAAAATTACTGATCTTAACTGAGTCATGTGAAATAAGATTACTGATCTTAGTGTGGAAACTGAGAATATTTTTAGTGATCTTATATGAGATATTTGAAATCTGAGTTACTGGTCTGATATACTTATTGATTGTATATACTTACTGATCTTAGATGTTTACTGATCTTAAGTGTTTACTGATCTTAGATGTTTACTGATCTTAATATTTACTGATCTTATATGGAAGTTATTGAACTTACATGAGTTACTGATCTTATGAGTTACTAATCTTATTGGTTACTGATCTGATATATGAACTGTTAGGAACTAAGCTGATATTTTGTATTGTATAGACAGCTTATAGTATAGGACTTAGATATACTCATCTGTATATAGTTCAGTTGATGTATAGATAGGTTTTATATATGTAAAGTTGTATTTTATTGTAATCAGCAGTGTAAAAGTTCAGAACACCAGATTAGAACTAGATTAGAAGAAGATCAGAAGGCTAATGAAGACTCAGAGGACTACTTCAGAATAAGAAGACTTCAAAGAAGAGTTGAAGAAGAGCTTAGAAGAAATCTGGAGAAGTTTCGAACAGTTTTTGGTTACTGTGCTGATTGAATCAGAAGAGTAAAAATCAGCAGAGTAAAATCCGAAGAGTAAAAATCAGAACAGTAAGTTACTGTGCTGATTTGGTAAAATTGAAGAATAAGTCTGGAAAGCTTATTTAAAGTGTAACTGAAGATTTATTGAAGATATGCTGACTCGGAAGGAAGTTACAAAGTCGGTTACAAGAAAAAGTTACAAAAACAGTTTTAGAGTTAGTTGAAAGTTAGTTCACAAACTGCTAACTGTCATACTAAGTTCTATAAATACTGTATGATCTCCTACTTGAAGAGACTACTGCTACTACTGAACAATTACTGATCTTAGAGAATTCAAGAGCAAGTCTACAAGCAAGAACTCACAGAGTTAAGGAAATCAAAGAAAGAAGAGAAGAGCCACTGAATTGAAGAGAAGAATCAAAGGCTATTCACAGAGAAGTTTTACTTTTCATTTTAAGTTTGTATTTTGTAAAACAAGTGTGCTAGTTACTTGTAGAATTACTAGTAGATCGAAGATATACCTGGAGGTATAATCGATAAGATCAAAGTCTTAATCTTGGGACTTTAAGCCACAAGAAGCTCAAGAAGAGTAATAAAACTTCACAACTGGAGTTGTGAGAGTGGATGTAGACATTTGTCGAACCACTATAAAATTCTGTGTTCTTTACTTTACTGTTTGTTATTTGTTTGAATTGTTTAACTAAGAACATTAAGAATTAACAAAGATAAAGATCTATATAAAAGTTGAGTATAAATTTGTTTGGGCTCATTAGTAATCTGATTATTCCGCATTGTGTATTCTGATATATTGAAAGATTTTTGAAAAGTCTATTCACCCCTCCCCTCTAGACATTTTCACTAGCTTACTCAATATTATTAACTCAACTTTGGGACCAACAGAAATAAGAAGTCAATTACCATCCATTAGTCATTATTACTATTTTATATTAGATTATGATATTTGTTTAGTTTTATTTGGTCATATTAAGGAACAATGAGTTCTAGAATTGTGTTTAAATTATACTTTTTTTTTTCTCATTTACTGATCATTAACTAATTATGTATTTTTCTATTTTATTTGCTTGTTGGACGTGCCAATTGAGAACTTTAATTTTAAAAGAAAAAAAATTATTGTAGCCCGTTAGTGGCCCGTTTAGCCCGTGGCCCGCTAGGGTTAGGGTTAGGTCCCAACAATTGTAGGCCCGTTAAATATGAACCGGTTAAGGCCCTAACCCGTTTAGCCCGTAGCCCTGTAGGGCTGGCCCTATAGGGCTAGGGTCAGCCCGATAGACATCTCTACGTATTGCACATTCTCCATTTCAAGAATTATGGGGACGTGGTTTTTGATATTGGAGACGGCCAAGGTGGGATGGAAGGGATGCTTTGAGTTGTTGGAAGCTGCCATGGGATATGGCGGAAATCACAACGGAGTAGAGAGGAGAAGAAGAGGACGATCGGAGAAGGAGAATCGATCGTTGTGCAGCAGAATTTTAGGAAGGGTGGTCAACCTTTTCTCTTGATACCATAAAAGATTATGATAATTTTCGTATCCTTCTCATTCATTCTTGATGTCATATATACAAATCAATCTCCTATAATTACTGATAATTAGGCTAATCAAATAACTATCTATAATTACAATAAATATTGACATATTTACGTCTATTAATATTAAAATGAAACAAAAAAATCATATCAAGTCCAAATAAAATTGGGCTACCAAATTATAGCCCATATCATGTGCATTAATCAATCATTCTTTAAAATTACTCATGCATGTGAACAAGTACATCGTCGCATATATACCCCTCATTCACATCACTCCCTCACATCTCTTTGAATTCCAATTATGCATGACATATAACATCTCAAACTGTCTCTTTTTGAAATCACCACATTATTTGAGTGACCTAAATTGACCTCCTCATCATCAATTTGAGGAGGCTCACCATTGTTTCGATCATCAATTTGAGGAGGCTCACCATTGTTTCGATCAACAATTTGAGGAATTTGAGGCTCACCATTGTTTGGATCATCAATTTGAGGAGGCTCACCATTGTTTGGATTTATCTCATTTCTTCTGCAATTTTGTTCAATTATTCAAGTGATCATAATCATTATTCAAATATTGTTAGTGTAACTAAATTAATCTTTACTAACATGAGAAAAGTAGAAAGACAATTACAAAAGTTAAAAGATAGGAACTATATTCACCAAGTGTAACTAAATTAATTTTTATTAACATGAGAAAAGTAGAAGACAATTACAAAAGTTAAAAGAGCTATTTTATTTAAGGCATACCCTGGAAAAACTATAAATATGAGTCCAAGTGCTGCAGCAGCCAATGCTACAAAGTAGATCCAATCTACCTGAACAAAACTGGGTTCGAATTAGATACTCAAAATGATGGACAACATAAAACTTTTTAAGAGCTTTTTTTTTTTTTTTTACCTTTTCATGATATACAAAGATACGAATTAGAACAACCCATATATTGTAGGTGATAAAAGCGAACGGATTTTGCATTGTTAATCCAAAGATCTGCACAGAAATACGTTTATAATATGTCAAATACATACCGCAGGATCATCATTTATGTAACATAGGATGATATATATATATATATATATATATATATATATATATATATATATATATAGGGTGTAGTCCCATGGAGGAGAGGCACAAGTTTTAAGAAAAAAATAGATAAAATAGATAAAGTAAGGGTATTATAGGGTGTTGTGGGATCCATTGTGAATAAAGTTGATGACAATTTGAGTAATTAAGTAATGGTTGAAGGGTGATAGTTTCCATAAAGTGTATGAGACTACATTTGGTGAATAAAAAATATAAGGTAAATGAGACTACTTTTTGTGGACGGAGTACAATTTAAGAGCAAAGGCCCTAAATAAAAATGAAAGAGAGCAAAGGCCCTAACTAAAAATGAAAGAGGTTTGTAGGTACCTGGTAAAGAGAAATGGGTTCCTAACCAATGGAAATACCTAGATAAAGAAAAACTGATAACAAGAAATACCTGTAATAAATGAAAAAGGTAGGATACCAAGTTAGTCCTCCTATAATTTTAATTTGTGTTGAAGTATTATGAGGAAATATAGAGTTACCGCCATAGACGAGGAGAGAATGAATCTGAATTCATTACGTTCAAATATGGCTCTAGCATTCATAAATAAATAAGGGTAAGTTTTAATTAAATTAACATGAAAAAATCATTCATAATTTGTCTAGGGATGGATACATTTGTAGAGCAGATAAAATTGCACCAAAAATGCCCAAAAAGGCCCTGTGTTTCACCCAACCATCCTCTTTTGAAATAAAGCCCTGCAAAATACGAGGATTCCAACCTCAGTGTCCTCTTAAACATACAATCAACTTGTACATATATATATATATATATATATATATATATATATATATATATATATATAGCAAATTTTACCTGAATAACATAGCTAACAACAGGAAGTGTTGTCCCAACAATAATAAACGTATCACCTTTAAGAAGGTTGGTAGCTCCTATGGCATTAATCACAAAACAAATTAGGCTAATTGAATTATAAGTTGGGTAACATTAATCGCAAAATAAATTAGATTAATTGAATAAGTTGAGAGAGTAGTTACTTGAGTTGATCCCGTGAGCAGAATGTAGATCGGAGATAAAAACCATTGCATAACTAGCAATAGATATTGCTAAACCAACCAGAATTTGAAGTCCATATTTTTTATTAAAAAACAACCAGGAGAGTAACATGCTGGAGCATAACGCTCGTAAGAGAAGTGTAGCGTATCGCCTCAATCACTGTAAGGTTAGAGACTAATTAATCATACTTTTGAATTATATTTCTTTCGTCCCCGAAAAGCTTGCAGTGCTTTTTTTTATTTGGTACGGTTAGAGACGAATTAATCATACTTTTGAATTATACTCCCTCCGTCCCCCGAAAAGTTTGTAATGTTTTTTTGGTACAGAGTTTAAGGAAAAAGTGTAATGATTAGAGTGTTAAGGGGTAATTTTGTAAACTTTTATATAAAAAGTTAATAAAATAGCACAAAAGTAATGACATAGAAAAGTAAATATGTGTATATTGTGAGGGTGATAATTGTGGGTATGTAAACTTTTGAGAAATAAACTAAAATAGAAAGTAGAAAAAATGAAAACTTTTCAGAAACCGAGAGAGTATATAGTATGAATTAGTTTAGTATGGACACATGACTTACCAAAGTTTTTGACTAATAGATCAACCAATGCGAGCATGATATAGTAACATTTATCCTGCTCGATATAAAAAAAAAAAAAAAGAATACAAGTTATGTGGTTGCAGTAATTCGTGGTTACAACACTTTAGAACTGTTGTGGTTCAATTATGGGCTAGTTCATACGAGACTCATTTATTTTTTGAGTGTCGTGCCGTGCCGTGCTTAGTGACAAAGTATATGGTAGACATGTTCAAACCGTAACCGGGAAACCGGCCAACCGGCAAAACCGCCGGTTACGGTTTAAAAACCGAACCGTAACCGTAAAATGGCGGTTCGGTTACGGTTTGACATTTTGACAAACCGCAAACCGCCGGTTTGGCCGGTTTTGACGTTTAACCGCCGGTTTTAAAAAAAAATATATATATTTTTTTAATACACAATTCTTCTATTTTTAATGTATAAATTTAATTTATATAATTTTTATTCAATTCTAGTAATGTATTTTCTAAAAAATGAGTTAAAATGAAAAAAAAATGAACAAAAATGGAGTGAAAATGAGCGAAAACGGAGATAATATTTAAAAAAAAAAAAAAAGCAAACCGGCGGTTAAAAACCGTAACCGTAACCGTAACCGGCAAACCGGCGGTTCGATTACGGTTACCGATTTTCGAAAACCGTAACCGGCGGTGTCTAACCGTTGCGCATGTCTAATATATGGTGATGAATTCGTGTTACAATGTAGAACTGTTTGGTTCAATTGTGTTTGTGTCAAAAAGAGCTAATTCATAAGAGGCATTCTGTTGGTCCTTGGTGGAGTATAACACAAGTGTATGGGGGGGGGGGGGGGAATGCACTGGTGTATGCAAATTCTTTTCTTTTTGACAGACTGGTCTTATCAGGCAAGTTGTCTCACAACTAGCCTGAGTGAGAACTTTGATAGATACTTGTCCTACTGATTACTATTGAGTGATCAGTTGGCTAAATATCTAAAAGAGTTGCTAAGTGCGGAATGTGGTTGGCCTTTGACTTAAAGAGATACTCCAATTTAATTTCTGAAAATTACAGTTATCAGGGACTTTGTCCAAAACAATTTTTCTTGGCTTACTGAGTTTTGCTCTTTAAAATAAGTTAGAATGTGAGTAAATAAAGAGTACAGTAAGTAAATGGCACACAAGTTTATAGTGGTTCAGAGACTCAAGCTCCTACATCCACTTTCCCTGATTGAACAGGATAATTCCTTCACAATGGAATTAGCTTGTTTTATAGTGCCAAGGTGCACTGATCAACAACACTCTCTTAGTGCTTTGATCTCTAGGATAACCTGAGTCCTAGTGCTCAATCTCTCTGAGTTAAGACTGTGTTTCACAATAACAGTCCTTAACTCCTCACTTCTACAACAAACTCTCTCTTCACTAAATGAGATAAGGGTTTGAGGTTTGGTTCCAACTAATAGAGATATCCTTTACAATAAGAACAGTGTAAAGGCTTAGGATATCTCAATGCTAAGCTTTGGATGATCTACAAAGATTGGCTTAGCTTGATGAAGTGATTCAGGAAACTTGGGATTCTAGAGAACAACTTGGTTTCCTTTGAAAGCTTGATGATAGTTTGATAGCTTGTAGTTGGATTATTGAATCCCTTGATCACTTCTGTATTTATAGGCAATTTTGAGCAGCTAACCGTTGGAGGGATAGCAATTCAAACTTGTCTATTTGCAGCACCATTGAAACGGCTATGAAGCTTGGCATCCTTTTATCCACTGTGTAAAAGACCTCTTCAATGGTTGCTTGAATGAATATGTTGACTTCTGAAAAATGCGGCTGAGAAGACTTGTGTCAGTTTCCAAATATGCACATTTCCCAAGGTTGATTTGTGGCAGAAGCTATACTCAACCAACGGTCAGATGGGACAAGCTCCCTGAACATTCATGCTGCAATTGAGAATATTCCAACATTCATTCAATGCTTCACTCTTTAATGCTTCAAGTCTTCAATGCTTGGTTCAGGCATGATTGGCAATAAATGCTTCATTGATTTTGTCTTCTGTGAGTTTTGGCATTCAATGCTCTTGATCATTTGCACTTTAATTGTTCTGATCATATGCATTTATGATCATTGCCTTAGCATGCTTGATCTCTTCAGCTTAGTTGTCCACTGTTATGGCTTGTCTTGCAAGATCAGCAACTTTGGCCTAGAAAACTTAATACATATCAAGCTGCCTAACATTCAGCTTTGGACAACTATCCTGAACTCTAAAATCTCACAACATTTCTGAGATTTTTGACTTAAGCATTCTACTTACTCAAGTGTTCTGGGACAACTTGTCTGAACTTAGACTTGAGCATATCTCAACTAATCTGAACATCATCAATCAGGGGTTTTGGTATCTAAATCAAAATCATTTTATTTCCAACAATTTCCCCCTTTTTGATGATGCCAAAACCTATTACAAAGGGAACTTGATTTATACTATACTTTACCTTCAGGAAGAGTGAACTGGTCAACTTACCTGAAAGAAACTGTTAGCATAATAAATCAAGTAAGGTATGTCATGATAGGTTAGTTGAGATAATGAGTTGTTATCTCTTGATAGAAACATAGTGATCCTTTTATATAAATCATAGAGCATTACAGAGCTGAAAATTAAAAAGGACTCACTAGTCTAGAACTGCAAAATAACAACAGACATAAAAATCATAACAGCAAATAGGAAAGAAGTGAACTTATCCATTAGAGAGTTCCATCATCTTGATGAGCAATGCCATACTGAGCCCATACTCTTTTCTTCAGTTCCTAGATCTCTTTGTTGGTTCCTTTAGGGCCAGACTTCAACTTCTCCATCCTCATGATGTTGATGAATTCTTCCAGTATCTTTCCATCATCAATTAAGTTCCCATTGAACTTAGGAGGCATGTACAGAATAGGATCAGGGGCCTTGAATTCAACTCTGGCCATCTCAGCTGCTGCAAACATCTTTTGGTAGAGGTCCCTATGGTTCTCAAACATAAATTGCACAAAGACTTCATCTACACTCTCTTCAAGCCACTTTCCAATGACATAAAAGTCATATACAAAACTTCTCTTGGCCTCCTCCCATGCATCATTCAGTGAGATTGGAACCCACTTATCATGGTGAGGGTACTGAGTGTCCCATCTTTGCAGCATTTGTGGTTTGAGCTTTCTGTAAGAAGCCCTCCTTCTTGGAGCTTTGAAGTTTGCCCCCCTTCCATCTCTTGCCTTGTTGGCCTCAACCAACTGATCCATTCTCTCTTTAGCTCTTAGAAGAGCTAGCCTCTCCTGTGTCTCTGGATCCTTTCCAAATCCTTCTTCAAACAGCTTAGAAGGATCATCAGCAAGCTTGGGCACTGCAACTTCAGGCTCTCTGTCTTGTTCAGCTTCTTCAACTTCTTCTTCTTCAATGGCAGGCAGCTTGGCTGCTTTCTTCATCCTCTTGGATTTCCTCACTGGAGTTGATTCTTCAGATTGAAATTCTGATGGCAGAGTCAGGCTGGTTGGGAATTCATTGAAGGTTTGCAATTCCTTCCTCTTTCTTTCAGAAGCTCTTGTCACTTTCCCCCTTACTTCAGCAACCTTCTCTTTGGGGTCAAGTCCTGCAGACTCACCACCAGGCCTTTGAAGTCTCCTTGCCTGACTTTCCATAGCTGACATCATAGATTCCTTGACAGCAATTTGGATTTGCTTTGCTTCAGTCAAATTCTCAATGTTCATTGGGCCTTTGCCTTTCCCAATGTCTTCTACTGCCTCCTCCTCAACATCAGGGACCTTCTCCTTTCCTTTGGATTCACCAATAACCAAGGTTCCCTTTGCCCTAGCTCTCTCTCTTTCCCCCTTTTTGGCATTATCAAAACACTGGGGCTTCAAGTCACTTATAGTGACAGAGAGATGTGAGTGAGCATGAGTGAGGGACTTCAACTCCTGCAGTAGGTAAACATTCTCATCATGAATGTTTTGCATTTTGTCATCTGCCATGCTCAAGAATGTGTGAACAGGTTTCATCTTTTGAGCAACAATGGCATCTAAAGTGGCTTTCAGTGATTGATCAAGTTTGGCCTGAAGTTGATCAGTGAGGTTGGTCACAACTTGATCAGACACTTTGGCCATAAGTTCAACAGTGAACTTCTCTGCAGCCTCTTTCACCATTGCAGCTTTCAATTCTTCAGCCTTCTTTCTCTGTGTAGTAGTTCTTTGCCTTAATGCATCTTTGATTGTCCTTCTCAAGGCTCTCACATTATGCTTGTACAAATCTTTAAGGCCTTTCTGCTCTTTCTGCACAGATTTTGTGAACTTCACCATTTCCTCCTTTGCCTTTGTTACCTCTGTTGAAACTGTTTGCAGTCCAGTTTCAACACCACAGATCCTTGCATCCAGTGTAGGCAAGATCACTTCCTCTGAGCCAGTAAGCCTCATCTCCACAGAGGCAAGAGTTTTGCCTTGGTCATCTAGGGTGTCTACTGTTGCAGCATGAGCTTTCTCAACTTCCCTGACCAAAGTATCCAACTTCTCTGACTGTTGCTAAATGGATGTTGCAGTTTTTGATGCAATTTGCAAGCTAGCCTCAGTTGCATTTGCTTGCTCAAAGTAGATCTTGTTCAAGGTGGACACATTTGCTGAGACTGCTTCTAGGTCTATGTTAGCATCAACTGGGATTTCTGTAAGAGAGGCATCTGCAAAAATTTGCTCAATGGTGACAGCTACTGAATCTACAAAACTAAGAGTGTTAGTAAAAACTCCCTCAACACCCTCATTCTTTTTATCTCCCAATAGGCCTGATTCATCAGCACCTATACTCTCATTTTCAACTTCTTTCTTTTCTTCATTTTCAATAGATAAGCTCAAATTCACTGGAGAATCAGGCCTCCTTTCACCAAGGGATTCATTAAGTTCAGATTTGACTTGAAGAATAGCCTGACTCTCATATTGGGCTGCACCCAATATTTCTACTTCATCACCCTCTATAATTGGTGCACTCAGGGAACCAGTAATCATACACTCATCCTCACCTCCTCCCTCTGATTTTTCATCACTATGTGCCTTTTCAACTCCTTCTTTTCCTAAACCTGACACCTCCATATCCTCAACAGGATCCACAGAGGGCAGTTGTTGGGAGATCACAGTGCTTGGGCATCCCAAGGCCACTGAGTCATCCTGAATGACTAAAGGCTGGTCAATGTCCAACTTTCCTGACATTGATGAGGCTTTAGCCAAACTAGCTTCTCCCATGGAAGTCTCAACATTGTCAAGCTGTGCCTCAGGTTCAGGAGAACCATCCTTGGCCAATGCATCTTGGACTGAGTCACCATCTTTGGTCAACTCCTCTGAATGATCAGAGTCCTTAACAGAATGATAGGTCAAGTAATGTACCTGAGCAGAGTTAAGACCAGGAGGATTGGGATTGGTGTTGTCATCATCATCATCATTGTCATCATCAGATGGACTGTCTGGATGCTTGATTCCTTGTGCAATTCTTTCCCTTTCAGCAAGCACCTTCTCATGAACAATGGTGCAGAATAAGGCCTCAGTGGTTAACACACTGGTCTTCTTTACATTTGCAAAATGTAATAGCCTATTCTCTTCAACCTGCCACCAGCTAGCTCCTTTATCCTTGATAGCTTGTGCTATTTCCACAATTGTTCTATCCTTGATCTCAACAAGTGCCCTGAGATCATAGAACTGTTGTTGCAGCCTGGGATATGCCTTCAATCCTGGATATAACTCATCCACATTGGCTCTTGCAATCTGCCTCAACATCCCTTCATAGGTGTACTCTTCACCACTTTCTTCTTCATCAGAAGAGTTGACTTGGGATTCAGGAGGGTTGGTTTTGGATTCAGGTAGGTTGGGCTGGGGCTCAGATAGGTTGGGTTCAGAAGGATTGGTTTCAGTGGAGCTTAAGACAAGTTGGGATTCAGGTGCTTTTGAGAGCAATGTTCCTGAAGAGGTAATTGGAATGGCTGGAATGGGTGGGAGAGTAAATTGATCACCTTCTTGAAGAGCAGTTTCAAGAAGTTTGGTGTAAGACAAAAGTCTGGGATCAAGGGGGGAGAATGGCCTATCTTCAATGTCAGCTAAATCAGCTAACACATCAATTCCTGTTCTATCAGGAGCACCTTCAGGAGAGTAAACTTTCTTTGCAATGATTGGGGCATCTTCAGGAGTCTTGCACTCCTCTTCTTCATGCCTTGATGGAGATATTCTTTGAGATTGAATATCAGGAGAGTTGGCTTCAGGGTTGTTGGGCTTTGATTTGGACTTGGAGTTAGACCTACTTGCTTGTCTAATCTCCTTGAAAAATTCCTTCTTTTTCTTCTCCTCTTCCATCAACTTCTGCTTCTCAGAAGTTTTGATGATTCTTCTTCTTCTTTCTGACCTTGTTGGCTTATCAAGGTCCCTAAACTCTGTTACAGACTCAGGTTGCAAGGGGACAACCTCTCTGACTTCTTCACTTTCTTCAGGAGGATTGACTCCTTCTTCAACAACCTTTTCAATCTCTTCAGAAGTGGCTCCTCCACTTCTTGACTGGCTTTCTGGGGGAGATTCACTCAGAATCTTCTTCATCTTCTTTATCTTTGGCTGAGCTTTTGGTGGTTGAGCTTTTCTCTTTCTTGGAGAAGTTCTGGTTGTGGGAACAACAGCACCTGCTTTCTTGGAAGCTGCATCCTGCTTCCTCTTTTCTGTCTTAGAAGACAGCTTCCTAAACATTACCTTTTGAGTTGGAAAAGGCTTTGGCTTGGAGGTGGGTGTAATGTGCAAATCTTTCTAAGAGCAGGCTAGCTCTTGTGCAAAATTGGAGTCTCCCATCAACTACCACCTTGTGGTGCTTCACCTCTTTGAACTTAAACTTTTCATTCATCATCTTGTCTAGAATGAAGTTTTTCCAGTTGAACTTGACTCTCTTCTCAGCAGAGTCAATCACAGCAGCCATCACTCTCAACTTGGGCATACTGATTTGTTCAACACTCCTAGAGTGGCTCAACAGACTTTTTACCACACAATCAAATAAGTTCCTGTAAACTGGTTTCAAAGTGTTCTTGTTTTGAGCACTTACAACTTTCTTAGGTTCTATCATCCATGGATAGTAGAACTCCTGATCATCTTCCTCTTTGTACATCTCTGGATTCTGGCCTTCTGAAGGTAGCCCAAAGCTAGCATCCAGATCCTCAGCAGTGAAGATGATGGTGTGTTGGCTTTCTTCTTCTTCATCTTCTTCAGCATATGTTAGTTTGGTGCATACATCACCCTTTTTGCCCTTCCATCTGAGATAGGCAAAGAATTCTGCCATGAATGGATTCAGGCAGGAATCAGGCTTGGTGCCAAGGAATTTCTCAAGTCCTGCCTCCCTTAGCCATTGAAGGACTTGATGAACTTCTGTGTCTGGGCTGTCAAAAGCAACTAGTTTTTCAAACCAAAGTGAGTTTGGATTGCTGAGATAGGAGAAATCAATGTCCAAGGAGGAGTCATTGAAATCTACAAGTTCTTCTCTCTTGATTTTGGGAGCCATGTATAATTTTGAGAGATAGAATGGTTTTGGAGAAAAGTTGCAGGTTGAGAGGTTTTGAAAAACTTAAGAGTTTGGAAATATGAGTGCGTGAGAAAGAAAGTAAAAATCGAGGAGTTTATATATGAATGGGATTTATTAACTGTTGGTTAATAGAATATAACAGTGGGTAATTATGAAGAACCAATTGGATAAAGTGGGGTAGTGGGATTTCAGCGGTTTGATGGAGTTTTAATGCAAATCAATGGCCTTGATGATGGCTCAAGAATTCATGAAATCTTAATTAAGATTTTGCATTTAATGCTGATTTGCCATTTTGGGGGCAAAGATCTTCATAGTACACGCCATCCTAAAATGGCCTACTCTTAGACCAAGAAAACCTTTTAAATGTCTAATCAATGCTAAAAATAGCAATAATTATTCAATTAATTCGGACAAACATCCTGAGATGTGTTTTGACTGCTCTCTTGGTCAACCTGTCTGACTAACATGCCTGAGTGGGTCCCAATGTTGCTGACTGGGTCCCACTAGGACAAAGCTCCTGACCAACATTGCTGAACACCATAAGGACAACTTTGCTGAGTTTCCTTTTTGGCAGATTGCTTCAGTGAGGTTGGTCAACTTTGCTGAAGTTCAATTTAATGAACTTCCCCCTTCTTATGAGCTTCCTTCCTTCATTCCTCCATCTTCCCTGGATCAAGTAAGCCTAATTCAGCTGATAGTTCCAAGAACCTTGCTTCAGCTAGTGGTTTGGTCAAGATATCAGCTTTTTGCTTATTAGTGTGGATCTTGACAAGCTTGATATCTTTCTTTTCCACATGATCCCTTATGAAGTGATGCTTTATATCCACATGCTTGCATCTGGTGTGGAGCACTGGATTCTGTGAGATAGCAATTGCACTATTGTTGTCACAGAATATTGGCACTTCATTTGAGATTACTTTGTAATCTCTCAATTGTTGCCTGAGCCAAAGTATCTGAGCACAACAACTTCCAGCTGCTACATACTCTGCTTCAGTTGTTGAAGTTGCAACTGTATTTTGCTTCTTGGAGAACCATGAGATAAGCTTGCTGCCCAAGAATTGACAAGTTCCAGAGGTGGATTTTCTGTCAATTCTACATCCTCCATAGTCTGCATCTGAATATCCAGTGAGCTCAATGTTTTCATCAGCTGGATACCATAATCCAAGATTCTCAGATCCCTTGAGATATCTTAGGATTCTCTTGGCAGCATCAAGATGGCTCTTCTTTGGATTAGCTTGAAATCTTGCACATACTCCAACTGCAAATGTAATGTCAGGCCTGCTTGCAGTGAGATATAGCAAGGATCCTATGATTCCTCTGTAGTTAGTGGAGTTTGTTGATTCTCCACTTTCATCAGGATCCATTTTCCAGTTAGTATTCATAGGAATTCTGACTGGCTTGCTTGTAGCACATCCAAATTTCTTGATCATGTCCCTTGCATACTTGGCCTGATTGATGAAGATTCCTTTCTTAGACTGTGTTACTTGAAGTCCTAAGAAGAAATTCATCAATCCCATCATGGACATCTCAAATTTACTTTGCATGAGTTTGGAGAACTTCTCACACAACTTCTCATTTGGAGATCCAAATATAATGTCATCCACATAGATTTGGACTAACAAAATATCATCTCCTTCACAGATTCTGAACAAAGTTCTGTCAACAGTGCCTTTGACAAAACCATGATCCAGAAGAAACTGTGATAAGGTGTCATACCAAGCTCTTGGAGCTTGCTTTAAGCCATAGAGGGCTTTCTTCAATCTGTACACCTTGTCTCCTTCTTCAAATCCTGGGGGCTGTTCAACATACACTTCTTCTTTGAGCACCCCATTGAGAAATGCACTCTTCACATCCATTTGATACACCTTGAATCTCATGTGAGTTGCATATGCTAAGAAGAGTCTGATTGCCTCAAGTCTGGCCACTGGAGCAAAAGTCTCATCATAATCTATCCCTTCAGATTGACAATATCCTTTGGCCACCAGTCTTGCTTTGTTTCTCAAAATGATGTCATTTTCATTTTTCTTATTCTTGAACACCCATTTAGTTCCAATGACATCTTGATGAGTTGGCCTATCTACCAGTTCCCATACTTCATTTCTGGTAAACTGGTTCAGCTCTTATTGCATGGCTATGATCCAGTTGGTGTCTTGTAGTGCTTCCTCAATGTCTTTTGGTTCTTGTTCTGAAAGGAAACAACAAAACAGAGCACTTTCTCCATGAAATCTTCTAGTTTTGATCCCTTCACTTGGATTACCAAGTATCAGGCTAGATGGGTGGTCTTGCAACCAAGTCCTTCTAGACCTGATCCTTTCAGGAGGATTGTCCTCATCTGAAGTTGGATCACTAGATTCATTGAATTCAGGAAAGTTAATCGAAGGATCAAGTTCAGGATCATATTCAGGGGTATTGTCCTCATTGTCAAATAAGTTGACATTTTCATTGGTTCCCCCTTGAATATTGGATCCATTAACTACCTCAGCATTGCCTGCTTCTTCATTGGTAGTTGTTACCTGGTTTTGAACTGGGATGGGGTCAGTCAGTTCAATTTCTCCTTCAGGTTGGTTGTCTTCTGGTTGATTGCCATCAGGTAGGTTGTCCAGTTTTTGATTTTCATGAAGTTCAGGCTGGGCAACATCTACAAACACTGTTTCCTTGCTTTGAAGCCTTAATCTGGTTGTTCTTTGTGTTATCTCATCAATATTCAGGTTTCTATCCCTGAGCTCATTAACAGATTCATCAAACACAACATGAGGTGTTTCTTCCACAATAAGGGTTTTGCAATTGTAAACTCTGTAAGCCTTGCTGATTTGTGAATACCCAACAAATATTCCTTCATCAGCTTTGCTGTCAAAGGCTTTCAATTGTTCTTTCCCATTATTATGAATGAAACACTTACAACCAAATATATGGAAATAAGCAACAGTGGGCAATCTACCTTTCCATATTTGATATGGAGTTTTACCTTGTCCTTTGGTGATTAAGGACCTGTTTTGAGTGTGACATGCAGTGCTAATGGCTTCAGCCCAGAACCTTTTAGGCAATTTGGATTCAGCAATCAAAGTTCTTGCTGCCTCTTTCAAGGTTCTGTTTCTTCTTTCAGCAACCCCATTTTGTTGAGGTGTTCTTGCTGCTGAAGTTTCATGAGTGATGCCATTCTTGCTGCAGTACTCATTTATGTATGAGTTTATGAATTTTGTGCCTTTGTCAGATCTGATCTTGACAATGCTTAGGCCTTTTTCATTGCTCAATCTCATCATCAATTCAGGTAGCTTGACTTGGGTCTCCTTTTTATTCAACAAGAATACTACCCAAGTGTACCTGGAAAAATCATCTACAACAACTAATGCATATTTTCTTCCATTTAAACTTACTGGGATAATTGGGCCAAACAAGTCCATATGCAGTAGTTGAAGAACTCTCTCAGTTGAGATGACAAGTTTTCCTTTGAATGAAGCTTTGATCTGCTTTCCTTCCTGACATGGCTGGCATATATGTTCTTTGGTGAACACTTGATTAGGCAGCCCTTTAACTAGAGAGTTTCTTGCAATCTTGTTGATGGTTTTGAAATTCAGATGATTCAATCTCTTGTGCCATAGCCAGCTTTGCTCATTTGTGCTTTTGGCAACAAGGCAAACTGCTTCAGGGGTTTTGCTCCAATCTGCAAAATAAACATTTCCCTTTCTCACCCCTGTTAGTAGCACCTGTTGTGTTGAATTATTTTTGATAATACATTCATTTGGTGCAAATTCAACACTATATCCTTTATCACAAATTTGACTTATAGACAACAAGTTGTATTTTAGGCCTAGGACATATGAGACATCAGTAATTTTGACACTACCAATGTTTAATGTACCATAGCCTCTTGTGATTCCTTGAGAGCTGTCTCCAAAGGTTACTGAAGGACCATCTTTTTCTATAAATTCTGAGAGAAGCTCTTTGTTCCCAGTCATGTGTCTTGAACATCCACTGTCCAAGTACCATGCTGTTTTCTTATTGATGCTTCTCTTCTTCTTGTGGTCCTTGCAGCCCTGCAAAGTCAAAATTTAGGTACCCTTTGAGTGTTGGGTCCTAGAGGGTTAGTTGTACCTTTTGGAACCCAAATCTGCCTGATTACTCTGATTGACTCAAAGTGACTGACTTGGTTTCCATTTACATCTACATACACAGTTTGACCCTTAAATGCCTTGGGTGCCTTCTATGTATAAGTGTTGGTCTTGTAAGGTTCAGGAGAGTTGGTGAATTTCCTTGGGACATTTCTCCTGAAGTTACTAGACTTAACTTAGGTGCAGCTTGGAAATACCTTTGTGGATAGGAGTTTGGATGGCCTTTTCCTCTTGGCATGTGAGGTTCAGGCTTCCTGAAGGTTTTATACCTGTCAGAGGGGTTGGGCCTCAATCCATTCAGTTGAGGTTGCCTCATTTGAGTTGACCTTTTCTGAACAGATTTTGGACAACTCTTCTGATGAGAATTCAGATAGGTTGACCTTCCATTGGTTCTACCTTTCTGAACCTCATTTCTCCTGTAAGCAATGTCTTTAACCTTTTCCTTAGGTATGGGTTTAGGGACATTGTTCACTTGAGTTGGTATAAAAATTCCTTTACCCTTATCCTTGATCAGTGGTTGATTTACTTCCATTTCATTTTGTTGTGCCACTGATCTTACAAAAGTCATTTTAGAATTGCTTGAGGAGGCAATACTAAGACCAGGTGAGGGTTCAAATGGATTATAGCCTAATCCACCCTTTTGAGCAAATGGTCTTTGAAACCCTTGAATTTCCTCTATTGCCTTAGCAGATTTGTTCAAGGCAGACATTTTCATTTTTAAGCTCCCCTCACTTAATTTTAGAGTATCAAATTCACTTGAGAGATTGTCAAATTTAGCTTGAAGAGTTCTAAAGTCAAAATCCTTTTTCTTTAGAGTCAGACTTTGTTCATCAATCAACTTTTGTTGTTCAGAGACTTTGAGAGATATTTCTCCATGTTCTCTCACAATCTGCTAATACAACTCAGATGATTTAATGTCAACCTCAGATTCAGGAAGATTGGACATTTTACTTTTGGATCTCAACTGTTCATTTTCTCTTAATGCCATATTGCATACTTCTTGCATTCTGGTGAAATCTTCTAACAATTTTTCAAAGTCAAGGTGGATTTCACTAGATTCATGTGTGTTAATTTAAAGATTGGAAGATGAACATACCTCTTCATTTTCAAATGCCATTTGGCAGTCATCATTACTTTCACTATTGGAGAACAGTCCATCATCAGAAGAGTAGACACTCTCTTCACTTGCTGATTCTCCAGCTACCATGGCCTTCCTGTTGTTCATCCTCTTGTCTCTTTTGTTTTGCCTTTCTTTTCTTTCTTTGGCACTTAGGTCAGGACAATCATACTGAAAGTGACCCTTTTTCTGGCAGTTGTAGCACACATCTTCATCATCATTTTTCTTACTTGAGGACTCCTTCCTTCTTCATGATGATGGTTCACCTTTGCTGTACTTCTTTTTATCAGCATATCTGTCTTCTTTCTTTTCATCAGAGACTTTGTCCTCTGATTTGTTGTCAGGAGAACTGAATCTCCTTCTGGTTCTATTGTCTTGGTAGAACTTCTTGTATCTACCAAATCTGGAGTTGAGCTTCTCAAATCTCCTTGCCATGAGTGCCAGCTCCTCCTTCATTTCAGATTTTGAAACAGATTGAGAAGATCTTTGTGAATTTTTCTTCTCTGTTTCAGTGGATTTGAAGGCAACACCTTTGCTTGAGGAAGATGGCTCATCATGCACCTTCTTTCTGTTGAGATCAAACTCATAAGCTTTGAGTTCAGAGAATACTTGTTGCATTGGCATGTTGTCAAGATTGCTGGTATTTTGCATCATGACAGAATATATGTCCCACTTTGATGTGAGACTTCTCAGAATCTTCAAGGCAACTTCTCTTTTGGCATAGAACTTGCCCAAAGAATTCATCTCATTCATGATGTCAGTGAATCTGCCATCAAGATGATCAATAGTTTCATTTGGCTCCATAGTGAATTGCTCATACTTTTGGATAACCACTTGAAGCTTGTTTTCCTTTATCTTTTGGGTACCTTCACACATAAGTGCTAGGGTATCCCAGATCTCCTTTGCTGTGGTGCAGTGATACACTCTTCCCATCACTGCATCTGGAATTGTCTGGTACAAGGTGTTCATGGCAATGCAGTTCAGATTGTGCCTTTTTCTCTCTTCTGCTGTCAGCTCATCCTCATCTTTTGGCAAAAGCTCCCTTGGGTCTGCTTTTTGAGCATCAGTGACCTTGGGATTGAGCTTGGTGAAGGTGAATGGTCCTCTAGTGATGACTTTGAGCATTTCATCATGCTGGCAGGCAAGATGTGCTCTCATCCTGATCTTCCAGAAATCATAATTCTCAATTGAGAACATTGGCAATTTGTGATGAGAAATATGATTGACTTGGTTTGGACCCATGTTGTTGATGGTGTTGACAGCATCTCCTGGAACTGCATTGTTAGCCATTTTTATATAGATAGACAAAGGGAAATACAAGTAGATTTTTCAGAAATTTGGATCAGTTCAGTGACCACCTAAGTAATGTGAGTTTTTGAAGAACAGTTGACTCTTCAGAGGCAGTGGTCTTTGAACCCCTGCTTTGATACCATTTGTTGGTCCTTGGTGGAGTATAACACAAGTGTATGGGGGGGGGGGAGGGGAAATGCACTTGTGTATGCAAATTCTTTTCTTTTTGACAGACTGGTCTTATCAGGCAAGTTGTCTCACAACTAGCCTGAGTGAGAACTTTGATAGATACTTGTCCTACTGATTACTATTGAGTGATCAGTTGGCTAAATATCTAAAAGAGTTGCTAAGTGCGGAATGTGGTTGGCCTTTGACTTAAAGAGATACTCCAATTTAATTTCTGAAAATTACAGTTATCAGGGACTTTGTCCAAAACAATTTTTCTTGGCTTACTGAGTTTTGCTCTTTAAAATAAGTTAGAATGTGAGTAAATAAAGAGTACAGTAAGTAAATGGCACACAAGTTTATAGTGGTTTAGAGACTCAAGCTCCTACATCCACATTCCCTGATTGAACAGGATAATTCCTTCACAATGGAATTAGCTTGTTTTATAGTGCCAAGGTGCACTGATCAACAACACTCTCTTAGTGCTTTGATCCCTAGGATAACTTGAGTCCTAGTGCTCAATATCTCTGAGTTAAGACTGTGTTTCACAATAACAGTCCTTAACTCCTCACTTCTACAACAAACTCTCTCTTCACTAAATGAGATAAGGGTTTGAGGTTTGGTTCCAACTAATAGAGATATCCTTTACAATAAGAACAGTGTAAAGGCTTAGGATATCTCAATGCTAAGCTTTGGATGATCTACAAAGATTGGCTTAGCTTGATGAAGTGATTCAGGAAACTTGGGATTCTAGAGAACAACTTGGTTTCCTTTGTAAGCTTGATGATAGTTTGATAGCTTGCAGTTGGATTATTGAATCCCTTGATCACTTCTGTATTTATAGGCAATTTTGAGCAGTTAACCGTTGGAGGGATAACAATTCAAACTTGTCTATTTGCAGCACCATTGAAACGGCTATGAAGCTTGGCATCCTTTTATCCACTGTGTAAAAGACCTCTTCAATGGTTGCTTGAATGAATATGTTGACTTCTGAAAAATGCGGCTGAGAAGACTTGTGTCAGTTTCCAAATATGCACATTTCCCAAGGTTGATTTGTGGCAGAAGCTATACTCAACCAACGGTCAGATGGGACAAGCTCCCTGAACATTCATGCTGCAATTGAGAATATTCCAACATTCATTCAATGCTTCACTCTTTAATGCTTCAAGTCTTCAATGCTTGGTTCAGGCATGATTGGCAATAAATGCTTCATTGATTTTGTCTTCTGTGAGTTTTGGCATTCAATGCTCTTGATCATTTGCACTTTAATTGTTCTGATCATATGCATTTATGATCATTGCCTTAGCATGCTTGATCTCTTCAGCTTAGTTGTCCACTGTTATGGCTTGTCTTGCAAGATCAGCAACTTTGGCCTAGAAAACTTAATACATATCAAGCTGCCTAACATTCAGCTTTGGACAACTATCCTGAACTCTAAAATCTCACAACATTTCTGAGATTTTTGACTTAAGCATTCTACTTACTCAAGTGTTCTGGGACAACTTGTCTGAACTTAGACTTGAGCATATCTCAACTAATCTGAACATCATCAATCAGGGGTTTTGGTATCTAAATCAAAATCATTTTATTTCCAACACATTCAATTATGTTGTGTCGAAAAGAGCTAGTTCATACAAGACACTCTTGAGTTTGGACAACTATCCTGAACTCTAAAATCTCACAACATTTCTGAGATTTTTGACTTAAGCATTCTATTTACTCAAGTGTTCTGGGACAACTTGTCTGAACTTAGACTTGAGCATATCTCAACTAATCTGAAAATCATCAATCAGGGGTTTTGGTATCTAAATCAAAATCATTTTATTTCCAACACATTCAATTATGTTGTGTCGAAAAGAGCTAGTTCATACAAGACACTCTTGAGTTTAGTGACAAAGCATATGTTTTTACTTTAATGTTGACAAAGTACTCCGTATAATATTTAGCTTTTTTTTTTTTTAGTTTTTTTTTTTTTTTAAAAGTCATTTATCTTTTGAGTTGAGACCAGATTTTTAATTGTTTTATGTTATATGGGAGTTTTTAATGCATTTGTAATTCTTTTATTAAATACTTTAAATAAATTATTAGAATTGTTGTTATATAAACTATTGGATTGACAAAATTTCAAGATAGAACCGGTGTTGGGGTATAATCCAATTATAGCAAGGCGGCTGACCTGGACTTGGAGGGGTTCTCTTCGGTAAAGCATAAGACCTCCATTGACTAATGCTAAGAGTAGATAATATAACAAACACTGTGAAGCTGGTGCATTGATTCCTACAATTTCATGTTGCACAAAATATAAATAATTATTCCAAGAACAATATTGTGATAATGAAGTAGAGTATATATTAAAAAGATAAGAAAACCTGTCTTTGCGAGTTGAGAAATGTAAATAAATTGAAAGTGGCCAAGAGGGAGAGTAGCAGTACTAATCCATAGCCAAACAATGTAGATTTCCAAATTTTCACCATCTTTGCCTCTCTGTGTTAGTTTCTTCTGGCTAAGCGTAGTAGTAAATTGGAAATATATAGAATTTGGCGTATTTTTAAGAGCCGAAATTTAGGGTAGGGAATGTTAATAGATTATTATATCTAAATTGGTTTACCATGTCAAACAAGAGTTGCACTCTTGTGTACATGTAACTACTATATTCAATCCAATATATGTAACTACTATATTCAATCCAATAATCCATTAAAAATAATACATGACTCATTTATTATATCCAATCAAATACGGAGTAACTTATTACAAATAATACATGACTCATTTACTATATCAATTTAACACATAAATTTTTTCTTGGGCCTTTATTTTACTTCAATTAATTTTTTTTTAATTTATCATTAAAAAATAATACTCCATTAATTTTTTAAAATTTATTTTTTATTTTACTCAATTGATATTTATATTTATCTTTTTAATATTATTTTTCTTCCTATTTATCATTTGTGTTTCAAATGATAATTTTTTTAACATACTTTCTTTTTATGTCATAAATAATTATTCTAAAATTTTAGAGTTTAATAAGAAAATTTTAAAAATAATATTAATTGTTTTTTTAAGTATTAAATAGTATAATAATAATTTGTTTTAAAAAATAAAACTCGCACCTCTCTTAGGCAAGTGTTTAATTTTATTAGTACTATTTTACTTTAATTAATTGGTGTATAATTTTCCCCTTATCCTTTCAAAATTTTACTTCATTCCTTACAAATTTCACTTCGTTTTACATTGTTTAATTATTTTTTTTTATTTGAACTTTCATTTTTTAATCACTTTATTTTAATTTTTATGAATATAATTTTTAGTTTATAAGTGTTATGATAACAATTGATGAGTATTATGATATATCTATATATATATAATAACAGCATAGTGGAGTTCCCGCCAAAACGCTGAATTATTAAAATATTAATTTGTGGGGTCTACAGTAATAATTTGCGTATTCACGTCCTTCCATAATTTTTCAATCTCACTCCTCTCTCCTCTCAGTCCTTTGGTTTCACCAATCAATCTAGGGTTTCTTAACATTTCCTTTGTTTTTACTGCGTGCGATTTTCACACAATGAAATCGCGTAGCCGTCATCTTCTCTCCTTGCAACGCCGGCGGACGGTCGGCTATGCCCAGGCCATGAAATCTAACTGGCTACCTCTTCCGGTTGTGGGTCTCCCCAGGCCCCTTCTGCAACCTGCGCCCGACATTCACGGCGGCCAATGACGGTAGAACTCTCCTTCGTCGGACGGTTCGCAGCACGTCAGAGCACTCCAGGTCGCGACCCTGAATATAGATCTGCGACTGCTATCGACTGTTTCCATGTCGCGCGCCGCTGCCGGATACAAAGTCGTGGGCCGCCGCCGTTGTAAAATAGATGACGACGACATATTTTTTTTTTGTATCTGTTTTGGTTGGAGAAAAGGAGGCTGTCAAAATCTCTGAAGTTTCGTTGCAGTAAATCGTTGAAGTTGGACTGACATCGCCTTTCTATGGTTTATGGAGATATAAACAGCAGCGGTGAGTATGGTTTTGGGTGTTTTAAATTCAATTTTAGGTTTAGTGGTACATTTCTGTTTCTTCTTCTATGTTTTGTGATTTTGAAACAGAGCATATAGAATACCATTTTCTTTCTTTGTTTAGGATATTTTATTAATTTAGAGAAGACTCCAAAAGCAGCGTCTTTTCATTTCAGAGAAAGACTTTTGGCTTTCAAAGCCAACTCTTTGGAGTTCTACTTCGTCCTTATTCTTGAATTTATAGATAGAGAAAAAATATATTGGAGACAATTTTTTACTGAAATAATTTTGGTGGAATGTTAAGCACTCATGGTCAAAGAAAGCAGGAGTGGGAGGAGGCATGGAGCCATTGTCGCTGGTGTTCAACTCTGAAACGATGCCACTCAGTTTCTCCTCTACAACTTTGATAGCGTCTAAAGCGGCGGATTCACAAGTCTTTGGCTCGACATTCAGGTTAATTTTTTTTTTTTTGAAGGTTCAGGTTTCCTGTTTGATAGAGTTGGGTTTGATAGACAAGTTTAGTCATTGACTGACCCTTTTTGTTACCATTGGATTTAGACTCATCATCGTTATAATCGAGGCTCGGGATTATCGAGTGTCATCTTCTATGTCAAATGTGTCCTCTGGTGAATAAGTGTTGCAGTGTTGAATCTATGTGTTTTCTTTTATTATGATATACAGAGAGTATTGCTTTCTGGATACTAACTATTCTTTAAATTAACATTTTCATGATATATATTTTTAGTGATATAATTTCATAGTATCTGCTGAGTTTATTAAATTGAGAATTTTATTGAACTGCGAAAGTTCTTGAAACTGTGGTCACATAGGAGTATTAGAATATAGGGGTTTTAAGTAATTTTTATAGGGAAAATTTCATTTTACGTCCTGTAACTTAGGCCTAATCCAATATATATCCTTTAAGTTTTTATTTTTCGATTTATGTCCTTTTTTGTCCAATTTACGTCCTTTCCGCCGGAAAATTTTAAAACCCACCGGAATGTGAAGAATAAATTGAGTTTCCGGCCAAATAGTCCAATTTACGTCCTTTAAATTTGAAAATTAAAATTTTCTAAAAATCCCATTAAAGATATAAAAAATCTATAAAAGTATCATTAAAAACCAAAAATCTCATTAAAATTAAAAAAAATAAAATGTGTAAAATAAAATTCAAAATATATCACTAAAATTTCGAAAATATCATTACAAATTATAAAATGTGTAAAATAAAAATAAAAAATTCTAAAATTTTGGAAATACAAAAAATAAAAAATTCTACAATTCAAAGAATGGAAAAGATGTAATTTATAAAATAAGAAATTCAAAATCTCATTAAAATTTCTATAAACTCTAAAAATCTCATTAATTTATTAAAAATGCGTAGATAAAAAATTACTAATTCTAAAAATCTAATAAGAATAATAAAAATTATTAACATTTCATTAAATTTCAGACTTGATTCAGACTCGTCTACCATTAAATTTTTGCTCGAACTCCAAAAAGTTTTGGGTCCCACGAGATTTTCCAAGTCATCGTCGAGGTTGAGTGGAAGTTCCACATCTTGATCGATTTTGGAACCGTCCCAAATTCATTTTCACGATATTTTTAAAATTGTGGAATTTTTTATTTTAAACATTTTTAAAATTTTAATTTATAGATATTTTTATTTTTATGAGTTTTTAGAAAAAAAAAATTTTAATTTACACATTTTTCAGATTTCTTGAATGGTAGAAATTATAGATTTTTTTATTTTTATTAGTTTTTAGAAAAAAAAAATTACACATTTTTAGATTTTTTGAATGTTGAATTTATAAATTTTTTAGATTTTTTATATTTATTTTACACAATATATAAGTTTTTAATGAGATTTTTTAATTTTCAGTATTTTTTAATTATTAATTTATAATTTTGAAACATAAAGGATGTAAATTGGACAATTTGATCGGATTTCCAATTTTCCAGTGGAAAGGACGTAAATTGGACCGAAAAGGATGTAAATTGGACAACCTAGGACGTAAATTGAAAATGTGAAAACTTAAAGGATATATTCTGGATTAGGCCTAAGTTATGGGACGTAAAATGAAATTTTCTCAATTTTTATACTGGCAATTTTATTATATGTGCTTTTAAATACAGATTGCGTTTGAAATCATGTGATGAATTATGAATTGATTCTAATTTTTATACTGGTAAATGCAATCTTCAACCTTTGCCTTTAGGCTACTGTATGTGGGCGGCTAATTTTTTAGGCCGTAGTATATATAGAATTAGTCCAATAGGCGCCCAGTTAATCAATTAAACGTAGAATATATATATATATATATAAAACATACCGATTTCTGACTTTTGCAACAGAGCCTAAAACATGTTGCTATTTATTAGTAACATTTACTAAACATTTCACCATCCTTGAAAAAGGATGTTAGAAACTTCAGAAATGATGTTTTTTTTATTCCATTCCAACTATCTATAATGTATCCTTTCCATTTTCAATTTCTTCTGCAGATGGCCCCCCTTTTTTGCAATGAAGTGGGCTCTAAACATTCGGTTGATACCAGCGTATGTAAGTAAGAAATATCATAGTTTGAAATGTGTTGAACGACTTAGAGGTATGAAATAGTTATATTACTACATAGTGTGTAATTACTTCTACATTTTGATACTTTGAGGTGTAGCTGATTCATTTAATTGATGAACTCTATTCATATACACTCGAACACCAACTGGTTGTAGAGAAAATAAACAAATGAAGGAGCTTACAGGGTTTACTATCTGTACAAGAAATTATGAAATTCATTATGGTATGCCCATTTTAAATCCTTCCTCCATCATTGTCATTTTTCAAGTTACATGAGCACATAATTTTATAATCTATTATTTCTTCCTAATGATGATGAATGGTTATACCGTTATACAAAATTTATGAAATACTACCCCCTTTTTTTTTAAGCATCTGGTCTGAAAGTAAGCGAAAGACAGAAGAAGTCAAGCTAATACCTCCAGGCACACTAAGAATGACCAGCTGCCCAATTCTCAGAATTTGAACAGGAAGTATTGAAGGCTGCAATGGATAATTAAAATTATCACTGATTTCAGATCATAGTGTGCTCTATAGGAGAAATGTAAAGTAGGTGAAAATTAGACAGTTAACAAGATCAGAATAACAAATTTGATAACATTTTGTTTATCCATTCCATTTCCTCTCATGTTTTATGATCCATTCTTTTTCACATCCCAAGTTTACAGCTCGAGCTGGAAAGTTTCGAATATTGTTACATTTTTTTATAATAGTAAAGTAGAAATGCAGGACTGTAGTTCACAAAGTAGCAAAAAGGTAAAATGAGTCGATGTACGTTGTTTATTTAACAAAATTCAGGTGAAAGATTGAATTGAACTAATCATCCACCTTTCTTCTTTATAAACTCACCACTATAGAGCCGAATGCAAAATAACTAAAACATGAGAAGATCAGTGCATCATATTGAGTGGGTGATGAGTATTTTCATATTTCAGCAATGGATAATATATCCCCTTTAAATGCACTTCTGGCGATATCAGACATGTACCAAGAACTAAGCAGCACATTCGTTCCAGTGTCTAAATACAAGCACACTAAATAATTTGACCTCATGAAACTTTTAGAAAACAAGCTTGCAACTTGCAAGTAACAGTACTTTTTTTGACAAAAAAGTTGCAATAAGAATGAACTGCGTTTTGGCTTTTTGGAAATGTAGAAATATTTACGAAAAAAAGTTTTGAAAATTGTACTACCTTTTCCGAAGAAAAATGTTTAACTAAGGTGATTTGTGAGTTCATTTCAGATTAAAAATTCAAACATAAAATATATAGGATTTGTCTTATACCTTTTCTTGATTGATACGAAAATTCATTCGGATACAATGATATCATAAGCAATAGATAATATTTTTATTGTTAGCATCTTTATATAAACTAATAAGGTCATTTCACTACTAGTTTTTTCTAATAAAACCTACACCATAAATTCTTGTCTAATAGAGTCAAAATTAAAAATCTTAGACAACTTTACCCTTTTACTAATTTGACACAATTCGAAATATTTAATTCAAATTACAGGGTCAACTAATTACCATAAATATAGATTAAGATATTCTCGAAAAAAGCGAGATTTAAGCACCTTCCAAAATTTTTAAAAAAACCTAAATAATAGGTATTCTAATTAATGCGTTTCACTTGCTTAGCTTCGAGAATTCTGCAGAATATTGATTTTGTTTCAACGATTGTTCATCGTTATCTGCATTTTCCGACGACTAGTACTTCGATTCTGCAGAATCTTATGTATGCACAATATATATGCACGAAACTGCATATGCACGGATATGTGAATAGAACGTTGTTCGTACATTTGGATGATGAACAGTAATTCATCATCCAAGTTTACATAAGAAAACTCAATAAAATATAGCATTACCCTTAATAAAAAAACTTCTGTAGCCCAATCCACAAAATGCATAGGGAGTTGAATATGTACACGGTATGCATAATCGGTGCCTACTACATATGCATTGTAATAGGCATATATTTACACACTCGATAGATTACCTTGAGAACTTAGCGGACACATATTTGTGGAAGGGGTGGTCATTCCGGTGCCATATGTGTCGGGCAAGTCCGCCCGAACGCAGACCGTGGATCCGTCGAACACAGCCCAGCGATTGAGGAGGGAAGCTACCCGAAGTCAGAACTAGCGGCGCAGCGTCCGCTAGAATGAACCGTGGCAGCAGGAGCTCCATGGGAGAGGACATGGCAGACTTCCCAGAGCTTGGCGGCGAGATCAAGAGCGATCGGACTCCATTGTCAGCGAGATGCTAACGATGATGCCGGCCGAGGGGAAGACGGGTTTGAGTGCATAATGAATTCAATAGACAAGTATTAGATACGTACCAGAATCTGGATCTATTATCAAAATGTCGTTCCAAATTCAGATTTTAGTGCATAATCGAAAATGGCAAAATTGAAATCGAATTTGATAATCCGAATCATGAAAAATAATATTGATCGAAATTGATAATCCGAATCTGAAAAAATGAAATTGATGATTGAATTTGGGAGATTCTGAATCTGGAAAAATGAAATTGATGATTGAATTTGGGAAATTTCCTTAATTTGGTTTAGCCGAAAAACAAGAAACTTCTGTTTCTGCATTTCGAATTTGGAAAGTCAAAACTTTCTGGTAATCAAAAAACTAAATTATAGGAACTAATTTCAAATTTATTATAACTTTTAAAACACGAATATATTTAAAATCATTGTTTTAAGGGTAACATGGGTATTTTGGATTTGATTTGACTCTATTAGAAAAGTATACATATTGGTGTCTCTATTAGCTTAATGGGTTGTAATAGTGGACTTATTAGGCAATAATCTCTTATATAAATTTTTGGCAATGAAATATATTCTCACAAGAACATATCAATCTTTGCTCTAACATCAGTTAATATCATAGTAAAGTACTCTATCATGAAAATTGTAGGAACCTCAAAGGTCATATGAGCTCCATTTACACCATTGCAAAATACAACTCCCAATTTTCAAAGTTATGGATGTTTACAAAGTTAGCAGAAGAAGAAAACAGAGGACTAAAGAAGGAGAATATTGTAGAATGAAATATTAAAAAGCAGAATAAGAATAATTTCTGCAAGATGCATTAATTAGTTTAACAAGTGCCTTACCAATCGGATAAACGACGGATTTGGTCAATTAAAACAACTATAAATCTCACAAGAAATAGCATTTAGGCTGTAATTAGATTGGAATTTATCTCACAAAATCAAAACTTTCAGAATTTCAAAGGTATATTTGTTCTTTATTCGCTCATTGACATCCATGTAATATAAAAATATGATAAAGTTGCTGAGAGAAATAAAAATATACTCTCTCTCCCTCTATTCCATAGAAATTTGCACACTTTTCATATATGGATGTCCCATACCAATTTGTACACTCTATAAAAGGAAATATTGTCATAACACTCACTCTCAAAATATACGCATATTTACTCATGTCATTACTTTTTCACACTCAATCTATCTTTTACTTTACTTTATTCATAAAAGTTTACAAAACTACTCCTCAAAATATCACTCATTACACTTTTTCTTACACATTTATTAAAGGGGGAATTGTTCATAAGGACATTTCACCTATATAAACTACAAATAGAAACAAACAATTTAAAAGTTAAAAAGAAGGACAAATTGGAGGATAAATGTACAAAACTACCCTCTTTATTACTTAATTAACGAAATTATATTTTAATTAATTAGTCAAAGATTAATAAAATTAACTATGTACACGAAATCGTTGCGTTAATTAGTTTCTTTCCAAATTTGAAAATTTAATGAAAATTAGAGATAAGATATTAGAAAATTTTATTTGAATATGAAAGATTTTTATTTATTTTTAAAATATATTAATAAATTTCAATTATTTATTTTAAATTATAACAATTGATTATGTGAATATTGCGTTAATTGATTTTTTTTCAAATTTGAAAAATTAATGAAAATTAGAGACAATATATTAAAAAAAATTATTTGAAGGTGAAAGATTTATTTTTAAAATATATTAATAAATTTCAATTCTTTATTTTAAATTATATTAATTGATTATGTGGATAATGATTTGGTGACAACTTACTAATATGTTCGGTAAAAAAATAGATGGTGGTTGGTTATATATCATTCCTTTATATGTAGATTTAAAAACATATATGCAATAAATTGTTACAAATTCTTGTTGACATATGCAAAAATATGCAATAGAACAATATATTTGTAATAAAATGTTCTAAAATATTAATTTTATTTTAAAAAATTAATATAGATATGATTCTTTGGGTTTGAACGGGTCAATTTAATAATATAATATTACTTCACTTTATTTATATTATAAAATCTATGAATTTTATTTTTAAAAAAATAAACTATATATTCAATTGTTGTGTAATTACATTTTAGATAATATATATATATATATATATATATATTTAAAAATATATATATATATATATATATATATATAAAATATGCAAATATATAAGCATATATGTAAAAAAACAATGCATATAGTCAATAAGATATTCAAATATTATGTTGCATATAGTTAATATATTATTCCATAAGATTCAAAAAATATAAAGAATATATGCAAGAGCTACAAAAGCTTTAAAATCAAAGTAGAGAAAGGAAAATCAATTGAACATAGAACTTGAAACCATAATTAATTGCAACATCTTCTTTAGATGATCGGAGAGTGGCTCGATAAACTTGTCCCAAGCTTGCAGCTGCAATTGTCTCCGATGAAATTTTGTTGAAAACAGCCTAAAGAGGTTGACCAAGTTCCTCCTCTATAATGTCAAAAAACTATCTACTGAGATTGTCCATATCAACAAAGGGATTACCAGAAGCTATGAAGCTATCCTATTTTCAGAATACGCCATAAAAATGCAATTTACAACAAAAGAATCCAACCGGAGAGAGAGTACTGTACCTTGAACGCAATTGCTGAAATTCTAAAGCCTTACGTCGCTTCTAAGGACATTTCCAAGTTTCATCTAACCACACTAAAATTCCAAAACAAGAAGCAATCAATCAATAAACATAACCACAGATTAATTTCTCATCCACAACAGTTGAGCCTTTTCCATTTTCAAAAGTCGGCAAAAAATTCAGTCATGTTTCGAAGTTTGGTCATATGTATACATAATTGAGAACAACCCACCCCAGACTCAGACTATATATGTATACAAAGTTAGTACTTTTCAATCTACATCCACTCAGAACGTAGAATTATGATTGCAAGACCATGATTAGTAACACTTTGACAATACAAATACTCACATATCATGACACCAAAATTAGTAGAGAAAATTATTGTATGGAGATTTCAATAGTATACTCTGTTTTCCACCGTAGAAAATCAGGATCAGATTAAACAAACTAATAGAGGCAAACTCTATTATCACATGGTTTTAATTTTGTGTATCCAGATGCATTATACGCTTCGAATTTCAGCCACATAAAAGGAAAAAAGATCTAAAAAATCAAACCAGGTGCGCCGCGTCTGTGTTGTCACGTCTCCGCGAAGGAGATGGGGTTCGATCGTGGACGACGGCGGCTAAGCAGATCTGCCATCTACGATGACGCTTCGTCTTCCGTTTGGGGGGGTTTCGATCGTCTTCGTCGACGACGTTTGTAGGGAGGCAGATCGTCGACGACGTTTGATGCGCCAATATACATTGAAGGGCAGAATCCCTAATTCTTGAACGATGAATTGCAGAATCCCTAATTCTTGAACGATGAATTGCAGAATTCAAAAGACCAAATAAACTGCGATTGTTCTGCAAATTAAATTCTTATTTTTGGAATTGTGTCCATGGGCATACGAAAGTTAGGGGAATGTAGTTTAGGAAATGCTATTTAGGAAATTTTGGTAGTTTTGGTATTTTAGTAAATGTTGAGTAATTTTCGGAAGTTATGGGAATGTAGTTTAATTTGAATTTGAATAATATCAATTTCAAATTTAATTATATTAATTAATTAATATTGTTTTATAAGATCAAGGGGCATAATTGGGTATTAACAAGTTAATTTGACCTTAATTGTATTGTTTTAGTTTGTTTCCTTTATTTGAATATTGGTCTATAGGATTGTCCTTCCTAGTGATTAAACTCTTTATTAAAATGTGTGCCATTCCAGAGGTGTAAATTCTGGGATGGAGGGAGTAAGGTTTTGATGGGAAATGTCAATATAGTTGTCATTCAATATATATATAGCTCTTTAGTGTAGTTGAGTTAATTTCAGTGTATTTTTTATACAAATAAATATTTTAAAATCTGTAATTTATTTATGTTATTATTATTTTTATACATTTCTCATATAGATTATTTAAGCTTATAAATATTTCTTAAATAAGTATTTTTTTTAATGTCATATTGAATTATACAATAAAATAATTTAGCTACATTAAATTATACTTTATTTATAAAAGTTTATAAAACTATAATTCAAAACTCTATTCATTACTTTTTTTTTTTTTAAAATGTGTGTATACTTAGGGGTGCAAATTCATGTGAGATGAAGTAAGTATATCAATATATGTATTTTAGAATAATAATTTTAAATGAATTTTTACAATAAAATAATTTAGTTACACCATATTATATTATATTATATTATATTATAGAGTATTATATATGAATATACATATTTTAGAATAATAACTTAATATTAATTATATTTTAATATACTTTTTCGTGCATCGCACGGGTGAAATACTAGTTATTAGTTAATATGCAGTATTGTACGTATTAGTTCATATACGGTATAATATTAGTTTATACTGGTACAAGTTCTAATTTTTTCGAGTTTCGAGTTCACATATTTTATGGTAATAGTTCAAATATAGTATAGTATTAGTTCACATATTGTATAGTATTAGTTCACATACTCTATGGTACTAGTTCAAATATAGTATAGTATAAATTCAAATATTGTATAGTATTAGTTCATATATTAAATAATATTTTTATACCCACATTAATCTCTAGTACTATACAATATATTAACTAGTACTGTACCATAGGCGTACTAATACTATATCGTATTTAAACTAATATTTATATTTAACAAAAAATACATAAATAACACATTTATAATTCCATGCATACCATGCAAATTAATACATCAATATTAAAAAATTGATATTAACTAACTAGTAAGAAAAACAAAAGTGAGAATGAATCACACTGAACACACAATTCAATTAATAGATACGATCACACTCAATAAACATATGAATCCATCAACATGGCGATGACTCCAAAGAAAATAATAAGTCGATGCAATATTATGCTGGTTTCTTCACCCAATTCTCCACTCATTTAAGTTTCTAAATATAAATTTTATTTTTCAATTAGATTATGTTATTAATTAGTTTTAAAAAATAATCTACAACCTTAAAAAACTTGTAACAAACCAGATAACATTTTAGAAATAATGAAGACATAACAAAATAATCTTAGTTATTATAAACTAGATTAAAGCTAGAAAGTGAGCATGCCATATTCATACATTTATACCTAAATTAGAAAAACAATTGATTTTTTTTAGTTTAGTTTTTTTTTTTCTAAATTTTGGTTATTTTTTGAAAAAAAAAATGGAAATTTTATTTCATAAAAATTTTTGAGTTTCATATTTTTTTTAATATTCGTTATGTTTTTATATTTATTTTTTAAAAGTAAAAAAAATAGAATAATATTTGACTTCGTGGTGATTCATTGGTGAATCGATAGTCGGTGTATAATTATAATTTTAATGAGTTGTATTTTAATTTAATTGATATAATGGTAATATAGTATTTTACATGTATTTTTCTTTTAAAAAATTTGGAGGTGAAATTAATAAAAAAGAAGGTAATAACTAATAACCTATGGAAATAATTGGATTTAGTTACATGTATGTAACTTGTACATATAAGTGTCTAAAAAAGGGAGTGTCTAAAAGAAGGGAGTGTGGACTTAGTAAAAAAGAAAGGTAAATAGTCAATTACATACATGTAACTGGTACACATAAGTAATTGCCGTCAAACAAATGAGTAGTAAATATTCACCTGGTGGGAAGGGTTGGGTAATTTTATTGTTTTTAAAAGTTAGTTGCCTATATTTAAGCCCCTTCTTTTTGGTTGGGGTAAAATAACACATTTCACGTACAATAAATAGGGTGGTCTTGTTACGTGCATACTTTATTCCATATATTAAGTGGGGAAAAATTAAAGATATTAAAATGGATTAAATGGACTATAGACCAAATACATAATTAATTACTTAAATAATCTCTTATAATTAAAAAAAAAAATGTAGACCTCAAATATACATATTTTTTGTTTAATTTAATTGAAGAATCAATCTAAGTAACATTTTTTATATCTTCAAATTCAAATTGTTTAAATTTTCTTATTGTCAAAGAAACATAATTAATATATAATATTTAAAGGAAGTTTAATTGACAAATAAATTCAACTAGAACAAAGTTTATAAATTGATAAATAAATCCAACTAGAACAAAATTTAATTGATAAATTGTTTATCATGTGAATACATGAACAACAAGTGGAATTAAGAATGAATTTTTACGAGCTGAATTTGGCCCCGTAAAAAAACTTTTGCCACAAGTATCTCTGCGACTATGATTGAAGTCGTATCGAAGATAAAGTCACAAATCTTCGACATCCAACCAGGATTAATTGTTTGTCCACATGCTCCACAGAATGGTGGGTGGGTGGGAGGGAGTACTCCAGTTGGTCCACCGCCCCCGTTGGTGGGGGTCGAAGAAGGAGGTATTGACACGGGAGTGATACGTAGAAGACAAACACGTTCTTCTTACGAAAGAGTGAAAGTGTTTTCTTAGAACTTGAAAATATGATTCAATGATAATTTTGAATACAATATCACCTATATATAGGTGAGATTACAGGTGAGTATTACAAGAAAGGTGAATTTCTAGATTCATTGTATTCAAACTAAGAATTAAATGTAATTAAGGGAAAAATGGGTGAGTTTGACCATAGAAGTTGATTAGTCATGCATGTACCACATCAGTCTCTCCCACTTGAAAAGAACTCGACCCCGAGTGATCTGGGTAGGATTAAGGTTCTTCAGGAAAGTAACGGTATAATCACGGATTGCTCGAACCTTTTCCTCGTCCACACGAATGCCGTCCCCTCCAACCACGAATCCAAGGAAGATAAGACTCGTTTGCATTAAACTACACTTTTTCAGGTTAATATAGAGTTTATTAACCTCATTCATCAATCACATAAAGGTGCTCGGGGCGTTAGACAACCCAAATGGTAGAACAAGCCATTCGTACAACCCTTCCTTTGTCTTAAAGGCTGTCTTCCACTCATCTCCCGGTTTGATACGGATTTGATGATATCCACTCCGTAGATCTATTTTGCTGAAAATTTTGGCCCCAGACAGATTATCCAGCATGTCCTCTAATCTCGGAATTGGAAACCTGTAACGCACCGTTATTTTGTTTATGTTATGGAATTGTATCCACAAAGCAACTCCTCACAAATGATAAATCAAGACAACTAGAAACGCAAAGAATTAATTGAAAACGAATAAAGAACTCAAAGAAAGAACACGGGATTTACGTGGTTCGATCAAATGATCTACGTCCACGGAGGATAGAAGACTCTCTTCACTAATCTCAAATGAAAGTTACAGATTACAAGTATTCACTAAGCTTGATCTCTCAAAACTCTCAAATTCAATAACCTACAACCTATGCACTAGATGGTATATTTATAGATGTACAATGCATTGGATAACCGCCACTAACCAACTAACTAACTAACAGAAAAATCAGAATTAACTAACTCTGAAAATCTAGACTTCAGCAGACTTGGCTAAACAGACTTGTCTCAACAGACTTGTCTCAACAGACTTGTCTCAACAGACTTGTCTCAGCAGACTTGGCCCCAACCCTCCTGAAATGACTTCAGACACCTTGCTTCAGCAAAGTTGTCCAAACTCAATAACTTCAGATTAGTTGACTCCTAATAAGACCACTAAACCTTATCAGTTGAGTTACACCTTAACCCAACTTTGTTGAACTCCAAGATCAGAACAATAGCAACTCTTCTGATAGATAAGATGACATCCAATATTGCATTAATCCTAACAATTCTCCACCTTAATGCAAGATTGCCTTCTTCCCAGCCCTCCTCAAGGCTGTTTGTCCATTCTCTTCTTAATGAACATCCCAGGTGCTAAGGTTTACCAACTCCATGCAATGATTGAACTTATTGCTTGGTAATGCCTTAGTTAACATATCAGCTGCATTCTCTTCTGAAGCTACCTTCTGAACTTTAACAATGCTCTTCTCCAAGATGTCTCTAACAAAATGCAAATTCACATCAATGTGCTTTGACCTCTCATGGAACACTTGATGTTTTGCTAGATGAATAGTGCTCTGATTATCACATAGCACAGGAACACTTTTCTGAAATATGCCAAAATCTCTCAGAATGCCCTTCAACCACATTGCTTCCTTCACAGCTTCTGTCAATGCTATGTATTCAGCTTCAGTTGTGGATAAGGTCATCATAGATTGTAAAGCTGCTCTCCAGGTGATAGCAGTGTCATACAATGTAAACATATAACCAGATAAAGATTTTCTTGTATCTATGTTTCCAGCAAAATCAGAATCCACAAATCCTAGCAAGGGACTCTTGGTAACAGCTGGTTTTTCAAATAATAATCCTAAGTCTTCTGATCCATTCAAATATCTTAGAATCCACTTCAAAGCTTCCCAATGAAACTTTCCTGGATTTCCCATGAATCTACTCACCATACTAACAGCATAGGCAAGATCTGGTCTGCTACAAACCATAGCATACATGAGACTTCCAACTCCATTTGCATAAGGAACAGTAAGCATCTGCTTCTTCTCTTCAGCTGTTTGAGGAGATTGCTTGACTGACAACTTGAATTGCTTACCAAATAAAGTACTAATTGGTTTGGACTGGTGCATAAGAAACCTCTTCAAGACCTTCTGAATATAACACTTCTGAGACAAGAACAACTTCCCTACTTTCCTGTTTCTGAGAATATCCATGCCTAATATTCTCTTGGCTTCACCAAGGTCCTTCATCTCGAACTTGCTACTCAGCTGGGTAATCTTTCTCATATACCAATGTGGGTATTATTCTCGTATTGGCAAGATTTCATGTTGTCCAACATTGTGGGAAGAAATAATTCAGAATCTATACTCAGACAAAAGGAGAAACGCCCACAACATGAGAGTGGCAATTTGTTGTTTACAGATGCAGCTTTTAATCAGGAGAAACAATTTTTTGCAGTTGGTTATGTTCTGATGAGCTTTTAATCAGGAGAAACAATTTTTTGCAGTTGGTTATGTTCAGGAGAAACAATTTTTTGCAGTTGGTTATGTTCTGATGAGCTTTTAATCAGGAGAAACAATTTTTTGCAGGTTATGTTCTGATCAATACAGACAATCTATCTTATTTGGAGTTGGTTATGTTCTGATCAATACAGACAATCTATCTTATTTGGAGTTGGTTATGTTCTGATCAATACAGACAATCTATCTTATTTGCAGGGTATCAACATATTTTCAATCCAGGAACCGTGAGTGCTGCTGAATTACGAGCAATTGAAATTGGTCTCATCAAGTGTGTTCAAAAGAATCTACAAGTAAAGGGTATCAGGTCGGACTCCAAGGTAGCTATGAGCTATAGACGCTACTTACGTCTAAATCGCACACTGGAATGAAGGTGATTTTCATTAAAAGATTAATCACTTTTCAATAATAAGACATCCCTTTTTTCCCCTTCCCATGACTCGAACCCAGGACCTAAGGCCTAGGTAGTGGTGCTCTAACCACTTGAGCTATCCCACTTTGTCAACCACTTTCTAATAATAAGAGATAAATTTTTTAATAACAAAATTTTCCATTACTCAATAATAAGAATAACACTTTTCTTAGTAAAATATCGAACACATTATCAAACACTATTAGCGTGGGAAAGGGTATTGCAGTAAAAATGGTAACAATTTTAAAAATAAAATGATGTTGGAAGGGTATTAATTTTATGGGGTATTTCCATATTAAGAGTGTACAAGTAATTTTTGGACGTACAAATAAAAAAAAGTGTGCAAATGAATGCATCTTCCTCCGCAACTATATAACTTTTTATAAAAATTAGAAAACAGAAAAGTTACAAGAACTTATAGCAATAGCAAAACCCTCCAACAATTAAAGTTAATACTAATTCTCTAAATTACTGGTAGGGTGCATTTGTGACTTTTCCATATTAAAATGAAACAAAAAAAATCATATCAAGTCCAAATAAAATTGGGCTACCAAATTGTAGCCATATCATGTGCATTAATAATTATTCTTGAACGTATTAAAATAAAATTACACAACCTTTAATATATTGTCTAAGAAATTAATAATTTTAAATCTTGCACATCCTACACCATTCATTAACTCCAGTACTCTTGCATGTGAACAAGTGCATTGCATATAATATACTACCTCATTCACATCACTCCCTTACATCTCCTCTTTGAATTCCAATTATGCATGACATATAACATCTCAAACTGAAAATTTTATGTCCGTCTCTGTTTGTAATCACGACATTATTTGAGTGACCTAAATTGACCTCCCCATCATCAATTTGAGGAGGCTCACCATTGTTGTTTGGATCATCAATTTGAGGAACAATTTGAGGCTCACCTTTTGGATCATCAATTTGAGGAATAGGAATTTGAGGCTCACCATTGTTTGGATCATCAATTTGAGGCTCACCATTTCTGCAATTTTGTTCAATTATTCAAGTGAAATGTTGTTAGTGTAACTAAATTAATCTTTACTAACATGAGAAAAGTAGAAAGACAATTACAAAAGTTAAAAGATAGGAACTATATTCACCAAGTGTAACTAAATTAATTTTTACTAACATGAGAAAAGTAGAAGACAATTACAAAAGTTAAAAGAGTTATTTAAGGCATACCCCGGAAAAACTATAAATATGAGTCCAAGTGCAGCAGCAGCCAATGCTAAAAGTAGATCCAATCTACCTGAACAAAAAATTGGGTTCCAATTAGATACTCAAAATGATGGACAACATAAAACTTTTAAGAGTTTTTTATTTTACCTTTTCATGATATACAAAGATACGGATTAGAACAACCCATATATTGTAGGTGATAAAAGCGAACGGATTTTGCATTGTTAATCCAAAGATCTACACAGAAATACGTTTATAATACGTCAAATACAGCAGGATCATCATTTATGAAATATATATACAATTTAAGAGCAAAGGCCCTAACTAAAAATGAAAGAGGTTTGTAGTTACCTGGTAAGAGAAATGGGTTCCTAAATAATGGAAATACCTAGATAAAGAAAAACCGATAACAAGAAATACCTGTAACAAATAAAAAGAGTAGGATACCAAGTTAGTCCTCCTCCTATAATTTTAATTTGTGTTGAAGTATTACGAGGAAATATAGAGTTACCGCCATAGACGAGGAGAGAATGAATCTAAATTCATTACGTTCAAATATGGCTCTAGCATTCATAAATAAACAAGTGTAAGTTTTAATTAAATTGACATGAAAAAATCATTCATAATTTATTTATATAGGGATTGATACATTTGTAGAGCAGATAAAATTGCACCAAAAAAGCCCAAAAAAGCCCTGCGTTTCACCCAATCATCCTCTATTGAAATCATAAAGCCCTGCAAAATGCGAGGATTCCAACCTCAGTGTCCTCTTAAACATACAATCAACTTTTATATATATATATATAGGCAAAAACTTGTGTGAGACCGTCTCACGGATCTTTTTCTGTGAGACGGATCCTTTTAATCCATATTTCAAAATTTTGGGTAGGATAACCCATATTTTTTTTCCAGATTTTGGTTTGTTAAAAAAGTGATAATGTTTATATAAAAAGTGATAATATTTTTAACAAAAGTGACTATCACTTTTTACTTAAACACTATCACTTTTTGCTCAAACATTATCACTTTTTATATATAAGGGCCGTCTCACGGATCTCATTCTGTGAGACGGTCTCACCCAAGACTAGCCCATATATATATATATATATATATATATAGCAATTTTTACCTGAATGACAGAGCTAACAACGGAAAGTGTTGTCCCAACAATAATAAGCGTATCACCTTTAAGAAGGTTGGTAGCTCCTATGGCATTAATCATAAAACAAATTAAGCTAATTGAATTTGTGTAACATTAATTGCAAAATAAATTAGCTTAATTGAATAAGTTGAGAGAGTAGTTACTTGAGTTGATCCCGTGAGCAGAATGTAGATCGGAGATAAAAACCATTGCATAACTAGCAATAGAAATTGCTAAACCAACTCGAATTTGAAGTCCATATTTTTGATTAAAAAACAACCAAGAGAGTAACATGGAACATGTCATGGTCCAATAATCTAGAAGCATAACGCTGGTAAGAGAAGTGTAGCGTATTGCTGCAAGGTTAGAGACTAATTAATCATACTTTTGAATTATATTTCTTCAGTCTCCGAAAAGCTTGTAGTGCTTTTTTTTGGGTACGGTTTTAGACTAATTAATCATACTTTTGAATTATACTCCCTCCATCCCCGAAAAGTTTGCTATGTTTTTTTAGTACACCGTTTAAAGAAAAAGTGTAATGATTAGAGTGTTGAGGGGTAGTTTGGTAAACTTTTATATAAAAAGTAAATAAAATAGCACAAAAGTAATGACATAGAAAAGTAAATATGTATATATTATGAGAGTGATGATTGTGGGTATGCAAACTTTTGAGAAATAAACTAAAATAGAAAGTATAAAAAATGAAAACTTTTCAGGAATCGGGAGAGTATATAGTATGAATTAGTTTAGTATGGATATATGACTTACCAAAGTTTTTGACTAACAGATCAACCAATGCGAGCATGATATAGTAACATTTATCCTGCTCGATATAAAAAAAAAAAAAAAAAAGAATACAAGTTATGTGGTTGCAGTAAGTTTAGAACTCCTGTGGTGAATTCGAGGTTACAACACTTTAGAACGGTTATGGTTCAATTATGGGCTAGCTAGTTCATACGAGACTCATTTATCTTTTGAACGTCGTGCCGTGCTTAGTGACAAAGTATATGGTGAATTCGTGTTACAATGTAGAACTGTTTGGTTCAATTGTGTTTGTGTCGAAAAGAGCTAATTCATAAGCGTTCAATTATGTTGTGTGGAAAAGAGCTAGTTCATACAAGACACTCTTGAGTTTAGTGACAAAGTATATGTTTTTACTTTTAATGTTGACAAAGTATAATATTCAACTTTTATTTATTTTTTGAGTTTTTTTTTTTTTTTTTTAAGTCATTTATCTTTTGAGTTGAGACCAAATTTTTAATTGTTTTATGTTATTCGGGAACAGTTGTTAGGCGGACTGACCTGGACTTGGAGAGGTTCTCTTCGGTAAAGCATAAGGCCTCCATTGACTAATGCGAAGAGTAGATAATATAACAAACACTGTGAACCTGGTGCATTAATTCCTGGAATTTCATGTAGCACAAAATATAATTAAAAGACTAAACAAAATATAATTAAAAGACTAAATAATTATTCCAAGAACAATTAATATTTTGATAATGGAGTATATATTATTAAAAGGATAAGAAAACCTGTGTTTGCTAGTTGAGAAGTTGTATAAAAATTGAAAGTGGCTAAGAGAGAGAGTAGCAGTACTAATCCATAGCCAAGCAATGTAGATTTCCAAATTTTCACCATTTTTGCCTCTCTTTGTTAGTTTCTTCTGGCTAAGCGTAGTAAATTGGAAATATATAGAATTTGGCGTATTTTTAAGAAGCGAAATTTAGGGAACGGGTTTACCAGGTCAAACAAAATGAGTAGTAAATATTCACCTGGTGGGAAGGGTTGGGTAATTTTATTGTTTTTAAAAGTTAGTTGCCTATATTTAAGCTTTTTGGGTAAAATAACACATTTCGGACATGTTTGTTTCATGGGTTGGGATAAGATGTATTAAGATGGGTGAAGGTGTTTAAAATTATGAAAAACCAAATATGGGAGAAGGTGGGTCTACATATCAAACCCATCACTAAACCCATTAAGCAAACATGCCCTTCAGGTACAATAAGTAGGGTGGGTCTTCTTACGTGCATATATATACTTACTAGTATAATACCCACGTATTATGCGGTTGAAATAAATTTATAATACTATATTTTAATTTATTAATAAAAAAATATTTTAAAAACATATACTCGTATAAATTTGTATTAAAAAACAAAAAAATATTGTAACAATATATATTATTTTATATATATATATATATATAAAATAATAATAGAATAGACAAATATAACTTTATTTATATAAAAAAAATCAATATACAAAATTAAAGGAATATTAGTATAATTTTAAATTATAATAATTGATGTAATAAATATTTGTGATTTGATCAAAGTTTATTTTTTCTTGGAATATCTAATTTAAATTTAAACTCAAGATTAATGATAAAATTAAAATTATTTAACACTGTATTACAAATACTTAATAGATGAAATCACTTGTGTGTATTTTAAACTGAAAGATACACAATTTACAATTTAATGTGAGTTAGTTGAGATATTATAATTTAACCATGAATATGGAGAATTAGTCAAATAAATTACATACCAAATTTACGGGGTTATCACTCTTTTTTTTTTTTTTTTTTTTTTTTTGAAAAATGGGGTTATCACTTTAAATATAAGTGAATGAGTATAAACTTGATTTTTACAAAATTATAATATATTTTTTTTTTCAAATTTACGCACGTTTTAGCATGTCAACAATTAAAATATTAAAACACCCTTGATTAAAAGACAATTGTGATTACATATCAACTCATTATTTAAATAATTATTTTTTCCAAAAATTATCCATGATTTTCGAAATTTAAAATTATTGATCGATAATAAATGTGAACATGTAAATTTATGGATATATGTTAATTTCATCCATGTTGACTTCAGCAACGTAAGAATTAATTTTTTTGGTATCAAATTCTATAATATTGACTAGATCAATTATGTATATTTTATACTCATTTATTGTTATTTAATTATTTTTGGTCTCATGTGATGATGGAAGTCACATTCCTTAAATATAGGATAAGGTATATTAAAATATAATAATACAATATTGTAACCTATTTATAGAGAAAAACTCAATACTATAATTTACGTACGGATAAAATATTGATTAACACTATTATAGATTTATTTTTAAAATTGTGATAGATAATTAATATTGGGGGAAGATAATAGTAATGCAAATTAAAAAATAAATGTTGATTTTTAGATTGACAGTAGGATTTAGATTAAGTTGTTTGAATTAATGCATTAACAAATAATTAATGTAAATTAATTAAACTTTAAATAATATAGAATTTATTCAAACCTTGGAATTGTTATGGTGAAATGGGCATAAGGAGCAGTAATATTTAACGGAAATTGAATTGAATAGACAAAGTTAATTTCCGTGTGAATACATGGACAAGGAATTAAAAATGAGATGATATTTCTCAAATCTATTTCTGGATGAGTCTAGGCGTGAATTCGTACCACCTGAATTTGGTTACGTAGAAATACCTTTGCCAAGAGTATCTCTCGATGTGGTATATATTGAGAACAAAGTCAACAACAATTAATGCATGCTCCTCCGATGGTGGGTGGGTGGGAGGGGGTACTCCAGTTGGTGGAGTGGTGGGAGCTCTCCGGAGGAAGTTCCATACATTGTGGCCTATGGAGGACCTACGGGCGGCAGTTGTTTGGAGGGAATCATTGGGTGCAAGTGGTGGTGGGAGGGAGCCGATGATGGCCAGAGTTAGTGGTGGGAGGGAGCCTATGGCCAGAGTTAGTGGTGGAAGGGAGATGGCCGCAGTTGGTGGTGGAAGGGTATATGCGGAGCCATCGGCTGCAGTGAGAGAGGGAGCCAATGGCGGCAGCTGGTGGGAGTGGGACCGCAGTTGGTGGTGGGAGTGGAGCTCTGGTTATGAAGTGGTAAAAGAGGGTAATACAATTAACTCTTTCTCCATCCATCTCTTCTTTCCAACAGGCCTCCTGTTTCCAATGTCCCGCTAGTATTTATAATTAATTAATACCCATCCATCTGGTGGCATCAGGAGAAAGGAAAATTTGAGGGGGAGCGGGAGCAGAGGCAGTTGAGGGGGAGTACTGCAAACAGAAAATATTCTCTTTGTTTAGCAGAAAAAAAAAATCATTACTTCTGTTTTGTGATTGTATAGCCTAGCCTCCTCCTCGGAAATCCTTCAATTTTATTTTGCCAATTATTTTCTGGTAATTAGGGTTTTGTTAGTCTCACTTTTGTTTTAGGGTTGCACAGCAGTCGCAAAAAACATGGATCGGAGGATGTGTCAATGAAACGGATTTTCGTAAGTACTGATTAAGATGAACGGTATGATGCGATTTTGATAAGCTCCACGTTAATTAATAAAATTCATATGATTTGTATGCCCCAATTTATGTTAATAAAAAATATACCAATCATTTACAATTATATTTGTTATTATTCACGTTAATTAATAAATTCCCAAGTTTTAAAATTTATATATATGCAATTTAAATATTATTGCAAAAGATATTTTACAAAATCGCAATGTATGTTTATTGCAATTATTATCACTTTTTCTGTCACTGCATTGTACCCTTTCCTTTCCTTTCCTTTCTTTCTTTTTTTTTTTTTTTTCCTTTTTACAACTTATAAAACAACTGGACGAAAAAATATGTTAAAGAAGGGTTAAAAATACTTTAAATCAAATAAACAAAATTATTACAATACAACACTATATTATTATGGAGTATATTTTTTTTATAATTTTAACAAATGTGTAGCATATGATAACCTTTCATTGACTCGGTCTAATAACTAACATAATACAGTATTAGAAAGAGTAATTTAAATTACAATGCAATCAAATATACATATAAGAATTCAAAATTTTTTTAATTTTAATTTACAGTTTTAGATTATAATTAAGTAATTTTAATTTATAGTTTTACAGTATTATAAAAAATTGATAAAGTGAGATAGCTCAAGTGGTTAGAGTTTAACTTCCATAAAAAAAAAAAAAAAAAAAATCAATTAAATTGAATGATGGAATTTGGTAAAGGTATGACATCCAAATACCATAAATACTCCATATTATTATAAATTTTAAATGCATAGTTTCAACAGCATATTAATTACATATATAATTATATAAGGCTGTTTCTTACTAGTTGGATAATTATTCAACATCTATTGATTAAAAATATTTATTACTTAATTGCAATTATGATATTTTTAAAATTTTGAAAAATACTAATTAGTTGCAATTTTGGAAAATTTTATTTTAATTAGTGGTGGTTCTAATCAATAATTTTATTTGCATTTACTTTAATATGTATTAAATTAAAATTATAAATGTTGTAATATGAGCACATGGTGGAACCGTTGTCCATAATCGCATGGAGGAAGAAGAGAACATACTAATCGAGGAGGAGAAATGATGCTTTAACCTGATCTGAAATAAGCTTACGCCAACAAAAGTCAGCATACAGTCATACACGCATGAAGAAGTATATTGGGGAGGCTGCCTACTAAAACAAATCTTCACCGAAGTGGAGTCTTACCTCAAAACTTGAGCGAGGTCTATGAATTTTGTCCATGTCAATTGGAGATGGGCAAACACATCAACTTCGAATGCCCAACTTCTTACCAAGTGTGGATTGGTATCGCCAAATGGCTCGGAGTACAAACGGTAATGTCTCTTGGTCCTCTAATCAATTTACTCCACTTTAGTAGATTGTTAAAAGGAAAAAGAGGCAATATGGTGGCTGTAAGTATCCGGGAATGTGTATCTTAATCGATATGAAAGAGAAGAAATGCAAAGATTTTCAAGAATGAGGAGACTCTAGAAAGCAAGTTGATATACGACATTATCGCGAGATTGTGGAGTTGGATGGTAGGCAAGGAAGCTGTGGGCATAGAGTTCTCTATAGGTACAATTCACCATGAGAGTATACTTGGAGTCTAGGAAATTGACTTGTGATGTCGGTACTAACCCTAAATTAATACAAATTGTTGTAAGGTCTAAAACCATATGTAAGCACTATCATGGTCATATCTTATGGTCATACTCTTTATTTAACAAAATTTTGATGTTGCCTGATCAAAAGAAAATAAAAAATAGATAACTTAACATATTTTACAAACGTAGCATTATTATATTATTGTTGAGAGAAATTATAATTATTGAACTTTACGTTAAATTAATATAGTTTTTAAAAATCTGTTTTTAAACTCCAAATTAAAGTTGATGAAAGAATTTTAAAATTCAAAATCTAATTTGTAAATACCAAAGTAAATATCAAGGGTCTCCGGTCTCATCTAACTCAGCCGTGTTGGGTGGCGGCGACTATAATGATTGCCTCTTTAACTTTGTCATAAAATTTAACGTGAAAGTTATTTATTAATATTATAAAACATAAAATAATTTTTTGTTTACAAGTGTATTAATCAATTGAGTAGAATAAAACAAAAGAAATACCCCAATTTTATGTGAAAAAAGTAATAACATTTGGAAAAAAAAAATTTATGTGGAAAAAAAGGAGTAGAATTTTTTTATCAAAGTTGGAGATACAAACCTTGAAAATAGCGCCCCTCAAAGCTGACTTATTATGCCGTTTGTGTTTTTCAACTGATGAAACATTGCACATACAGCTTCACCAGTTTTTCTTCCCCAAATTCCATGAACTGAGATTTCCCCCTGCCCTAATTTTCCGCAACTGTGGGAGTACAATTTCGGAATTCGCGATCATATGGCAGCGGAGCCGGTGAAGCAGAGGCTATGGGACGGCGTATTGGAGCAGACCAAGGTCGCGCAGGAGAGGGGCACCGACTCTCTCATGTGGTCTATGCAGCTCTCCTCCAGCCTCACCGCCGCCGGAGTTTCCATGCCCTCCGTCGAGTTGGCGGAGCTCCTCGTTTCTCATATTTGTTGGTCCAACAACACTCCAATCGCATGGAAATTCCTCGAGAAGGCGCTCACTATTCGTGTAGTTCCCCCTATGCTCGTTCTTGCCCTTCTTTCCACTAGGTTATTTCCGTCTCTTTTATCACTTGCCTCTAAGATTCTTGTTAAACATAATTTTTTATGCTGTGCAAACGCGTGTAGCATGTTGTCGTTGTGGCTATCTTTGTCTTGTGCTCAATGTCCTTTAATCTAAGTGTGTAAGAGTGATACCGCGATAATGATTAGTCTGCGTTTGTTATACAATAAGAGATGCATTCCGTGGACTACTGAACTGGGTGTTGCATCTTTCTTGAGATGTGTTATTTATACATGGACTGTGATATTGTGCAGGGTAATACCAAATCGGAGGAGGTACCCTGTGGCTTACAGGCTGTATATGGAGCTTCTTAAGAGATATGCATTTTCACTGCCATCCCTAATCAATGGTCCCAACTATCAAAAGTATGATTTTGTTGCTCTTAAGTTGTAATTCTCTGGTTTGATTTTCTTCCATGTTTCTTTTTGTGTTAACTTGATTATTAAAGTAAAGAATTTTAGTTCCGAGTTGTGACTTGTGCGTTTCTTATGCTCTGTTACCGTTTGTAATACTGCCTAACATAAGTGTTATCCCGTGAAGATGCATGTATGCTACAACCTTTTTATTGTGTTTCACATGAATTTTTATGTCACGTAGTCACTGGAATGTAACTGATTACACCACGCCTTCTGTAGCCTAAGGAATTTGTTCATTGCCACACATTTTTAGTTGACCTTGATGCCTTGTGATTTTTATTTTTTTTATAATTGAAAGGAAAATAATTTGAGTAAATGGCAAGCCACAAAATATTTTAGACTTTATTCTCTCATAGCAATGGAATTGAGGTAGGCAGTGCTTGTTTCTTCCAGTTCCATACCTCTTGGTTCATTCCCTTTCACCTGTGCTGACATGCTAAATATTTGTTTCATTACTTTCAAATCTGAGAACATCTTTTTATAATTGGCTGATGCACTTTTTGTAATCCTATGTTCATAGAAAAGCCCACTCATGTATGCATGTGTATGCAATGGGTTAAGCGCGTCTTGACGTCTTTCTGTGTGTGTATGTGTTGTACACTTTATTTCATCCTGAACTAAAGTGATCACGCGAACCCGTAAACTTCAGATTTTCCTTAAACCACCACTAATTATTGGTGAAAACTAAGAGAACAAATATATTCCTTGTTTATTGTATGAATTTTTGCTTCTTATCTAATCTGCATTCTTCTTTCTGGTTATAGCTATTGAAACAGTAAACAATGGTATGGATGGGACTTGGGGTTTCAATTTTTGCAAAATTTCCCTTTCACTCCTTTTCTTAAAAGTCAAATGTCCATTCTTATTTTTATTGTGAAGCTTAGCATTAAGTTTTACTGAATCTGTGACATTTGTCATATTCTATTTTTTAATAATTATCAATGGAAATAACTATCTCCTAAGTTTTCCAATTTAATTTGAATAAAGTTTCTGGCTGATTAAACTAGTCATAGTAGAATAAAGATTGAGTCAGAAGTCTGGCTTATCTTGATTGTATTGTCATTATGGCGTTTATGTACTTTTGATGCAAATGCAATAATGGAAATTCTAGGATGACCATTCATCAGGTTCTTAGAATTGGAAAAGTGTTAGTATTGTGCTGCCTCGCAGACAATTTTTCTTCATGTCTCCAAAATAGTATATGAACGATGAAATATTGCACAATTCTTACTGTTTACTTTCAACTCTTGTGTGCTTTAAACCATTTCTTTAAGGAATCTTTCTTTTTTGTTCAGGGAAAGATTATCCTCTGCCCCCTGGTGTCTGTAAGATACAATATCATGATATGGTTATAACTATATTTTGAACAAAAAGTCTACTTAGTTAGTTGTAAATTTGTAATAGACTAGAGAGCTAACTCTCTATTTTATCATTTTTGGATGGTAATTCTAGAGAATATTCTGATATTGAAGTCAGAAAGTGACACTGTTACTTTTAATTTAGCCCAGATGCTTGCCTTTTTGTCATCAAAACAAATTCCATTTCTTTGCTTGATATCATGAACCATTTCAATTGCAGGATAATGGAATCTATTAGTGACACACTCCAATTTTACCAAATATTTGGTGTTCAGTCCTCCGAACCAGGGCTTCTTGTTGTTGAATTTATATTTTCTATTGTATGGGTGCTACTTGATGCATCTCTTGATGACGAAGGTCTATTAGAACACACCCCTGAAAAGAAATCGAGATGGCTGGTCAGGAGTCAAGACATGGAAATAGACTACCTTGATGGTTATGAAGGGAAAAGAATGGAACGTTTGGATGCATTTAGTAAGATAAATACTATAATGGCTGTTGAAATACTTGGTGAATTTTTTCAGGACAAAGTAATTTCCCGGATCCTTTACTTGGCCCGTAGGAACATGTAAGCTTCTTGTTTCTTTTGGTTCTATAAGTAAAATCTTGGCACTCTCGTAGTACTGAATTCCCCTAGTGTAGATGGCAGTAAAATGTACAGTTATCTGTTAGGATACTTTTTTTTTTTTTCATTGTATACTGAGGATCTGAAACATGCATTCCTCTTTACTTTTAGGCCGCTGCATTGGGAATGCTTCATTCATCATTTGAGACTGCTGGCTGCAAAATCATCTTCTTTAAGAAACTCAAAAAATATATCTCCCGAGGCACTCTTGCAGTTTGCATCTGCTACAAACCAAGTTCTGTCTCGTGAACGCAAAACTAACTCACGGAAACAATTTCATGCAGTGACAGCTAGGTTTCCTCTTTCATCTGCTGGTCAGTGTCATGGTACAGTTCATTCATCACTTTGGCTTCCTATAGATCTCTATTTAGAAGATATAATGGATGGATCACAAGTGAGCGCTACCAGTGCTGTTGAAACTCTTACGGGTACAATATCGTACAATTGTGAGTTCACAAGCTAATTATGCGGTTGCAGATTTCTGAACGCAAATTGTTATTGCAGGTTTAGTGAAGGCCCTGCAGGCTTTAAATCAGACCTCTTGGCAGGATGCATTTCTTGGTTTGTGGACTGCAACTTTACGCCTTGTTCAGAGGGTGAGAGCTTATTTCGAATACATAAAACACATAATTTCTCCTTGGTATAATCTCAAATTCAGGCAGAGTTGTCGTCGTTTCTCTACATGAGCGTTAAGTCAAGTTCCATCTAATATGAACTCATAATCCATATAAGTATTGTGGTAACTATTTGTGCTTGTCCTAAAACCTGCCATATTCACAGGATATAATCATATCGTTAATCATGAATTCCTTTGTATAAAAAGCAAGTGAGCAACACATTTTTTTTTTTCTGAATGATTAGCATATAATTTCATCTCGCTTCCTAACCTTAAACCTAGAGAAAATATCATAAATTCTCGCTTGCTTTGAGTGAGAGAAAAAGGTCATAATCTATCAATATTAAATTTTTTCCTTAAACTTCTCTCTATAAATTTGCTATGAGAATTTACCTGTGGACGAGTGTTGCCTTTCATTGTTGATTCAGTTCGATATACTGATATAGTTGTCATTGCAAATCTTCACATCTGTAAAGTGTAAAATATTACACTGTCTAGTTAACATTATGACTTTTTTTTTTTCTCTGGATCTGTTCAGGAGAGGAATTCAAGTGAAGGTCCTGTTCCTCGCATTGATACTTGTTTATGCTTGTTATTGTCCATCTCAATACTTGCAGTTGTCAATATTGTTGAAGAGGAGGAGATTGCATTGAGCAGTGAAGCTGAGCAGAGCTCCATCAGTCAGAGAAAAAATATCGAATCGTTGGGAAAGCGTCGTGAAGACTTAGTTTCCAGTCTTCAGCGTTTGGATGATTTTGAAGGGTTATTAACGCCTCCGACACTTGTAAGTTCGCTAGCCAATCAAGCTGCTGCAAAGGCAATGATGGTCCTTTCTGGCTTATCTGTTGGCAGTGGTCACCTAAGTGGCATAAGCTTGAATGACATGCCCTTGATTTGTTGTGAGTATTTTTCAATACCCTCTACGTTGACGCAATAATCTTTACTTGTTTACTTCCTGCAAACTATTGTAAATGTTCTTGAGGGAGTCTTGTGTGAGTCAGTCTCATATATGTGTCGGAGCCCCACTTTAGAATTTACACGTCATTTTGCTTTAAAACATGATTCGGGTAGGGCCATAAGCCTTGACCTCTTTAATTGTCTTACTCTTTCATGTTTGTTTTCTCTCTTCGTAGATAAAATTTACTTGTCTATTTGCAGCGGGAAACCTTCGGCATTTGATTGTTGAGGCTTGCATTGCTAGAAATGTGTTGGATACATCAGCATATATGTGGCCTGGATATGTAAAAGGTCGTTGCAACCAAATTCCTCGAAACATTTCAGGGCAAGTGTCTGGGTGGTCATCATTCATGAAAGGCTCACCTTTAACTCCTCCGATGGTCAACGCATTGGTGTCAACTCCAGCAACAAGGTAGATCCTGCATATGATATTTGAATATTACATTTATCAACCATCCAACTAGTATAATTATACAACACTAACAACAGGCAGTCCTTCTTGTCATTATCAATTGTGGATTTGCATATATTATTTATTTATACTCCCTCCATCCCGAAAAAAAAAAATGTCGTGTGTCTCCAAATTACCAACTTTTTTTTTTTCAACCCAATGAAGGTATAACCTTTATTAAGCCATCAATTTTCACTTATGCCCCAATTGATAGCAGACTTTGACTTTTCAAACTGGACTCTTAATTTTAGACAAGAAAAAGTTTACAAGACTTTTGTATGGATGAAGGGAGTATATAAAATTTAAATATCACATCTATTCCAATCTAAAAAAGTCACACATGATTTGACACACTCCAATTCTACAACAAATACAAAACTCCACAATTTCCTCCCAATCTGTGGTCAGAAAATACTTATAATCTGTCAAGATATATAATAATACCAGTAGTAAAGTAGTTTCACATAGTTCTTTGGTTCTCTTATTAGTTTCTCTTCTATTTTCTTCTTTTGTGTGGGGGATAATCTTGAGTATTAATCTAAAAGAAAATAAGTGGATATCTTTATTGATCAATGAAAAGTTTTTGTAAGCATGGTGCTACATGAGTTGAACACTATATCCATTTCTGGATACATTCAAGTTTCAACAGTAAGCAACTGAGTTTTAGTTGCGACTTCTAGTTCACTCAGCAGCCAATTTTAGTAAGATTTATGAAATCTGAGACTGTAGTTTTGTAATTCAACCCATGCCATGTCCTCAATTTTTACATCCCAGTGGTAAGGCAACTGAGTTTGTGCTTTTGGATTGATATAAGCTTAGCAGAAATTGAGCGAATGTATGAGATTGCTGTCAGCGGTACAGATGATGAGAAGATTTCTGCTGCTACAATATTCTGTGGGGCTTCTCTTACTCGTGGTTGGAACATACAGGTAATGGATTTTGTATTTGCTGTATAAAATGAAGTATAATGATAATTTAATACATTTTCCTTGTTCCACTGTTGGTTCCCTGTAACAAATTAACAATCCAAGAATAATGAGCAGGATGTTATTTGAGACTGGATTAACTCTATACATTTCCTTTGCCAGTTTCCCCTTTTTTTTCCTCTGAAGATAAAATATTTGTATATGCTTACAGGAACATACAGGCCTCCTAATCACGAGGTTGCTTTCACCTGATGTTCCTACAGATACTTCTGGAAGTGAGAGCCATTTGATAAGTTATGCTCCAATTCTGAATATTCTCACCATTGGAATATCATCTGTCGATTGTGTTCAAATTTTTTCCTTGCATGGCTTGGTAAGTCCAACTCTATTCAATCTGTGCCTTCTACTTTCATGTCCTGGGAATTGAATACACACACGAAAAAGAATAATGATGTACGGTACATTGCATTAATTTTTTCCCCTACTTTCATGTCCAGGTTCCTCCTCTTGCAGCTGCATTGATGCCAATCTGTGAGGTTTTCGGTTCGTATGCACCGAATATGTCATGGACTCTTAACACTGGAGAGGAGATTTCTTCTCATGCTGTATTTTCAAATGCATTTACTCTGCTGCTGAAGCTGTGGAGATTTGAGCAGCCACCTTTGGAACATGTAGTGGGAGATGTTACTCCAGCTGGATCCCTTTTAACCCCAGAATACTTCTTATTGGTGCACAATTCCCGGTTAGCTTCATGTGAGAATTCACCAAGAAAGCAAAGTAAAACTAATAGACCATCATCAAGGTTGCCATATCCATCCTCAAAAGGGCCCGTATTCATGGATTCTTTTCCAAAACTGAAGCAGTGGTACAGGAAGAATCAGGAGTGCATTGCTTCAACTCTTTCTGGTCTTGTACCAGGAAATCCTGTTCATCAGGTTGTGGAGGCACTCTTAAACGTGATGTTCAGAAAAATTAATCGGGGAGGTCAGTCCCTCACTCCTTCGACTTCTGGAAGCAGCAACTCGTCTGCATCTGGAACAGATGACTTCTCTCTCCGTCTAAAGTTTCCTGCTTGGGATATTCTAGAGGCTCTTCCCTTTGTCCTTGATGCTGCTCTTACTGCCTGTGCCCATGGCAGACTATCACCTCGCGAATTGACCACTGGTTCGTTAATATGTTTACAATTCAGTCGGAGTAAATTTCAATCCTGTATCTATTTGGTATAGGCGATTGTAGTCCCTTATAAATTAATTTTCTTAATTGAGTCCATAACTTTAAAATGATGCGACTTTAGTCCTATATTGAATACAAGGTTGCAGGATTTTTGCATGTGCCGCTCACGTGAGTTGGCAGAATTCCATGTAGTAACCTGACTATTGACTTTCCGTCGCTTACGTGACATGATGAAACCCCAAAATATTAATTTCAATAAAAAAATATAGTAAAAAAAAAAATGATTATCATACTAAAACAAAAAACTGTCAATATAGGACTAAAATTGCATCATTTTAAAAGTAATGGGGCTTAAATGAGAAACTGATTTGCTGAGGACTAAAATCGTTAACACCCCAATAGATATGAGACCAATTTGTTTACTCATTCACTCATGCCTATGGTAGTCTGGAATAATAAATTTAGACTGTGTACCATGCTGTTTCTCTAGAATTACTTCATCATTTTTTACAACATCTTCTGTAGATACAAGAGACGAGACCCATTTTGCTCGCTTTAATTTCTGATATCTCCCTAAAATCAGTCAAGAAGGGCACACATTTATTTTCTGTTTGGTATGCATGAACACTTTATTTGATTTAAGAAGAGGATGTCTGGCTGCACCTAGAAAGTGTAACTGCCTATAATATTCATCTATAATCTCACCACTGCTCATTTGATTTCTTAGGTTATTATCTATTCAGGAATGAGTACACGGAACAATCAGTTCTAGATTTCTATCTCAGAAATATTATCTTTTGTCACATTTGTGTCCCTGTTTTCAGCTGTTTGGTGTTACTTGTTCTTTCCAATTATGCATCACGTCAGTATATTAAAAGGAGACCATTGTGTAATTATCTCAGGGCTCAAAGATCTTGCTGATTTTCTTCCTGCGTCCTTGGCAACTGTTGTAAGTTACTTTGCAGCAGAAGTGACACGGGGTCTTTGGAAACCTGCTTTTATGAATGGAACTGACTGGCCAAGCCCTGCTGCAAATCTATCCATGGTTGAACAACAGATTAACAAAATTGTAGCTGCTACTAATGTCAGTGTACCATGTGTTACTGAAGGTGCATCTATTTGCTCTGTAATTAGGCTATATATATGTTTGTTTTTTTGTGCTTTGTGGATATAAGTTTTGTTGGTTGGTGTGTTTAGGATTTTAAAATATAAAAAGTGATGTTTAGTTTTGTTTATCAGGACAAAAATAACTGTAGACTTCCAATCAACACTTTTAGCTGGGTTAGTGGGTTAAATTAATCACTTAATCTAATTTTGTGTGTAAATGAGTATATTTATAGTGAGATATTCTTAAACTAATATTTGTTTATTTAATGTTTCTTGGGAGCAAAAACTTAAATGATTGGGTATCACAGTTTATTGTAAATCTGTTTTTCTCAAACATCAGAAGCTATATAAATGAAATGAGTATGGTATAAAGGGGGAGGTAATTCTCCAAGTTTTATTCTGGTCTAATGGCTGGAATGAAACAGAAGAATATTCGAAGATAGGGTGTAGTAAAGTTTAGTTTAGAGTAGTGTGGTGGGTTTCAGTCCGTAAAGTAGCAAAAATCTCTCTTTGTAAATAAATATATTTATAATGAGTTATTTTATTTATTAGTATTTACTAACCACTGTAGGAAACAAAAAATTAAATTCCCTTGCTGATTCAATCTTGTAGGAGGAAGCTCTCCGCTGACACTTCCACTACCTTTGGCGGCTCTCGTTAGTCTGACAATAACATATAAACTCGACAAAGGTGCAGAGCGCTTTCTAATCCTGATCGGTCCAGCTGTGAATAACCTAGGCATCGGTTGCCCATGGCCATGCATGCCCATAATAGCTGCTTTGTGGGCCCAAAAGGTGAAGCGTTGGAGTGACTTTCTCGTCTTCTCTGCTTCCAAAACTGTTTTCCGACACAGCAACGAGGCTGTAGTTCAACTTCTTAAAGTCTGTTTCACAACAGCTCTCGGGTCAAACTCTCCTTCTGTTGGAAGCAACGGGGGTGTCGGTGCTCTTCTTGGTCACGGTTTTGGTTCCAATTTAGTCGGAGGCCTTTCTGCCATTGCCCCCGGAATACTCTACTTAAGAGTCCATCGAGCGGTCAGAAACATCATGTTTCTAACCGAAGAGATCGTCTCTCTTCTAATTCAAACCGTTAAAGATATCGTCAACAGTGGGTTGCCCACAGAAGAAAAGGAGAAGCTCAGGAATACCAAATACAACATGAAGTATGGCCAGATTTCTCTTGCTTGTGCACTTGACAAGGTGAAAATTGCAGCTTCGTTGGGGGCCTCGTTAGTTTGGCTCACCGGTGGGGTGGCTGCCGTACAAGCTTTACTTCGGGAAATGCTTCCGTCTTGGTTTATATCAGTTTCGGAAGACGAACCGGGAGGTATGATTTCGATGCTCGTTGGATACGCCCTGGCATACTTTACTATATTTTGCGTGATGTTTGCGTGGGGGGTGGACTCAGCATCGACTGCGTTGAAGAGACGACCCAAGGTTCTAGAGAAGCACTTGGAGTTTCTAGGGAGCGGGCTTGACGGGAAAATATCGCTGGGGTGTAATAGGGCGACGTGGAGGGCGTACGTAACGGGGTATCTGAGTTTGATGGTGAGTTGCACGCCGAGTTGGTTGATGGAAGTTGATGTGGAAGTGGTTAAGAGAGTGAGTAGGGGATTGAAAGAGTGGAAAGAGGAAGAATTGGCTTTGGCTATTTTGGGACTGAGTGGTATTGGGGCTATGGGTGCTGCTGCTGAATTGATTATAGAATCTGGGATTTGAATTTTGTTATTTTGATTATATATATAGTAGTCAATTAGTCATAATAGTCGATATATATACTGGGAGGACCTAGTTGTAGTTTTAGTGACAATTATTCCAAATTTTGTTACGAGTTTAATTCTACATTTTTCACTAGGTATTGTATAATTTGGACTACTTATCATCTCATCTTCAATTCTAAATGTTTGATCAATTTTTGCTCCTTCTCAACTAAATAATGTTGGAAAAGCTCCTACTTTACCACAAAATAAAATGCACCAACTTCACATGATTTTTTTTTTTTTTTTTTCCCGAGTGTCTTGCCACTAATAAAGTGTATACGAAAGTATCACTATTTAAAAAAAATACTCCCTCTATCTAAAAATAATGCACTTATTTCTTTTTCCCTCTATCTAAAAATGATGCACTTTTTTTTGTCCAGCCTAAAAGGTTATGCACACTTTCACAAATAAAAAAATATTTATTTTTTTCAATATATTAATACATTCTTCAATTTTTACTTTGAATACTTAAACTACCCATATTCATTAAAATCTATACACACAAGAAAAATGTATAATTTGTGTGAATGGTTGTTTTTAAAATAGTGGTATTTATAGTGCATAATTCATTGTTTAAATGAATGTGGAATACTTATTTTTTTAAATAACGTATGTACAATAGTGATATTTAATCAAAATATAAATGAACTCGAGTTCTAAAAATGATTTTTTTGTCATTTTCTTTTACTTTAATTCTCAAGATAAATTATCTTTTTTTTTTTTGAAAATCTCAATATAAATTATCAATAAAAGAAACGAGCCAAAACCAAAGAAGAAAATCAAAGAGTTGTTTCATGAAAAGTCTCCCTATGTAAAAAGTGCAGTCAAAAAAACATAAAATTTGACTAGGAAAAACAATTTCTTTTTTTTTTCTTTGTAAAACTAAAACCCTAAAATTTCCAGTTTCTTCTTTTTCAATTGGTTTGCATACATAGGTAAAACCCCTGGGCCCTGCAAGGATAAACGAGGAAGGAATGGAGGCAAAAGCATTACATCTGCTCACATGTTCCGCTTTCCCACGATTTCTACGAGTTTTTCCCCCCGTTCCCTCTTCTCTCAAGAGTAAGTTATTTCCCCTTCTTTATTCAAAATAGAGCTGGATCTTTGTCGGTGATTGTTGCTTGCTTGTATGTATCAGCTGTTGTTGTGTATAGATGCAAAAAGATAGAAGAAGAGCAACTCTTAGATGGGCTTCCAAAAGAATATTACGATGATGTATGTATGCTTTCTGTGATTCCAATTCTTGCAATTTTTTATTTTATTTTTTTTTGTTGTTTAATTGTGTTGTTTCTGTGTGTTTAGGAATGGCAAGCAAAGCAGAGGGAAAAGACAAAGGAGTTCCATAAAATGCGTGAAGAGGAGGATTTGGAAGAGGAGAGAAAGGTTGATGAGTATCGTGAAATTGGGACTCGCCTCACAAGTTATCCAGATGAACAACTTCGAAAAGCCAAGAAATTGGTTTCGAGTTTCATTAAATCAGCTGAAGAGATTGAAGAGGTATTGATTATATGATTTGGAAGTTAATTCCAAAATCATGTAGTAATTGTGTGTTAATTGCATTCGAAATGAGTGCTTATGTCTTTGATATTGAGCCAGTGAAATAGTTGATAGTTCTATGATTTGGTGGCTTATACATTTGACTTTAGGTAGAGTTCGTCTTCTACTTCTTCTGTCATTGCCTCCTTATTATATATATAAGCTATGTCTTCAGGCTCACATTTTCACTGCAGAAAATTGTGGAAGCTGCTGAGAAAGGTGAACTGACTGAACTAGTTCTATTGGTCATATGGAATCGCCTTGATCTTGCTCGACGTGATGTGAGTTATCATGTTTTTTCCTTCTATGCCAAAAATCAATTCCATACTCTCGACTGAAATTATGAGGTTGAGATAACAACACTACTGTATGTAATCATGTGTTTATTAAGCCATCCTTTTAGTTCATCTGTTGACATAATCTAATTATATATTTGTATCAGGAAGAAAAGGACGCCATAAGAAGTCTTGATCTCTTGTACAGGAGGATCGAGGTATAGTCCATTTCTCTAATGCTGGCTTTTGACAAATTGTGTTATCAGTTATCATTCTTTATAAATCATCTATATTTTTTAGAGTGAGATCTTGAAACGGGAGGCCACTCCGGCAATGAGATTACTCAACGATATGCTAAATATGCACGATGGATTTGATGACGGGGCCTGGCTCAAGGCGTGCAAGAAGCTCATGATCGAAACGTTTCCCAGAGAGGATCCTTTCACCATTCTTGCACCAGCTGGATTTGACATTGATAAGGTAAATTATCACTGCATAATTCTAATTCAATTTTGATATATGATTTCTTATTTCTCCCTGATATTTGTGTCATCTTATTTAGCATCAAGGGCCCTTGAGACCATCAATCGAGGCTGACGATATTCTTTTGAGAGTAGATTTTGTAAGAGAAACAGACGCACTTCTCCGAGAGGTTCGATCAACACAAAAAGAAGCTGCTCTAAATTCACAAGCACTCGACCCAGATTCAGTCGCAAGCAGGCTAAAACAGCAGGAGAAACAACGAGTCATTCACCAAGTAGAAACACTATTAGATCTTGCCATTAATTTGTCATGGTAGTCATCATTTCACACACATCTGTGTGGAAGAGATGAATTACATCGAATGTATTTATATTTTACAAATAAATATGTAGTAAGCCCCTATCGTTGTGGCTTGAGGAACAAATAACTTATCTGTGTCAGCAAAATTTTGGCAGAACTAACCAAAGAATGTAGTCTTTTATCGTTTTTCTTTTTAATCTTCTAACACGACTTCAGGAGTTACCCCAGCAGAACCAGGTTTGCTACTCCTGCGAGAGCTTCTCTTGGTGGTCACAAGTGGACTATTTTCCTCCTCGTCGAGAGCTGGCGGTCTCTCGATTTCGACAGATTTGAACACAGGGTGTACATAGGCATCTTGTAGGTAAGCTTTCAAGTTTAAGTTTGGCTCTGTGGCTCTCTCTAATGTGTCCTTCACCACTGCATCCTGTTTGATCATCAAAAAGTAAATCGTGTTTTCACAACATTTGAAAAACTTGTGCTGAAAACTCATGGAAAAATACTCTTAACAGCCAATCTACATAATATAGGAAATAGGAATGTCAACAAAACATGCATTTCCTAGTAGTTATATTCGCTAATTCATTTTTTTTTTCCTTTTACTTCGTGAATATTGGTCAATTTTCACCGGAAAATTTTGTTTTTTGTGGGTTGAAAGTTGTGTCCTACATTAAACTCTATGTCTTGTCAAACCCGTCTATTTCTTAATTCCGAGAAAAAAAAAATTGGTGGACCAATCACTCTTCATTCACGAATTTGTACTTCTTGGTCGATTTTCGGCCTATTTATGGTGAGTCATAGATTGTGTCCCATACTAAACTCTTTGTCTCATCTAACTCGTTTTATTGCTACCTCTAATGCCCAGTCCGATTACCACAACTACACGAATTTTGTTTTTGGGTAGAGGAATTACTGTTCACTTTACAAGAGGTCAAAAAAATGACACAAAAGGACTAAAAATTGAATTCGGGCAAGGATATGGGACGGTTGTGAAATTAACTCTAGTTTATCATGTAAAAGAAGATCAAATGAAAAGAGTTGTAGGGTTGAGACGAACCTGTAGAGGGAACTTGACGAATGCAGACTCGAAACGGCCCTTGCAAAATCGATGAAACCAGATGGTCATGATAGGAAGTACAAGTAACACAGGAGTTGATTTGGAGACACCCTTTGTGCTCAGCAGTCCCATCAGAAGTAGTTGTGAGATTATTAGGCCTACGATTACACGACGGTTCACGTCTGGCCAAAAAGCAGCTGCACTCTCGTACTTCTGATCGTATACATTGATGATCTGCACGTGAGAACCAGATGCATAACCGGTTAAGAAATAACATTATGATGTCTGAACTCGGGAGAATGGAGAGTTAGTAGGTACTGCACGGATTAGATTCATTATTTCACAACTCATAGGTTTTGATGTGATTTTGATCAAATTGCTATTCAATGTGCATCTAATCCGTGTGTGCAAGAATTTCATTAAGTGTGTAGGAAACGGGTGAAAATCAGCAAAAAGTGAAGAAATTGAAGATTGAAAATAATGAATATTGGAGAAGAGGATTGTCCCCAAACATGTACCTGATGGCGAAAAACGACATATGAAAAGGCGAAGAAGACGATGATGAAAGGTAAAATGAATGGTGTGACAGTAGCGTATACAAGTCCAAGCAAGAAATAGAGTTGTATACGAGGCTCAGACGAGGCAAAACAGATAGAACCAGCATCCATTGCTTGCTCCCTGTCTTGTTCTGTCTTGACCATGAATGTGTTCTTGAGGTGGAATAAGACTAAAGGAACAATTCTTAGGATCTCTCCAGCTACTCCAGCCCATCCATCTACCATGATATAAGTAATAAAGAAAGTAGCTTTAATTGGAATCGCAACACCCACTGTTTTCGGGATTCTGCAGTGAGGAACAGTGGTTTAAAGCATGAGAGGAATGCGATGTTGCAATGAAATTTAAAAATTCAATTAAAAAAGATGTATCAAGGATTGCAGAGGTGATATCTTAGATTGTCCTGCAACTTTGGCCGTGTCCAATTTTAGTCCTGTGTGTCAATATTTTGATCCAACAGGTAAAAATATACAGAACTAAAATTGGACATGGACAAAGTTACAAACGATCTGTGATATTATCTCATGATTGCAAGATAGAAGGGAAAAAAACGTACTCTGATGGGGACTGGTTAAGGAACCTATGGAGTTGCTCGAAAGCTGCTCCCGTGACTATACTTCCAAAGAAGACGTTTACGAGCACAAACAGGTGATATTTAGCAGCTGATCTTCTATCAAGTGATGTAAGAGACGTGAGGCCTTCTATTTTGGACATTGTCATGAGAATTGATGGAAGAAGGATGAGGAATATCTTCAGTGCAATTCCAGGAAGAAAACCTTGAACAATGGACTTGACCTTTTCTCTGAAGAGTAACACAATTATCAAGGCATGCTAAAGGAAACTATAAATCGAGATAAAGAGGAAGAAGTGAGCTTACGTTTCAATCAGTGGTTTGAGGAACGGAAAAACCTTCTCAATGCCTTCAATGCTTGCCATGGATTGTACAACTGCTATCGGGATCATGAAAAAGAATGTGAGAAAGAAGGTAGCAACTGCCACTATAAGTCTTTTTACAGCAAGCTCAACATATGGTATTGCAAGATTTTCCCAGTAAACATCACGTGGTTCAGGTGCCCACTCCGAGAGCCAAATTGTTGGATTGCTCGATTGTTGAGTTTGAGCACAAACAGCTGCTCCCCATCGAGATTTAAATGAAACAAATGCAGCTGGAACTATGGCTGTTGGATCATTCATCACCTTTTCTCTTTCTACAGCTTCCTGTATATATCCCCACCAAATAAGAATATATCTTGAATAATGACGAGAATAATGCAATAAAGGGTATTGAGAAGATATAAATATGGCTTACTTGTTCACTTATCTTCTCAATTTCTGCAGTGTAATAATCAATGGCATCCACAGACTCCCCAACTAGACCCCAAAGACCTGTCTATAAACTCTAAAATAATGAGATCACAATTTTTTTCTAGGTTAAAACTTTAGGGGAAAATGGAAAAGAAAGATCATTGTAGCTGAAGTGTAATGTACAGTAAAAGGAAAATACCTTTGTTCTTGGCCTTATTTTTGGGTTTCTCTCATGTCGTGTTTGGTAGTAAGTTTGCCAATTATGCAAAGTTTTCTTCTTCTCGACCAAAGTTGCTAGGTCGTTAGCATTATATACGACCTAATCCAGTTATTGACAATTTATTTTGAGTTAAAACCTTGAAAAAAGATGTATGAGGTTAAATCCTTATCTACTAGGCTCATTTCAGTTTGTGATTTAACATAAATGCATCATACCTGATGTGTGAGATAAGTGTCAGCATGATTTACGCAGAAGAAATGCTCCACGTGCTCACTAACTGATTCATCAGGATCTGGAGGAATATTTCTCACAAGGACCTGAATTAAACAAGAACAATAATCCACACAGCTTAAGAATGGGATCAAGACTCAGAAAACAAGTCTGCAAACACATGTAATAGTTTTAAAACTCACAGTAAATTGATCTGGACGACGATTTTCAGCAGCTAGGAATTGCAACCTCTTGTTAGTTATGATCTCATATTCTTTGTAAAGGGAGTAGCATGTCCAGAACGTGAATATGTATGCCATTGCTATGTGCGCGATAAACCTGAATGAAAATAAGAAAATGCCTGTGACCAAACATATATAAGATGAAGTCAACACATTAAAACAATGAGAATATACGACGGTTGAGGATTTTGGATCTCTGTGTCCCAATTATGGTAATAAGCTGTAATTACTCTCAATAGCAAGTTCTGCTGTAGATGCTTGGAAATAAGATGAATAAATACAATATTAGAGAATGCAATATAAATCTAATACTCACCTTAAAGATCCTGGAGGAACATTTGATATAGAGAGCCTGTCAATGTCACTGAACGTTAAATCTTTAACAGTATCCAGAGTCTCCCCAGTCCAATTGACAGGCACCAATACTCCAAAAGCAAGAAAGGTAATAGGGACAAAGATCTTCAATCTGCATATGAAAATCTTCTCATATGTACGATGATCTACTAGGACATAAACAATTTATGTATAAAAGAGAACATGTCACAGGGTTACCCAAGAAGATAAATCCTTATATATACAGCAGAATCAAGTCCTGCATGCTCTATAAGTTCAGGCTCTGGCATTCTTAATGCTGCTGGCATCCATGTCCAAAACTTTAAATAGGTTCTGCAGTCTAAGTTAACGAACTTCTTCATCAAAGGCCCCGAGCTCTTGGGGCTTGATCGTATTCCCTTTTTGTACCATTTTGGGAAGTAGACTCTATCGTTGACAGGTTGGAGTCGTAAGAATGCAAAAGCCAGAAGAAACAACAATGCAGACAAAAGATTGATAGAAGCTGATACGGTAATATCTTGAACACTAGCCATGCGCTTATCTGGGAATCACCTCACCCTGAGCTCAAACAAAAATGTATGTCACATTTAGTTTTCTTAATTCAAAATTTCCTCAATCGTTACATATAACCCCAAGAAAATTAAATATTGGTCTTACCTTGTAAATCAGTTTCAACGATCTCCTTGAGTCCCAAAAACACGACGAATACCACAGCTCATTCTGCTCCTTACAACACTACCAAGATATCACATTAAAAAAAATAAAAAATCACAATACTGAACCTACAATAAATCATACTAATAATATTGTGCAGCACATAGTTCATTCTAAGGTAAACCAGCGGATCATGCTTAATCAAAATATCTCACAATCCGAAGTCTCTCTGTTTTCCAAAAAAAACACAAACAGCATTACGCCGGTAACAACCTGAATCAATATTCTGATCGTTGTATAAAGATCTCCCAAACAACCAGAGCATGAATCGAATCAAATCAAACGAAATATGGTCAACAAAAAATTAAAACCATACGCATGTGTCTAAATAAATTAGGCAGAAATACAAGATATGGTTCGCACGTAAACAAAAAGAAATAAAATCAAATTCCGATCCAAATTCCCTGGCGATCCAAGCTGGATAAATCCTAAACATAAACCATTTTGTTAATTTCGAATTGAGGCAACAAACGGAAAAAAGAGGTTGTTACCTGTGTTGCAATGGGAGAAAAATGTCCCTAATCTCCTCGAGGATGAAGAGAGAGAGTGATTAGGGCTTGTGAAGGAAGTGAAATTGGGGGAAATGGCGGAGGTGGCGAGGCGGCAACAAGGTTGAGAGGCGTACAACGCGGCTTCTTTGGTTCGCGAGTTTTTCGTCTTCTTCGTCGGGTTTTTTAAACGTTGGACATACTACATACGACGTGCATTTCAAAATCTTTAATTACCACATTACCCCTCTCTCCTGCTTTATTTTGTTTAGGATTTTAACCCTTTTCTTTTTTTTTTGGACGGTCCAACTGTCCAAAATCTCGATATTCAAAAAATGGAAAAATTCTAATTTTTTCATTCAACATGTCTAAAATACAGTTCAAAATTTTTTAAAGATTAAATAGTCATTACACAGCATGTAGCTGTCCAGATTATTTATATATTAATTAGGGAATGTGTGTCCAAATTGTATGCACACATAAATACATAATGAATGATGGAGGGTATACTCTATTTTTTATAAATTAACTACTATTATTCTCTCCGGTCTCACAATAAGTGTCCCATTTATTATTTGTACATTTTTTAAGAAATAATGATATTAAACTGTAGGGTATTGAGGTTAGGGGTGGAAATAGATCAGGCTTTGTATAAAAAAACCTAGGTCTATTTAAAAAAAATTAGCCTAAGTCTGACCTATTATCTATAATAGGTTTTTTTTATAGGTTTAAATTTGGCCCGACCTTTTTAGTAAACAGACCAGGCCTACGAACCTGTTAGAAGCCTATTTAAAATTTATTCGATACGAAAATTTAAAAATACAATTTAATATTTAAAAATACAAATAAATTCACGATCAAAATAAGTGCAATACAATAATAAATTCAAATAAAAACAAAAAAATATTTTCTCAAGTACACAAACAGATTTAATTTGCATTAATTTACTATTAATGTTAGCATTATATGTTAAGAATTATTTTATTATAAAATATATATAAATATTTATACATAACACATAAATTTAAATAGGCCGGCCTAATAGACTTATAAGGCCTTATATAAGGCCTAAGCCCGGCCTACTTAATTAAATAGACTTTTTAAAAAGTCTTAGTCCAACTCATATTATAAATAGACTAGGTCAGGCCAGGTCCTTAATAGGCCAGGTCGTAGGCCCCAGTCGGATGGCCCGGCCTATTTCCACCCCTAATTGAGGTAGATAGAAATAAGAAAGCGAAATAGTTGAGGTATAAGATAGAAAAAATAGAGAGAGATAATAGAGTATTAACAAAAATTGAAACTAATAACTTAGTCCGTGACGCCTTAAATAGTAAAATGAGACATTTAGCCTGAAACGGATAAAGTACTACTCCCTCCGTCCCAAGGGAATTTGCACCCCTGTGCACACATTTTAATAAATGTGTAAGAAAAAGTGTAATGAGTGATGTTTTGAGGGGTAGTTTTGTAAACTTTTATGAATAAAGTAAAGTAAAAGGTAGGTTGAGTATGAAAAAGTAATGACATATGAGTAAATATGTGTATATTTTGAGGGTGGGGGTTATGACAATATTTCCTTTTATAGAGTGTGCAAATTGGTATGGAACATCCATATATGGAAAGTGTGATAGAGGGAGTATTTTTTTAAATAAAGTAATATTATTGTTTAGGGAAATTAAATGTATCGTACAACTTGTGTACATAAATATTTATCATAGTGAGTATTACATGTTTCTTATCACCCATTTCATTTTATCTAAGATAGTGATTAAGTATTTGCCACTTTGCAAATATCAATAAATATTTGTCCTGAGTTTTTTCATCTTTTTTTTTATTTTTTTATTTTTATCTTCGAGTTTTTTTTATCAATACGGTACATTTTCTTGAAATAATAGGATAAAGTAATTTAATTAATTGTGGTTTATACTTTGGATGGAGCATTAATAAAACAGAAAATATGTATATTTATCTAATATCTATAACCAATTTTTTTTTTTATCAATTTCATATGCACTCTATTTAATTTCTTCTTATTATGAAATTCCACATGATACCAGAGCTATGCATCGATTAATTTATAATCGATTAAACAAGTTCGTCGATCTAATTACGTTTTCGCAATTCGATTTGAATGAATGAGTTTTTTACCCATTTTTTTTAAAGTGAAAAGACCCAAATATCCTGCTCAATTTCCCCCTCATATACCCAGCAGACAGCATTCACTCCCAATTTGAAATTCAACTAAAAAAATTAAATCGAAATGAGTAAAAAAAAAAGGTAGGGGTACTTGTGTCTTTTCATGTTAAAAAGTTGATAAAAAATTCATTTTGATATGAAACGTGTAAAAAACTACCATTCTTGTGAGAAATTGGTATGAAGGCGGCAGCCTGTTAATAAAACATAATCACAAAAACTTATATAAAAAATAGACAATTAAGTTAAATTCGTAAATTATAGCCTGGCCAATTTCTTATTTTTAAACTTATTGGGGTTTACATTGAGTATCATAAAAAAATGCATTTGACAGTATATACTCCCTTTCGTCCATATAAAATAGTATTATTGTTGTCTTTGTATCGATTTTAAAAATGTTGTTTGTTTATTTATAAAGTAGAAAAAGTAGGAAATGAAGAATAGGATATTGAGCAAATATTTGAATCGAAATTGAAAAAAAATTAAGTACAAATCATTAGTCATTTATTTCTTATTTCAAGTGGTTGTTATAACTAATAAAATGTGCATGTTAAATATTTTCTTTTAAAGAGGGAAGAATGATATCATTACCCTCCACATCTAATTATAGTAAACTTCCCAAAAAATAAATGGCTACGAATTTTTTTTTGAATTACATTTAAATACCCATCCCTTTTTCCCCTCCCCATGACTCGAACCCAGAGTGGTGCTTTAACCACTTGAGCTATCCAACTTCGTCAATAAATGACTACGAATAATGATAAGTTAAATTATATATTACCTGTGGATTAATGTGAATTTTTGTATGTAATTGTGTTCATATCATTCCATTAAATGTTAATGATTTGAATAATTTTTTATTTGTCCAATTTAAGTTTTTATCCACATAAAAACAAATTAATTTTTTAGCTCAATTGTATTAATATTAAATATAAATTAGAAAAGAGGTAGAAAAATTTATGAATCAATATCAAGTTAAATGGATCTTCTAACAAAAATTGTGCAAAACAAACATAAAATTTCAAATGTGTGTTACTGGATTCGCAATTTTTTCTTAAATAGAAAATATTGCAATAAACAATATGGAAATGTTAAACTAAAGAATAAAATTAGAAAGGGTAATAAAGTCAAGTATATTAAAATTCTATTTTTAAAAGTGCATGGCGCTAACGTACAAGTACAATTGGCGAATTTTAAGAATGTTGAGAAATGGCATAAAGAGCCATTTGGATGACTGTCAGAATTTTTGCATTTTAAAATATTTTAACTAAATTGACCAATTAATCCAAAAAAATAAATAAAAAAGTAAATCATGGCCTATAGTTCTCCGCCATTTATATTTACTATGAAATCGCAATCTTTATTTAATGATGTATTCTTAATAATCAACATACGAAAAAATATTACTTATGGCATTAGGTTTAAAATTTTCAATGAAAATTGTAATGAACATTGTTGTACTTACATTGTTATTGCATTACTAATGTATTAAAATATTGGAATAAGTTGGAACAAAAAAAATTATCGATTAAGAGCACGTTTGGTTTAAGTGAAAAGGTAGGAAATATTAAATAAACCCATGTAAACTTATGTTTGGTTTGTTAGTATTGGCCCGAGTTTGCGGCTAGGCCCGATTTCATTCCGGAAATAAACCCATGTATTTGAGTTAAATGGTCCCAATTCCCTCATGAGTTAATTTAATATGAATGGATGGCAGTCAAGAGGGTAATGTAAAAAGTTCATACTACCCTTCTATATCTGTGTATTCACTATTGTCAACAGAGCCATTTTTGTTGTTCATCTTCTTCGTCCAGGTGATATTTCTCGAATGTCGATTTTTTTATTTCTTCGTCTATTCTTACCGTCTTCTTCTTCCGCCTCCATTTCCGTTCAGCTTCCGTCGCCAACGGGTCAAAACTGGAAGATTGAGAGCTTCGATCGGTCTAATAAAGCGGCATCAGGTCGGATTGAAGCGGGTGAGTGAACAGGGAGTTAGCTAAAATTGCGAATGAGAGGCAAAATCAAAGTTTGGGTTATGACTTACGAGGTAGAATATTTTGGGCGATTGTTTAAGGTTCCAGAAATTATTAGTGATACTCAAGTGGAAATTAATTTCTCCAGTTTTAAGCAACAAATCGTAGGGTTAAAAATAAAGGTGGAGGAATTTGTATGGCGGTGGTAGTGGTTACCGGTGTAGAGATGTAAACACACACTCATCTTATAATTGTAAAGAAGGAAATACAAAACAAAACGTATTTCATATATGGAGTGTTTCAATGTTTACAATGCTTAAAATGCATAAGGAATACAAAGACTCTAATCTATATTTATAAACTAAGTAACAACTAGTAGTTAGTAACTAACCACTAACTATTCAAACTAACCAACAAAAGGAAGTTACAAAAGGAAACAATACATGTTTATTGTGCTTAGTATAAACACACTACTTTATATTACCCTTTACAACCGGCAAAGAAATGTTTCTACAAATTATGAGAAGATCCAATTATTATTATTATTATTATTTTTTATTTTTTTAGAAGATGCAATAAAAAAAATTATAATCAATGGAGGGTATTTTTGACAATTTACAATAAATTTAATTTTATCCCACAATCCAAACAACTTGAATATACATTATTATATAAACTTTAAAATTTCATCCATCATTCCAAACATAAATTTTAAATTAACTTTTTAAATTGTGAACAGTACAATCCTACAAAATTCTATCCTAATATATCTATCCTATCTACCGAACCAAACTAGACCTAAGAGATAGCTAGTACTAGTAGAATAATTGAGACTAAATAATCATAATGGAGGACACAGATAATTAAAAGAGCTAACACATAGAGATGTTTATTCGGGTTGGGCTAACCGGGCTGGCCCGTTTAACCCTGAAAAATACAGGGTTAGGGTTCATGAATTATAGGCCCGTTTAAAACCGGGCTTTGAAGAGAGGGGAGAGAGAGAGAGAGAAAAATTGAAAAAAACTTTGAAAAAAAAAATAAAAGAAAATATTGAGAAGACCTGTAAAAAAAAGAGAGAGCCCGGACCGGTTAGCCCGTGGGCTAAACCGGGCCAGCCCGCAGGGCTACAGGGCCAGCCCGCTAGCCCGACTTGTTACTTTTTTTTTTTTTTTTTTAATAAATAACCTAAGAACAAATTTTGGGTAATTTGACCAATAACCATAACTATAAGCATTAAGAAGTCAATTACCATCCATTTGTCATTATTACTATTTTTTATTAGATTATGATATTTGTTTAGCTTTATTTGGTCATATTAAGGACCAACGAGTTCTAGAATTGTGTTTAAATTATACTTTTTTTTCTCATTTACTAATTATTAACTAATTATGTATTTTTCTATTTTATTTACTTGTTGGACGTGCCAATTGAGACCTTTAATTTTAAATGAAAAAAAATTATTGTAGCCCGTTAGTGGCCCGCTAGGGTTAGGTCCCAACAATTGTAGGCCCGTTAAATATGAACCGGGTAAGGTCCTAACCCGTTCAGCCTGTAGCCCTGTAGGGCTGGCCCTATAGGGCTAGGGCCAGCCAGATAGACATCTCTACTAACACATATGTGAAATATAGAAATACGTCTAATTAAAATTTATTTAAAAAAAAAAAAATTGCGAGTCAAAAATTTGAATTCGGATCGCATAAAAAATTTGCGGGTCACAAGGTGGTGGTTTACATGTACTGCATGGTTAATATATTGTTACTACAAGGTCAAAGTATTAAAGTATTATTACTACAAGACTAAAAATGCATTTGTGAGAATACGTATGTGATCACCGTTAATGAGGTGATAGGAATGAATCACTATTTATAAGTATTTACAAGGAGATAAACATGGTAAATATAACAAACTATATCAAAGAGATATATACAAAGATATGGTCAAAATAAAAAAGATATTATTACTATATTTACATTATTCCCTATTACCCCCCGTCAAGCGATGCTGAGGATGAGGACGAACGCAGAGCTTGGATCGTAAAAATTCGAAGTTCGGCCGAGGAAGACTCTTAGTAAAGACATCGGCGAGCTGAAGGTTGGACGGGACGAATTGGGTGAGGAGGCGACCAGAGGCGACCAACTCACGAATAAAATGGCAGTCAATATCGATGTGCTTTGCTCGCTTATGGGCGACCGAATTTTGACTCCAAAATAAGACACTTTTGTTGTCGCATAGGAGAGTTGGGGCGGACACGGGGGAGTTGGCCAAGCTCCCGAAGAAGGTTGTTGACCCAAACGACCTCCTGAGCAGTGTTAACAAGCGCACAATACTCGGACTCATAGCTCGAGCGAGCAATAGTAGGTTGTTTATTTGCACTCCAAGAAACTAGGTTGCCGCCGAGAAAGATGGAATAATCGTACGTTGAACGCCGAGTGTCGGTGCATCGAGCCTAGTCTGCATCAGAGTATGCGACCAACGAGTAGTCACTATGTCGACCAAAAGTAAGGCCAAAGTTAATCGTGCCTTTAACATACCGTAAAATCCGTTTTACGGCGAGAAAGTGATCATCAGTAGGCGACTGAAGGAAGTGACTAACATGATTGACAGCATAAGACAGATCCGAGTGAGTGATAGTCAGATACTGAAGGGCACCAACAAGCGAACGATAAAGAGTGTGGTCGGCGAAGGGTGTCCCAGAGCGAACAAGAGATTCCCTCGCAGCAAGGGGAGTGGAAACAGGCTTGGAGTCAAGCAGCTCGGCACGAACGAGGATATCATGAGCGTACTTTGCCTGACTGAGAAAAAGTCCACTAGGAGTGTGCGAGACCTCAAGGCCGAGGAAGTACCTAAGGCGACCAAGATCCTTGATCGCAAATTCTTTGTCGACGAGACGAATGAAACATCGAATGACATTATGGTCACTCCCTGTCACAATAATATCATCGACATAAAGTAATAGGTACAAGGTAATTGTACTACGCCTGAAGTAGAAGAGAGAGGGATCTGCTCGAGTACAAACAAAACCCAAGGTCTTAAGGAAACTACTGAAGCGAACAAACCAGGCGAGGGGAGCTTGTCGAAGACCATACAGAGCTTTCTTGAGGCGACAAACATAGTTTGGGAAGTGAGGATCAACAAAGCCAGGGGGCTGAGCCATGTAAACGGTGTTTGTCAACTTCCCATGAAGAAAGGCGTTATTCACATCAAGTTGATGCATGTGCCACTAATTCCGAACAGCCAGACACAGGATGATGCGAACAGTTGCAGCCTTGACAACCGGACTGAATGTATGTGAGAAGTCAAGGCCAGGTACCTGAGAGAAGCCCTGGGCGACCAGACGAGCTTTGTAGCGATCAACAGTACCGTCCGCAAGATATTTGGTGCGAAAAACCCATTTCGAACCAACAATATTTGTAGAAGGTGGGCGAGGAACCAATTCCCAAGTTTGGTTAGCATGTAGAGCATCAAGCTCAGATTGCATGGCAGCCAACCAGTGTGGATGCTTAAGGGCAGATTTAAAACCCTTAGGCTCGGCAGAGGTGGAGAGGGCGGACAGGAGTTCGGTAGTCGCAATGTCGGCAATGTGTCGAGTCTTGAAAATCCCAAACTTGGCCCGAGTGATCATCGGGTGAGTTGAGGCAAGTGTAGGGCGAGTAGCAGGTGGTTGGGCAACTGGGCGAGTAACAAGTGGTTGGGTAGCAGGGCGAGCAAGTGGGGGCTGATCAGTTAGATGAGCAGCAGACACTTGAGCTGGCCGAGCAGGAGGCAAGACCGGTTCTGGAGGATCCGGACAAAGAATACAAGGAAGCTTGGGAGCAGCAACCGATGGTTTCAAAAAATAGCTGATCTCAAGGGAATCAACAGGCGAGGAAGAAGCAGGCTTGGCCGAGAATGGGAACACAGACTCATCAAACTGAGCATGGCGAGTAGTGTAGAAGCGGGAAGCGATCGGATCGTAACACTGAAACCCTTTGTGAGAGGAACTGTAACCCATAAAAACACACGGAGCACTGCGAGGAGCAAGCTTGTGGAGAGCATAATCCGAAGATATGGAAATACGCGACAACCGAATGTTCTGAAGTTTGCAAAGTTCGGAGCAGTGCCGAACAGAAGCTGAAAGGGCGACCTATCCCCAAGAACAGGGGTGGGCAAACGGTTAATAATGTAGACAACAGTGGAGAAAGCATCAACCCAGAAGTGAGCAGCTCGCCTGAAATAACGAGAGCCCAGTTTCAGTGACATGACGATGCTTGCGCTCAGTCCGACCATTCTGTTGAGGAGTGTAAGGACAAGAGATTCGATGATGAATGTCATGGTCGGCGAGGAAACTACGAACGCGACCATTAACAAATTCTGTACCACCATCACTCTGGAAGGCCTTAATATTAGTAGAAAATTGATTGCAAACAAAGGTGTGAAACCGCACGAACACATCAAAGAAGTCAGACTTGGCATGCAAAGGGTAGAGTCAGGTGAATCTAGAGAAATCATCCACAAAAATGACATAGTACCGAAAACCATCATTAGAAGCAACAGGGGCAGGTCCCCAAAGATCACAATGAACTAAATCCAAAACACGAGATGCTCGCTTCTCATTTAATGCAAAAGGTAAATGTTTACTCTTAGCCAATTGACACGGAGTACATAAGCCCGGTTTGGGCAAAACAGAAGTAAGGGACAACAAGCCCAATTTATTCAACAAATTAACTATAGAAATAGGAACATGACCTAATCTACGATGCCAACACTCAAAAGAAGCCTTCAGCGACGAGCTCCGTAGAGCAGCGACCAAGGCTGGAGTGCCCTGCTCCAGGGCATAGAGTCCTCGACTATGCCGACCCCTCGCCAAGGGTTGCTTGGTCGCCCGATTCTGGATGACAAATTAGTCATTAGTAAACTACATTTCAAAAAAAAAAAAGTGTTCAGAATATTTTTTAACTTGTAGTAGTACACTTTTGGATTTGTAGTGACAATATTTTGGTCACGTAGTAAAACAACACTTAAAAACGAAAATATATATTTTAACTAAGTTTGACCCCTGTTAATTCGCGTTGATCCGAGTTTGACTCACAAGTTTTTGCCTCAAGTTTATCTTAATTATCTATATTTCATGTATGAAATATTTCATATAAGTTTTGTGTAATTAAAATTGAGTAATGATTAATTTATTTTAAATTTCATTTTCTTATACTCCTTATAAAGTATAATGAAAATAAAGTGATATATATTTTTTCATTTATCACCACATCTATCATTTAAATTATTATTAATGAAGAATTATGTAAATGCACCAAATGAATTTTGTGTAAATAGATATTGTTGTGCATTGAAATTGGGGTTGAAATCATGTGGATAACATGGTTTGATGATTTATTTTGTTTAAATAAAAATTATGAGGTGATTTTCAATGAGAGTGTCTTGCCTTTAAGGGTGAGTAAGGGACACAATTGCCCTAATTAATACGTATACTTTACAAATCTCAATGAAATTGCTCAATGTTGATTATTAGACATTAAAATAAACAAAAAAAATCTAGTCATGAAAACATCACTGCACCCATAATAGTGGCCCCTTTCAATTTTACATATAAACTTTTAAATACATATTTATTTGTTGAATATCCAAACAATAATCATTCATTAAATAAAAATATTTTAAACATTTTACACACTTCTAAAAATAAAATAAACTGGAGTACATATTTTAAAACAAATCAAAAGGAAATATGGACCATCTCTTTAGAAATTCAATTTTGAATAACATATAATCCTATTTATTTTATGAGAAATTCTTTGGTTCCAAACCAAATTCCTTTGCCTTAGCTCTCCTTATACTCTAAATTAATAAAAATAAGCAAAAATTAAAATTTCCCAAGTTTTCAAGTTTGGAATTTGTATAGACAGGCCATTTGGTCCCAATAATTAAATATATTTGCAATTTAAGTTCAACAATATGGGCAAAAATAAAATAAAATTTAGAAGGTGGATCATGAACATCGCATAGCTGTGGAGGGGGTTAGAAAGTAGACAAATTCATGTTCGAGACAATGTTAATCGTGAATAATTAGTTTACTCACATATTTTTATCTATTTTTCTTAAAGTTGAACGCAATTCAACATCCGCATAACATGTCAGAGAAATCTTTGAAATGGAGATTGGGACGCTCATGCAAGTCATAAAAAATGATAAGTGTTAATTAATACGTGTTTAGTGTGTGCCTCAACTTGAATGTCAGTCTTAATGCTAAAAATGATAAGTGTTAATTAATTCTATATAATCATATCTTAGGTAAAAGAGTTAACGGTCTCTCCTTATCTCGCCCATTATAAACTGTCTGGTTAATTTATCTCCCAAGCTCACCACATTCAAATCATACATCATGAGTCTATCTTACATTACAGTCTTATTTGCGGGTATATCCCCTACTATCCTATACAGGGCCCGGTCCTAGGAATATCTGGGCCTGAATAGAACTTTAAAAAAGGGTCCCGTCTCTTCATATTTTTTATTTTAAACTAACTTATAAAATATAATGTAAAATAATTTTTAAAAGACTAACAATATATAAGTTTTAAAGGGCTAACAATATAGATTTTTTTTACACGTTTTAGATTTTTTAATTTTTAACTAATAGATTTTTTAAGATTTTAACTTATTTAATTAATTTTAAGAGATTTTTCAAATTTTTAATGTAATTATTATAATTTTTAGACATTTTAATGAGATTTTTTTTTATATAGACAATTTTATAATTTTTTTATTTTTTATACGAATAATTTTAAATTTTAATGAAATTTTAAGAAATTTTTTAATGTTATTTTTTTAATTTTTTAATTTAAAGGATGTAAATTGGAATATTTGCTCGAAATCTCAAATTTTTGACTTAAATTGGACAAAAATTTAAATGATATAAACTGAATTAGGCCTTTGTTGAGACTTTTTTCTTTCTAATTTTTCCTTCCCCCTTCACTATATATATATTATAAAAAATATCTTAAAACATGGGCCCCTAAAAAATTAAAATATTCCTGGGCCTGAATCGATCGCCTCGGCCTAACATTAGGACCGGGTCTGATCCTATACCCGCGTTTTACAATTTATTGAAATTAAAATCAATTTATTAAAATAATAATTTTAAATATTATATTAATTTTTATATCTTTTTCATTTTGTTAAACTATGTGAGAATAAACTTTTTTTTATTCTAATATATTTATAACATATACATATTTATAAATTTGAATCTATATTATTGTATTTATATTTTTATATATTATAATATTTTTTTAATATATTAATAAAATTATAATTTTAATTGTAAAATTAAAAATATTTTTAATAAGAGAGGGCATTATAAAATAATTTTGTATAGGTTATTATATGTAGGGTTTATAGTTATTTGTAGGATAAGATTTTAAAATTTTTAATCTAGTAGAACCATGTGCAATTTTTTAAAGAATTATGACATTTCCCCTATTTTCATGGCACAAAATAGTATTTAATTTTCCCGTCAAAACTTTCAAATATTAAAAACTATTATATTATAACAAATAATTGCATAATTTTCAACAACTAAGTCAGTGTACATTTTATCCACACTTCAATTAACTAATCAAATTTTATTGGAGATTTTATATTTTTTTTATTGACAATTACTAAATCTTTTTCGGTAAAGTTTATTAAATTATTCTAGAATACACTTACTATCTGATTTTTATTTTATTTTTATTGACAATTACTGAAAATTCTCAACAATACTCTACGTATCTTTAAAAAGTTTTTAAAATTATTTTAGAATACATTCACACTCTATATCTCAATAAAATTATACATATAGGTTGCTCTTGAGTTTGTGAGGGCTCTCATATAATCGAAAAGTCATATAATTTGTCATCTAATCAGAATCAACGAATACACAAAAAAGAATGACATTTGATCATAATCATAGAAAGAAAAAGAAATGACATTTAATCATAATCACATAAAGCAAAAAAAAAAGACATTTGATCATAATCATTGAAAGAAGGGCACACGGAACAAAAAAAACTATGTGACATCGAACTGATTTGTTTAAATGGACGGAGTGTTGGTCCTGAAAGGAGTATATAACAAGTGTATGGGGGGGGAATACACTTGTATGCAATTCTTTTCTAACTTTGATCAAACCAGAGGTCAGCAAGGTTGTCTTGGACAACTCTGCTGAAGAAGATTAACTCTTCTGAGATAATCAGACTACTAAGTACTATTGAGTACTTAGTTGATTGACTATCTAGGGGAGTTATATGTGCGGAATTATGGTTGGCCCTTTAAGTTTAGACTCCTTTAATTTCTGAAATCACTTAGTCAATGCAACACAGTTCAGTTTAGCTTCAGGGAACTTGTCCAAATCAGTTTTTCACAGTCTTTGAATATGTATCTTTGAAAGATCAGTTTTGTGTGCAGTGTTGAAGGAATGTAAGTACTTGTAAAGTAAATCAACACAAGAGTTTATAGTGGTTCAGAGACTCAAGCTCCTACATCCACTTTCCCTGATTTAACAGGATAATTCCTTCACTCTTGGAATTAACTTGTTTTATAGTGCCAAGGTGCACTTGATCAAGAACACCACTCCTTGGTGAATTGATCCCTAGGATGTCTAGAGTCCTAGTACCCTCTTCTCAACTCAGAACTGAACTGTTCTTCTCTCAACAGTCAGCTCCTACCACTTCTACTACAACAATCTTCTCACTTTCACTCTTGAAAGGGGTAAGGATTGAAGTAAGGTTCCAACTAATGAGATATCCTTTACAATGAAGATCAGTGTATAAGGATAGGATATCTCTCTAAGCTTGTGTATAAGTATACAATTGAGTTCAGCTTAGAAGAAGTGTATAAAGACTAAGATAGTCTCTTTGAAAGCTTGAGAGCACTTGTCAACTTGTAGGATTGTTGGATTTTCTTGTCAAGGTTAAGGTGCTTTCAAATGGTCTTCACACTTCTGTATTTATAGACAAGATGGAGGATTTGCCCGTTGGAGAGGCAGCCCCAAATTGCTATAAATGTCTTCCTTGAGTTCTTCAAACTGGAAGACAGATTCTTGATAGTGACATGTCCTCATTTGGGTAATAAACGGCTGTAACAGTTTTGTCTTCATTCTGCAGCACTTTTCCCAATGTTTGACTTCTTGTTAGGACTTGGACATGGCTTCTGAAGGTTGATCCAATGATAGGACAACATTCCTTATCATCTGGACAACTCTCCTTATCACTATCAGTAGTTTTGCTTTTCAGCATGGTTGGCTTGCTCTTCTTCAGATGACTTGGCTCATTCCCTTTATTTCTCTTGTGTATGGTCTTAGCTCATTCCTTTGAGGACCTTTAGGGACATGTTGTCTCAATCTCTTCAGCATAGTTGTCTTCAGGCTTTCAGAGCACTTCATCTTGATCAATTTAGCTGAGACAACTCCTCTGGACAACTCTTCTGATCAGCATGGTTGGTCTTTTTTGTATCAGAGCACTTTCTACTTTAGAGTTGGCTTATCTGGACAACTCTCCTGACCAAAACCTTTGAGTAGTCTTGTCCTTTTGAGCTAGGTAGGTTTGTTCTTGCATATGGCTAGCTTCTTTGGACAACTCTCCTGATCAGAGCTTTATGAACATTTTCTCTGGACAACTCTCCTGATAAAATCATCTTCATTTGACTTGTCCTTTTGAGCTTTACAATCTTGTTTTTGTATAAGAACATCTTCTGTGGACAACTCTCCTGATAAGAGCATCTTAGATTTCATAGAGTGTTCTTACTCTTAAGTGATTGTTCCAGAATTTGAGCCTTGGGGGGACTTGATCTTGATCATCTTCAAAGCATAGGTTCCCCCTCAAATTGTGCATCTAATTGTCTAAGAGCTGCCTAACAATTCAGCTTCTCATCTAGCCTTATGCTATATGTTCTAACATTTCTAGAACATATTCATTTATAATTTAGGCATGTCTCAGGGGGTTTTTGGTATTCAATCAAAACATAGCTCATTTTATTCCCAACAGTTTCCCCCTTTTTGATGATGCCAAAACCTATACAACTTAAGCAAAAGTGACTTTTCTACACCTATTTCATGTATCTTCAGAAGACATGACTGAGGTCAATATTCCTGAAAAATAATGTGTTAGTGTATTCACTGTTTTTGTTGCAAGTAGGTTTCAAGATAGGCATAGAGAGATTTTCTGTAAAAGTGTATCTTGATTCAAAAGTAGTTCAACTATCATTCATATAAGAGATCATTACAGGCATGTTGATAGTTGAATTTAACATATCAGAGCATGAATCATCAACACTAAATACAATAGAGCATTATATTCTAACTCTACTAAGCATATCAGAGCATAAGCACAAAAATCAGAGCACCAATCTTGTATCAGAGCAATCCATAATCAGATCAGAGCGAACAGATTAACACATCAGCAAACTTGACCATATTTCAGCATAGTTGATCATTCAAGTAAGGTCAGAAGACTTAGCCATTTCAAAGATCATCCTCAGGAGGTGGCAGCATTCCATACTGTGCCCACACTCTTCTTTTTAGTGCCATGGCTTCTTGGTTGGTTCCCTTAGGTCCAAGAGCCATCTTGTTCAGCTTAAGGATCTCAGTGAATTCCCTCAGAATTCTTGCTTGGTCAATCCATCCTTCAAGCTTTGGAGGCATGTAAATGATTGGCTTGGGAGCTGTGAGTTCAAATCTTGCAATGTCAGCAGCTGCAAGTAGTTGTTGATACAACTCTCTGTAGTATTCCAACATGAACTCAGTGAAGGCAGAGTTTGCATCTCCTCCATTCCATCTGTCAATGACATAATAGTCATAGACAAACTCCCTTTTGGCTTCTTCCCATGTGTCATTCAGTTGAATTGGCACCCATTTATCCAAGTGTGGATATTTGGTGTCCATTGGGATTAGAAGCTGAGGCTTCATCTTGCTGTATGTTGCTCTTCTCCTTCTTGGTTTCTGAAAGTTTGCTCTTCTTTCATCTCTTGCTCTGTTGGCTTCTTCCATCAGATCCATTTTCTCTTGGGCCCTCATCATGGCCAGTTTTTGTTGTGTTTCAGGATCTTTGCCATATCCTTCATGAAACAGTTTTGATGGATCAAGAGCTAGGACTGTTGTCTTCTTCTTAGGTTCAGGTCCAAATCCTTCAGCAAACAACTCTTCAATGTCTTCAGAGGACTTGGTACCTTCAGCAGTTTTTCCAGTTTCAGAAGATTTGTCCTCTTCAGTGGATTTGGGCTCTTCAGCAGTTTTGGCTTTCTTTGATGTAGGCTCATCCTCATCAATTCTGAATTCAGGTGGAAGATCAAGGCTGCTAGGAAAGTCAGTGAATTTCTCAATTTGTCTCTTCTTTCCTTGGGCCTTCTTGATCTTTCCTCTGGTTTGGACACCTTCAGCATCTTTGTCCAAACCTGACACTTCACCACCTGGTCTTTGCTGTTTCCTTGCCCTTTCTTCTTGAGCTGAGGCCATTGAATTCTTCAATGCCAATGCTAACTGCTCCTCTTCATCCAAATCTTCCAAGTTCAGCATTTCTGGCTCTTTTCCCTTTCCTTCAGGGACTTTGTCTTTCCCTTTCACTGGACTCCCAATCACCAAGGCACCTTTTGCTCTAGCTCTTTCCCTTTCCCCCTTTTTGGCAGCATCAAAGCACTGGGGCTTTAGGTCACTCATGGTTGAGGCCATCAGGGATTGGGCCTGGTTTAGGGACTTCATCTCTTCCAACAGATATACATTCTCATCATGTATATTTTGCATCCTATCACTGCTCAAGCTAAGGAAGGCTAGAACAGGCTTCATCTTTTGTTGGACAACCTCCTCCAAGGTTGCTTTGAGAGATGTATCCAGTTTGTCTTTTAAGAGCTCAGTGAGGTTGGCCACTGCACCTTCAGCAATGTTGGCCAACACTTCTTGGGAAAATTTTTCTGAGGCAGCTTTGACCATAGCTAGCCTTTGCTCTTCAGCTCTTCTCTTTTGTAGTGCTGTCTTCTTTCCAAGAGCTTGCTTGACAGTTAGCCTGAGAGCTTTGACATTAGCATTGTGATTGTCTCTCAGCAGCTTCTGTTCTTTCTTGACCTCCTCTGAGATGGCTTCCATGGTTGATTTGGCACTTTGAACTTCAGTGGAGATGGTTTGGAGACCAGATTCTACACCACTGATTCTTGCCTCAAGAGTTGGGAGCACAACATCTTCAGAGCCAGTGAGCCTCATTTCTACAGATGCTAGAGTCCTTCCTTGCTCATTCAATGCTCCTGAAGTTTCAGCATGAGCAGATTGGACTTGATGAGCCAAGGAGTCCAACTTCTCTGATTGCATTCCAAGTAAGGCTTGAGCTGAGCCTGTGTCAACTTGGATAGGGGCATCTGTGAGGAACTCATCTGCAAAAATTTGGTCAAGAGATATACCTGCAACATCAGATAAATCAAACAAGTTAGGAAATAAGCACTCATCACCCTCAATTTCTTTTGCATAAGACTCTGATACATCAGCAGTCTTCTTCTCATTTTCAACTTTTTCTTTTCTCCCTTCTGTAATAATGATCTCACTCAAGGAATCAGGCCTCCTCTCATCAAGGGATTCTTGAAGTTCAGATTTGACTTCAAGAATAACCTGTCCTTCCTCACTTATTCCACCCTCATTTGGTGGTACACTCACTATCTTAGTGATGACTACCTCTCTTTCATCCTCAACTCCCTCTGATTTTTCAACTAATCTTTCCTTTTCAACTCCTTCTCCTAAACCTGCAACATCTCCACCTTCATCAAGGTTCAGAGATGGCAGTTGTGGGGAGATCACAGTGCTCATATCAGCAGCCACTGAGTCATCCTGAATGATTAAGGGCTGATCAATGTCCAACTCTTCTGACACTGAATAGGCCTTAATCAAACTAGCCTCTAGTACAGGAACCTCAACATCTGTAGGCTGTGCCTTGGGTTCAGAAGAACCTTCATTGGCAGATGTGTCTTTGGTTGTGTTACCACCCTTGGTCAACACCTCTGAAGGTACAGAGCCTTTCCTATGATAGGTTTTGGGAGGATTGGAAAGTCTATCTGCTACAGAAGACTTGGGTTGAAAGGGTTCAGGGAGGTTGGCTTGAGGGGTTTCAGGAGGGTTGGGATTTGAAGGGTTTGAGGGATCATCAGGGGAATCATCATCATTAGAACCACTGTCAGGGTGTTTGATTCCCTTGGCTTTGCTTTCTTTCTCCTCTTCAATCTTATTGGCTACCAACTTTGCAAAAATCTCCTCATCAATGAGGAATCTTGTCTTTGAAACTCCAGCAAAGTGTAGCAATCTGTTCTCCTCTATTTGCCACCAGTTTGCACCTTTATCTTGGATGACTTGTGATATCTCCATCATAGATTTATCTTTTACATCAACAAGCATCCTCAAATCATGAAAGGCCTTCTGAATTCTTGGAAATTCAGCAAGTTGTGGATACAAACTGTCCACAGTAGCCTTGGCTCCTCCTCTGAGCATACTTTCAAAAGTATACTCCTCCTCATCTCCACTTGAATGGGGACTTTGGGTTATAGGGGAGTTGGCTCTGGGTTCTCCTAATGTGGCTTTAGGGAGATTAAGTTCAGGGATCTTGGCCTCAGATGGGTTGGGTACAGTAGAAGGATCTTCAGTTGCTTTAGAGAGCAATGAATCTGAAGGGGCTTTACTCAGGGGGGTTGGCTCATGAAGTGCATGCTCTAAGAGCTTTGAATAGTTGAGCATGGATGAGTCAAGGGGAGACAGGAGTCTTGTCTCATCTACTGCTAAGTCAGCAAGCACATCTATGCCACTTCTTTGTTCATTCCCTTCAGGAGAGTATCTCTTAGTGAGATTTACAGGGGTAATGGGTTGGTTGGAAGGGGTAACATGGGTTTCAGGGGAGTTGGGCTCAAGATATAGAGTTTCAGGGAGGTTGGCCTCTATGGGTTGACCTTCAGGGACTTTGGATTCTGGAGTTCCAGAACCAGATGAATTGGTCCTTGACATGGATTTGGCCCTGCTTTCAGCTCTGCTTTCCCTTAGAGCCAATTGAAGAGACCTCTCTTCTTGCAGCTCCAACACCTTTTCAGTAGGTTTGGCCCTTCTCTTGCTGGCCCTGCTACTTCCACTTCCTTCCTTCTCAGGGACAACTTCCCTGATTCTCTTATCACCCTTAGACTTTTGTCTAGTCTCATTGTACTTTTGCCTGAGTTCTTCTGAATGATCAGATGGCACTTGTACACCTTCTCTAGCAACTTCTTCAATTTCAGCTGAAGCATCTGAGTTCTCTTCTGAGATTCTCTGAGACATTTTTCTTGTCTTTACAGCCCTGACCTTTGTCCTCTTTTTCATCTTAGGCTTCTCTTCCTCCTGTTCTTCAGCAGGCTTGGCCAGTAGCATCCTTCTTTTCTCAGTTTTCTTACTGAGCTTTCTGAACAGGATCTTTTGGGCTGGGAGGGGCTTTGCAAAGGTCTGCATCTGGGAATAGTGGGAAAACCTCTCAATCAACAAGCTTGCCCTGGTGCAATACTTGATTTTCCCTTCTAGCACCACCTTGTTGTGGGCTTTCACTTTAAATTTAGCCTTCTCCTTCATCATCTCAGACATGATGAAGGTCCTCCAATCAAACTTGATGCCCTTATCACTGGCATCAATAATGGCAGCCATGATTCTGATCCTTGGCTGGCTGACCTGCTCTAGGCTTCCAGTGTTGCTTAGGAGGCTCTTAGCAACTACCTCAAACAGATTGAGAAACTCTGGCTTGAGAGTTTTCTTGTTTTGAGTTGAGGAGAGAGGGCCTGGAATTAATAACCACTCTTGGGCTATTTCCTCTTCATGTCCAGTGCCATACACTTCTGGATTCCTTCCCTCATAAGGCAATCCAAAGGCTCCTTCCAGATCCTCTGAGGAGAATTTCACTCTGTGGAATCTCTCCTCCTCCTCTCCTTCTGCAGTGTAAGCTAACCTGGTTGAGACTTCTCCATCTTCAGGTTTGCCTCTCCACTTCAGGAAGGCAAAGAATTCTGCCATGTAACTCTCCAAGCAAGAGCTTGGTCTTTCTTCCAAGAACTTTTGGAGACCAGCTCTTCTCAACCATCTTAGGGTTGGAGTAATCTCAGGTTCTTCACTTTCAAAAGAAATAATAGGCTCAAAGTGAAGATTGGTTTTGTTGCTTAGATAGGCAAAATCTAGGTCTAGATCCTTGTTGGAGAAATCAACAAGCATCTCAGGTCTAACCTTGGGGGCCATTTGAAATTTGCAAAAAAAAGTTTGATGAAGAGTGAGAGAGTTTGAAGAACTTTTGAGTTAGGGTTTCGAATGCTTGGGGAAGAAGTGTTTGTGGGTATCTTAAGACTTGTGAATATTCTAAAAAGAATGTTTGTCAATGAGTTGGTAAGGTCTTGATACAATTCAAAGGTGGACAAAAATGGAAATCCAAAATGGACGGCTAGGATTGATTTCAGGGGAGTTGTCCATTTTTGATCCAATGGTCAAAAACCAATGAAACAGTGAAATAACTGTTTTATTCAAAACATGGGTGGTTTTAAATGTTTGTTTAAGGCTGGGGATTTTTCGAGATAGATCATGTCCCAAAAAGTTTAATGCAAACAAGAGTTATATCTTGGCATTTAATGCATGGAAAGTGACCTTTTGGGTGGGAGACAAATTAAATCCCAAAAAGGTGAAAACTGTATTTCAAAGGGACAGATTTCGAAATAGGTATTGATCACCAAAAATAGGTGCTTATCAAACCAAGGGATTTGTTTGATAGCCAGGACAACTTATCTGACCCTACATGGACAAGTGTCCTGAAGAAAGGTGGACAAAGGTCCTGAATGTTAATGGACAAGTGTCCTGAAGAGGTAAGGTCATGTTTCTGAATTTCAGTAGACTTGACCAAGTCTGCTGAAGTTTGATTTTGTTTCCCCCTTAATCAATGAGCTTCTTTGGACTTATTTGTCCAACTTCCCTGGATCAAGTAATCCCAACTCTGCTGATAGCTCCAGAAATCTTGCCTCTGCAAGTGGCTTGGTTAATATATCAGCTTTTTGATGGTCTGTGTGAATTTTCACTAGCTTGATATCCTTCTTCTCCACATGGTCTCTAATGAAGTGGTGCTTGATGTCCACATGCTTGCATCTTGTGTGTAAGACAGGATTTTGTGATATAGCAATGGCACTATTGTTATCACAAAATATTGGCACTTCAGTAGAGTTGACTTTGTAGTCTCTTAGTTGTTGTCTTAACCATAGGATTTGAGCACAACAACTTCCAGCAGCAACATATTCAGCTTCAGTGGTGGAAGTGGCCACTGTGTTCTGCTTCTTGGAGAACCATGAAATAAGCTTGTTGCCTAAGAATTGACAAGTCCCTGAAGTGGACTTTCTGTCAATCCTACATCCTCCATAATCAGCATCTGAGTAGCCAGTTAGCTCAATATTGTCATCAGCAGGGTACCAAAGGCCTAGATTCTCAGTGCCTTTGAGGTACCTCAAAATCCTCTTTGCAGCCTCAAGGTGGCTTTTCTTAGGATTTGCTTGAAATCTGGCACAAACACCTACTGCAAAGGTGATATCAGGTCTGCTGGCAGTGAGATAGAGGAGTGAACCAATTATTCCTCTATACTCAGTAGAGTTGGTTGGAATACCACTCTCATCAGGATCCATCTTCCAATTTGTGTTCATTGGGATCCTTACTGGCTTGCTAGTTGTACACCCAAACTTTTTGATCATCTCTCTGGTGTACTTAGCTTGGTTGATGAAGATTCCTTCTTTAGATTGCTTGACTTGTAGACCCAAAAAGAAGTTCATCAACCCCATCATTGACATCTCAAATTTGCTTTGCATGAGCTTGGAGAATTTCTCACACAGCTTCTCATTAGGAGATCCAAAAAATAAATTTGGACAAGCAAGATGTCCTCTCCTTCAGAGATTCTGAAGAGAGTTCTGTCCACAGTTCCCTTGGTGAATCCATGATCCAAGAGGAATTGTGACAGTGTATCATACCAAGCCCTAGGGGCTTGTTTGAGTCCATATAGAGCCTTTTTGAGTCTGTAAACTTGGTTTCCAACTTCAAAACCTGGTGGTTGCTCCACATAGACTTCTTCTTTCAAGACTCCATTCAGAAAGGCACTCTTGACATCCATTTGGTATACTTTGAACCTCTTGTGGGCTGCATAGGCTAGAAAGAGCCTTATTGCTTCTAGCCTTGCCACAGGTGCAAATGTCTCATCATAGTCAATGCCTTCATGTTGGCAGTATCCTTTTGCCACTAGTCTTGCTTTGTTTCTGACAATCACATCATTTTCATTCTTCTTGTTCTTGAACACCCACTTTGTTCCAATAACATCTTGATGTGAAGGTCTATCCACCAGCTCCCATACTTCATTTCTGGTGAATTGGTTTAGTTCTTCCTGCATGGCTGTGATCCAATTGGCATCTTGAAGTGCTTCCTCAACATCACTTGGTTCTTGTTCTGACAAGAAACAACAGAAAAGAGCACTTTCACCATGGAATCTTCTTGTTTTGACTCCAATACTTGGGTCACCAAGTATTAGATCAGTAGGATGGTCAGATAACCAAGTCCTTCTTTTTCTGATCTCTTCAGTAGAGTTGTCCTCTACTGAAGTTGAGTCATTTTGATCATAGAATTCAGGATAATTTAATGCAGGATCTAATTCAGGATCATAATCAGGGATGTTGTCCTCAATGTCAGGGACATTGGCATTTTCAACATTTTGAGTTCCCCCTTGATTATTTGATCCATTGACTACCTCAGCAGGAACTGCTTCTTCATTGGTAGTTGTTACCTGGATGTGAACTGGGATTGGTTCATTCAGTTCACCATTTCCATCTGTGGGATTTGTTTCAGGAAGGTTGCCTTCAGGATGGTTGTCCAGTATTGTGTGTTCAGGTAGATTGGGTTGGACAACATCTATGAATTCAGTGTCTTTGTCTTTTAGGCTTAATCTGGTTGTCCTCTGTGTGATTTCTTCAGGTTCCAAATGGTCATTCCTGATCTCAAAGATAGATTCATCAAACACAACATGAGGTGTTTCTTCCACTATAAGGGATTTCTTGTTGTAGACTCTGAAAGCTCTGCTGATTTGAGAGTATCCAAGGAATACTCCCTCATCAGCTTTGCTGTCAAAGGCTTTCAACTGTTCTTTCCCATTATTGTGAATGAAACATTTACAACCAAATATATGAAAGTATGACACTTTAGGCATTCTTCCTTTCCATAGTTCATAGGGGGTTTTGCCTTGCCCCTTAGTGATCAAACATCTATTTTGAGTATGGCATGCAATGTTTATAGTTTCAGCCCAAAACCTCTTAGGTAAATTTGAGTCAGCAATTAGAGTTCTAGCAGCTTCTTTTAAAGTTCTATTCCTTCTTTCTGCAACTCCATTTTGTTGGGGAGTTCTAGCTGCTGAGGTTTCATGAGCTATTCCATTTGATGTGCAGTACTCATTGATGTATGAATTAATGAACTCAGTGCCTTTATCAGATCTTATCTTGATAATGCTAAGGCTTTTCTCATTTGACAATCTCTTGAGAAGTTCAGGTAGTTTGACTTGTGTTTCCTTCTTATTAAGGAGAAATACTACCCATGTGAACCTAGAGAAGTCATCTACTACCACTAATGTGTATTTTCTACCATTTATGCTTGAAGGGGTAATTGGTCCAAACAGATCCATATGTAGAAGTTCAAGTACCCTTTCAGTGGATATGACTGGTTTTCCTTTGAATGAGGCTTTAATCTGTTTTCCTTCTTGACATGGTTTACACACATGTTCTTTAATGAAAACCTCATTAGGTAGTCCTTTAACTAATGCATTTCTAGCAAGTTTATTCATAGATTTGAAGTTCAGGTGGTTTAGCCTTTTATGCCATAACCAACTTTGTTCACTAGAACTTTTAGCAATAAAACATGCAGCATCAGTAGACTTGTCCCAGTCTGCAAAATACACATTTCCCTTCCTAGTTCCAGTCAATAGAGTTTGTTGAGTTTTATCTTTAATTAGACACTTTCCACTTGAGAACTCAACATTAAAATCTTTATCACAGAATTGACTGATACTCAGGAGGTTATATTTGAGACCAGCTACATAAGATACATTGGTTACTTTGATGTTACCAATCATCAAAGTACCATAACCTTTTGTTGTTGCTTGTGAGCTGTCTCCAAAGGTGACATTTGGGCCTTCTTTTTCAATAAAATCAGAGAGGAGTTCCTTGTTTCCAGTCATGTGCCTTGAGCATCCACTGTCAAGGTACCATGCTGTCTTTTTGTTCATGCTCCTCTTCTTGTGGCCCAGTGGTACCTGCAATTAGATAGATTTAGGTACCCTTTGAGTTTTTGGGTCCTGAGAGGTTAGCTGTACCTTTGGGAACCCAAACTTGCCTAATAACCCTGATTGATTCAAGGTGGCTAAGTTGATTTCTTAGTGCATCAACATACACTATCCTTCCCTTAAATGCCTTTGGGAAAGTATGTGTGAATGTGTTAACTCTGTAAATTTCAGATGAGTTGTCCATTCTTCTGAGTTTAAGAGTTCTTTGTGCAGCTTGTTGAAATCTTTGAGGAAAGGTTTTCTTATGACCATTACCCTTTGGCATGAGGGGTTTTGGTTGTCTCATTTTATTCTTCCTTAGAGGATGGTTTTCCTTAGGTCTATTCAGCTGAGGCTTTCTCAGATGAGTTGGCCTAGGCTGATTATACCTTGGATAATTCCTCTGAACATTGTTCAGGAGAGTTGCCCTGCCATTGGGTCTACTCTGCTGACCAATATTCCTCTTGTGTTCAGGAGCTTTGGCCATTTCCTTAGGTTTTGGCCTATTCTCCTGAATCACTTGAGTAGGCATTTCATTCAATTTGCCCTTTCCTTTGTTCAGTGGCTGAATTACTTCATTTTCAGCTTGTTGTGCCACTGACTTAACAAAGATTCTCTTAGTGTTACTTGTGGATGCAACACTAAGACAAGGTGAAGATTCAAATGGATCAAAACCTAATCCACTTCTTTGAGCCATAGGTCTTTGATAACTTTGAATTTCCTCTATTGCTCTAGAGGATTTGTTCAAAGCAGACATCTTTAATTTCAGGCTCTCTTCACTTGATTTAAGAATATCATACTCATGTGAGAGATTTTCAAATTTGGCATTTAGGATTTTAAGTTCAAATTCTTTTCTCTTCTGAGAGAGAAGTTGATCATCAATCTCCTTTTGTTGGTCAACTATCCTGAGATTTGCTTCCTCAAGCTTTCTCAAGGCTTGTTGATACAACTCAGTAGACTTGACATCAACAGCTACCTCAGAGTTTTTAGAAAGTGCAATAGCCAATCTTTCATTTTCTTTCACACAATTATCATGAAATTCTTGTAATCTAGTGAAATCTTCCATCAACTTTCCCAAGGAAAGTTTCAGGTTAACCTCACTAGTGTTTTGTGAGATGAATGATGGTGAACTAGAAGTAGAGGATACCTCATCATCCTCAAGAGCCATGTTGCAAACATCATCTTCATCATCACTGTTGGAGAATAGTCCATCAGAAGAGTTGAAGCTTTCAGCACTATCAGATTCTTCACCAGCCATCATGGCCTTTCTATTGGTGAACTTTCTGTCTCTTTTAGCTTGTCTCTCTCTTCTTTCTTTAGAGCTCAATTCAGGGCAGTCATATTGGAAGTGCCCTTTCTTTTTGCAGTTGTAACACAGATCTTCATCATCATCCTTCTTGGATTCATCTCTTCTTTTAGATGATGAGGGTTCAGCTCTACTGGATCTTCTCCTATCAGAGGACTTGTCCTCTGATCTTTTCTCTTCAGGCTTTTTGTCCTCAGCCTGATCTTCAGGGGAGTTGTATCTTCTCCTGAATTTGTTGTCTTGGTAGAATTTCTTGTATCTACCAAACCTTGTGTTGAGCTTGTCAAACCTTCTAGCCATCAAGGCTAGTTCTTCCTTCATTTCAGTCTTAGAGACTGACTTTGATGATCTGGGAGTGGGTTGCATTTCTGGTTCAGCAACTTTGGCTTTGAATGCCACTCCCTTGGTAGGATTTGAAGGTTCCTCAACAGGCTTTCTTCTATTGAGGTCAAACTCATAGGCTTTAAGTTCTGAGAATATTTGTTGCATGGGCATAGTGGAGAGATCTTTGGTATTCTGCATCATCACAGCATAGACATCCCACTTTTGAGTGAGACTTCTCAAAATCTTTAATCCAACCTCTCTCTTGGTGTAGACCTTGCCCAATGAGTTTATTTCATTCATCACATCAGTGAATCTACCAGCAAATTTGTCAATGGACTCTTCAGACTCCATTGAGAATTGTTCAAACTTCTGCACAGCAACTTGGAGCTTGTTCTCCTTGATTTTTTCAGTGCCCTCACACATTTCAGCAAGGGTATCCCAAATTTCTTTGGCTGTTGTGCAGTGGTAGACTCTTCCCATGATTGCATCTGGAATTGTTTGATAAAGGGTATTCATGGCAAGATACTTCAGATTATCTTTCCTCTTTTCATCAGCAGTGAAGTCATCCTCATCCTTGGGAATCAGTTCCCTTACATCAGCTTTTTGTGCATCTGTTACCCTGGGGTTAGTTTGAGTAAACACAAAAGGTCCTCTTGTGATTACTCTTAACATGTCTGTATGAAGAGATGCAAGATGAGCCCTCATTCTAATTTTCCAGAATTCATAATTGTCTATTGAAAACATGGGCAGTTTGTGATGAGAAATGTGATTGACTGGATTTGTGGCCATGTTGTCTAATCCTTGAACAGCAGGTGGAGGAACAGCATTGTTGTTGGCCATATCTCACAAATAATCAGTTAGTTACTAAATGATGGATTTCAGAAAGAGATCAGTTCAGTGACCACACAAATGTGAGAGTTTTGAAAATCAAGATGGATTTTCAGAAGCAGTGGTCTTTGAACCCCTGCTCTGATACCACTTGTTGGTCCTGAAAGGAGTATATAACAAGTGTATGGGGGGGGAATACACTTGTATGCAATTCTTTTCTAACTTTGATCAAACCAGAGGTCAGCAAGGTTGTCTTGGACAACTCTGCTGAAGAAGATTAACTCTTCTGAGATAATCAGACTACTAAGTACTATTGAGTACTTAGTTGATTGACTATCTAGGGGAGTTATATGTGCGGAATTATGGTTGGCCCTTTAAGTTTAGACTCCTTTAATTTCTGAAATCACTTAGTCAATGCAACACAGTTCAGTTTAGCTTCAGGGAACTTGTCCAAATCAGTTTTTCACAGTCTTTGAATATGTATCTTTGAAAGATCAGTTTTGTGTGCAGTGTTGAAGGAATGTAAGTACTTGTAAAGTAAATCAACACAAGAGTTTATAGTGGTTCAGAGACTCAAGCTCCTACATCCACTTTCCCTGATTTAACAGGATAATTCCTTCACTCTTGGAATTAACTTGTTTTATAGTGCCAAGGTGCACTTGATCAAGAACACCACTCCTTAGTGAATTGATCCCTAGGATGTCTAGAGTCCTAGTACCCTCTTCTCAACTCAGAACTGAACTGTTCTTCTCTCAACAGTCAGCTCCTACCACTTCTACTACAACAATCTTCTCACTTTCACTCTTGAAAGGGGTAAGGATTGAAGTAAGGTTCCAACTAATGAGATATCCTTTACAATGAAGATCAGTGTATAAGGATAGGATATCTCTCTAAGCTTGTGTATAAGTATACAATTGAGTTCAGCTTAGAAGAAGTGTATAAAGACTAAGATAGTCTCTTTGAAAGCTTGAGAGCACTTGTCAACTTGTAGGATTGTTGGATTTTCTTGTCAAGGTTGAGGTGCTTTCAAATGGTCTTCACACTTCTGTATTTATAGACAAGATGGAGGATTTGCCCGTTGGAGAGGCAGCCCCAAATTGCTATAAATGTCTTCCTTGAGTTCTTCAAACTGGAAGACAGATTCTTGATAGTGACATGTCCTCATTTGGGTAATAAACGGCTGTAACAGTTTTGTCTTCATTCTGCAGCACTTTTCCCAATGTTTGACTTCTTGTTAGGACTTGGACATGGCTTCTGAAGGTTGATCCAATGATAGGACAACATTCCTTATCATCTGGACAACTCTCCTTATCACTATCAGTAGTTTTGCTTTTCAGCATGGTTGGCTTGCTCTTCTTCAGATGACTTGGCTCATTCCCTTTATTTCTCTTGTGTATGGTCTTAGCTCATTCCTTTGAGGACCTTTAGGGACATGTTGTCTCAATCTCTTCAGCATAGTTGTCTTCAGGCTTTCAGAGCACTTCATCTTGATCAATTTAGCTGAGACAACTCCTCTGGACAACTCTTCTGATCAGCATGGTTGGTCTTTTTTGTATCAGAGCACTTTCTACTTTAGAGTTGGCTTATCTGGACAACTCTCCTGACCAAAACCTTTGAGTAGTCTTGTCCTTTTGAGCTAGGTAGGTTTGTTCTTGCATATGGCTAGCTTCTTTGGACAACTCTCCTGATCAGAGCTTTATGAACATTTTCTCTGGACAACTCTCCTGATAAAATCATCTTCATTTGACTTGTCCTTTTGAGCTTTACAATCTTGTTTTTGTATAAGAACATCTTCTGTGGACAACTCTCCTGATAAGAGCATCTTAGATTTCATAGAGTGTTCTTACTCTTAAGTGATTGTTCCAGAATTTGAGCCTTGGGGGGACTTGATCTTGATCATCTTCAAAGCATAGGTTCCCCCTCAAATTGTGCATCTAATTGTCTAAGAGCTGCCTAACAATTCAGCTTCTCATCTAGCCTTATGCTATATGTTCTAACATTTCTAGAACATATTCATTTATAACTTAGGCATGTCTCAGGGGGTTTTTGGTATTCAATCAAAACATAGCTCATTTTATTCCCAACACGGAGGATATTAAAATGAAAAGGAAAAGTAAGGTGTTGTGTTGTTGGACTTGTAGAAGCTGACGCATTTTATTTGCATCAGCTATAAGAATATTTGTGTCAAATTTTGTATTTCACTGTCGGACGTTATGTTATAAAATTAGCACACTCCATAATAAAAGGGTGACATGTGTTAAAAGATTTATCAAGTGTAATAAAAAAAATGGCAAAATCTCTTTATAAAAAAAAGGTTCGAAACTTAATATTATAATTAGGGAAAAATCTCATATGCACACGCGTGCAGGTGCACACATTTTTTTCTTTCTTTCTCTCACTTCTCCCTTCTTCCCCTTTTTTTAATGGCGGACCTGCAAACTTCCGCAAATATCTCGCATTGGTATTCTCACAGCTACTCTTTTTTTTCATTCTCTTTCTTCAATGGCAGAACTATAAACTTCTCATATTCTCACATCTACTTTCTTTTTTTTTCTCTCTTTCTTCTCCCTTCTTCTCCCCCTTTTTTTTTTTCTTTCTCTTTCTTCTCCCTTCTTCCCCTTTCTTCAATGGTGCAAACTTTCCCAAATATGGTATTCCCACAGCTACTTTTTTTTTTTTTCTTTTCTCTTTCTTCTCCCTTCTTCCCCTTTCTTCAATGGCGGAACTGCAAACTTCCCCAAATATCTCGCATTGGTATTTGATTATTTCTGCTGATCTCTACCTTCATTATTTTGTCTCCGTGTTTCCTTCTTTTTAAATCTGTAAACCCAAGACAAGGAAGTTATTGTCTCCAATTTCGATGAAACTGAAAACGACGTCGGCGGCGACGGAAAGACGGATAATTGAAAAGTGGTAGATATTTTAACTGAAAAGTGTTGTTTTTATTATTGAAAAGTGGTAGATATTTTAACTGAAAAGTGTAATTTTTATTATTGAAAAGTGGTATATATTTTAACTAAAAAAGTGCAATTTTTATAATTGAAAAGTGGTAGATATTTTAACTGAAAAGTGTAATTTTTATTATTGAAAAGTGGTAGATATTTTAACTGAAAAGTGTAATTTTTATTATTGAAAAGTGGTAGATATTTTAACTGAAAGTGTAATTTTTATTATTGAAAAGTGGTAGATATTTTAACTGAAAAATGTAATTTTTATTATTGAAAAGTGGTAGATATTTTAACTGAAAAGTGTAATTTTTATTATTGAAAAGTGGTAGATATTTTAACTGAAAAATGTAATTTTTATTATTGAAAAGTGGTAGATATTTTAACTGAAAAGTGTAATTTTTATTATTGAAAAGTGGTAGATATTTTAACTGAAAAGTGTAATTTTTATTATTGAAAAGTGGTAGATATTTTAACTGAAAAGTGTAATTTTTATTATTGAAAAGTGGTAGATATTTTAACTGAAAAATGTAATTTTTATTATTGAAAAGTGGTAGATATTTTAACTAATTATTTTAATTAAAAAAGAAACATCACCTATCTTCAATTATTGTAACCACTAGACCAACAATCACCTTATTATTAGTTTTCGTTTTTCGGACTTCATAAGGGTTGCCCTGTGCATTAGTGTGCATGTGCACACTGTGCACAGGAGACCAACTCTATAATTAGAGTTGTCAAAACGGATCAACAGGGCGGAACGGGCCAAAACAACAAAATCCCGTCAATTAACGGGGGCGGTCCATTTGCTAGGCGGGTTGCCAAAACCTCAATCCAATCCACAAAAGGGCATGTCACGGATTTTTGGCGGACCAACCTGAGTTTTTAAAAAATCTATATATATTTATTAAATTCATCATTTTCATTTGTGTAATTCAAAGTCTCTTAGGGCGTATGATTGAATGAATTTGAGGTTGAATGGAATGAACTAATGAAGGTTTGAATGGAATGAGATCTGAATGACCATTCCCATGATTGGTATTGATTAAGAATAGAAAAACAATTCCTTGATTGATTCCATTCTCATGATTGGTATACTAAAATGAAATGCAAAATAATGTATATATTTTATCTTAAATGACTAAAATACCCTTCAATATATATTTTATAAAACATATTAAATTAATGAATATGCTATTATTTTAATAACAAAATTTACATAAATAATTGTTTATTTAAACTCGTTGTTCATTCATTAAATATCATTGAATCATTGATCCAACGTATGAAATAATGGCATTGTTCATCTCTACTAATAATATAAATTAATAAATATAAAATAATTAAAATATAAGGAAAGTATCATTTTTATCGCTCATGTATATCCTTTTCTGATTTGAATTAGTCATTAATTAACTAAAAGTAAAAATAATTAAAAATTAAGTAAATTAAATTTAAAAAAAAAAAAACGGTTCTTCTTCTCTCCCAATTGTAACTCTGAGCCGTCGTCTCCCACCTTTCTGCCGCCGACCTTCATGTCGTCACCCGCTCCCATATTTAATTCAGATTTGAGGATTTTTTTTAAAATGAAAATCAGTTTATATCTATAGAGGACATCGATTGTTCAATTAATTTAACAAATATGAACAAGAGTGACGACGTCTTCTCTTTGCACATATATAGAGAGAAAAAACAATACAAATTTTATTTTCTCAACGTCTTCTCTCTTAAATTAGGGTTGAAGAATGTTGAATAATAAATGGCGTATTTAATTGTGAATTAGGGTTGGAGAAGTGGGTTAATTGTTGAAAAGGATAATTATGTAAAAATAAAATTGGAGTGATTATTTTAAAAAATAAAATAAAATATAATTCGATTCCACACAGAATGGAATGTGGAAAGACATGGGGATGGAGAGGAATCAAAATTCTTTATTTTTGGGAATCACCATTCCTTAAGGAATTGAGATTCCGCGTAAAAAAATATATCAATTGTGAGATTAGGAATGGCCCATGAATGCTCATTCCATTCCCAACATATTACCACATACCAATCAGGCCCTTAATATGTATCTCTTATTGCATGCTCATTATTAAATATATTATGATAATATAAAATTTTACAATGAAACTATAACTAGAAGGTAGCGGCTATTGTGTTTGACTGATTTTTTTGCTTCTAAATTTTAGTTGTTAATTACATACAACGGCTAGATTTTGAGGTGTTGAATAATCTAAAAAATGTGATAAACTTTTGTTATTTTTCTATAATATTAAACTGAACTAATTATAATAATAGAATAATAATAATATTACTAATTTTTTTTAAAAAAATAAAAAAGGCGGGCTGACCCGTCCCCAACCCCGGTCCAAACGAGGCGGTCCCTGTAGGCCTACCTCCTAGAAGGGTTGAGAAAAGTTAAGTTCAAGTATTTTTTTTTATGGCGGGGCGAGTTGGTGCAATGGACTTAGTCCATTTTGACAACTCTAATTATAACTAACAATTTTTATTTACCCGCAAAAAAAAAAAAAAAAACAATTTTTATTTATTTTTTAAATTCTCCGTCCGCTGTGGGGAGATTGAGCCTTCCACGTCTCTTCCGTAGTTATTTTGCAAACGTGACCATTGCACATATGATATCCACTGGAAAACACATATTTACCCATAAATAAAAATAAATGATATATATAACCTTACTAATATTTCATTTTTAAATTAAAACATTTTTAAAATAATTAAAAATATAAATAAAAAACAATTAAAATTAAGATTAGGGCTGTGAAATGTAAATGAGTCGAAGGCAATGTAGTTCAAACTTTTTAGAATTATTGATTGAGTTTGTTTGATAATTAAACGAATAGAGCTTCGGATTGTATGGCACAAACACTGACGGACCTACATAGTGACATGGGGTACAAGTGTACCCCAAATTTTATTTTATTTTGCTATATATTGGAGTATAAATTATTGAGGAATGAAAATTAAATAATGATCGAAATGTTGTGAAAGTCTATTATCAATACACATTAGCCCAATAATAATAAAGCTAAAGTCCATTACAATTTTATAGTACTCCGTAATATTCTATTTTAATTAATTAATATTACAAATTTGCCATTACATATATAGCTTTCTTTAATTTCGTTTGTTTTTCTTTCTTATCAAAAGAAAAAAACAAATATTTAAACTTAGCCCAATTTATCCATTCAAATTTTTAGGTATTGATTTGTTGGTTAACTTGATATATTTATAAAAAATGTGTAATGAAATGATGTGTTTGGGTATTGATTTGTTGGCTTTTAAATGTTAATTTGATATATTTATTAAAAATATGTAATGAAATGATATGTTTGGGTATTTAAATTTGATCTCGACGCTCTTTCTTATAGCTATGAGACTTGTAGAAACAAAGAGACATGCACTTATTTAACAATTTATTTACTAATTATATTCGTGTTGATTTTCCCCGTGGCTAAGCAGATGTGAAAATAGTATTTTTAGAAATTACTTATGTTATAATTAATCACTACTACACATTTAAGCTTGGAGAGCTTCAAAAAGAGCTCTTCAAGTGGGAGCTGTCCAAGCTTAAGGGCTCTCCAAGTGCAATTAAGGATATCAAGTTTATATATTAATTCGGGGCGGGTCGGATACTCGCGGGTTCGGACATAAGACCCAGATCCGACCCATACTCAATACGGGGCGAATCCGACTTGACCCAAAGCTCGCGGAGTGGAGTGGGTACCCGCGGGTCGGGTCAATATTGTCATCCCTACTTTTGATCTTTCTTTTTCAGAGTTTTATGAGAGAATCCGTTGAAATCTCTATTTTTTAAAAGAGATTTTAGATAGTGAAATTTATTTATATTTTTTTAAGAAGAATCCAACAAAATCCAAAGCATTAAAATTCATAGAATTTTGAATACCTAAAGACTTTTTAAAATCCGTATTGAATACCTCATAATTTTTATAAACTTTTGAAAATGCGAATTGAATAGCTCAGAATTTGAAAGTCCAAAAAAATCCTGCAGAATCACAACCAATACACCCCCTTAGTCGCAACTATTTTTTCACAATTTTCTTTTTCTCACATGATCTTATTTTGTAATGATCTCTTCTCATTTAAAATTGTCTAAAGTTTTAATCCAAGTCATTGATCATATGACTTTATAATCTAAGTTGTTAATTATTTATCAATATATATGTCTGTGGTTATTTACATTTTCTTTACTTTCACTTTTTCATTAACTGATTTCTTCTCTCATATTTCATCGTCTCCTTCAATGGAATCTAAATGCTGCCGCCTCTACTTGTATTTATGATATTTTTATTGATGTTTTTCTTCTCTTGCAGTGATCGTCTTCTTTACCGGGATCTTGACCATAAATATTTTTTTTTTTCATAATTTTCATCTCTCAATCAAAAAAAGCCAAATTTTATGGATTTGCATATTTTTTGAGGTAACAGCCGATAAATCTCAAGAGTGCACGTTCATATCAATTCTTTGTTCCATGTTTGGAGAATTTTAAAATTTATTGCCTAATTTATATTTGTCCAATTTCAATTTCGATGATTAAATTTGAACCTGTCTTTTCTAATTACCTTTCAAAAAAAAAAAAAAACTGTCTTTTCTAATTTTATGATTAAAAGAAGGTAAAGGAGAAGTGAAAGACGTTTGCTTGCTTTTTTTCTTGAAAAAAAAATAAGCTAATGCATTAGTGATTTAAATATATATGTCCATTTCTTTTGGGAAAATTTGCAAATTTTTAGGATTTTTTTTCCTACAAAATTATTATGATATATGTCATTTAAACTGTGAATCGATCTCCAAGGAAATTTGCAAGATGATACACATTTTTAAAAAAGTGTAATAAGTGATACTTTGAGGGATAGTTTTGTAAACATTTATAAATAAATTAAAGTAAAAGGTAGATTGAATGTGAAAAGTAATGATATATGGGTAAATATGTGTATATTTTAAGGATGAGAATTATGAAGATATTTTTTTTTACGAAGGACAAATATTGGTATTGCACATCCATAAATGGCAACTTGTCAAGCATGCAAATTTCGGAGGAATAGTATTAACAAAATAAATCTAAAATACAAAAATTACAAAAACTTTACCGATTGAGCGGGTTTTCGCACTAGTTGATAGATGATAAAAGAAAAGCATAGCCTATTTTTTTGACATTGCAATAATTAAAATCTCGTACAAATTATACCGAAATATCTCATTTAAGTATGCGTCACAAATGTACGATTATCTAATTAAAAAAAAAAACTAGTAATTAAAGAAATACATTAATACAACAATGATGCATGCAAAAAAACATGCATGCAACACAATATAAAAACAAAAAAAATACACCGCGCGACTAAATAGAGAAACACTACAATATAGTACATGAACAAATTTCAAACTCAATCTTCCTTGTTGTTCACTATAAGTCAAATATAATTATATAAAAAAAAATTATATTCCACTTGAAGGAATCCAACAAAAAAAGTTCTCTTCAATAAATCACTGGAATAATTAAGTAATTAATTACCGTTGTAATTTATACGGGACCCACTCGCTTCCCCATCGTCATCGCTGCTGCTGCAATGCTCGTCCTCATCCTCATCCTCATCAGACGACAGGCGCACTAACCAGCACGACCCGTGCAAGTGTCCATTCAAGCACACGAAATACTCCAACGCGTCGTCACTCGACCCGAGTCGCCTAGCCGCACTCTTCCTCGGCACGAGCCGCGCCGCCGTCATGCTCCACATTCGCGCGCCACAGTACGGACACCTCACCCCTTCCTCAAATTTCGCCTGTTTCCGTAACAAACACTCCCTCGTCCTCGACTTCATAAATCCCCCAAATACCCCTCTGTATATTCCGACGTCGTTTTGCCCCTCTGAAGACCCGTGCTCACACGGGTCACTCACGTATAATAAATCTCCCCTGCACCGCTTCGATAAAAAGCTCCGACCCGAAGTCTTCGAGAATCGGGATAACTCCACGAAGTGACCCGGTAACGAGTTATGACTCAGTTTGAAACTCAGTGTCGACTCACACCCGCCGCAGAAGTACAGGAGCTTCGCCAGCGCCGGCCATCCTCCGGGGACTCTCCCGCCGTCGATTAACGTGGATGTCATTTTCGGCGCGCGGTAAATGCAGAGCTCCCGCCACAGGAGGCGGCGGGTCAACGCGCGGAGCTTCCGATTCACGGCGGCGGTTTGACTCAGTGTCTGTATGTCCCAATTCAAACGCTCGAATACTAGAAACAGAACTCGCTCGTTGAGGATCCCCGACTCGTGTGACTCGGTGAGTCGAGGTACCCGGTTTGAACTTCCGGTTTCTTCCATTTTTTAATTTTTTACGGGTGAAATTTGTGAGATTTGGTATTTATAGAGTTTTATGACACGTGGAGCGCGGAGAAGGATGGAAAACGTGGTGGATTGTGATTGGGTGAGAGTGCACGCTTCGGATTGTGATTGGTGGGGGCAAAAGAAGATGCGAAATGAGAAAGTGACACGTGGTTGCGTCGAGAAATATCTTTTTTGAAAATATCTAGGACACGTGGCGAATTGGGGGAGAGGCAGCAACACTAAATATCTGTAACATATAATTTGAGCGGTGGGCAACCAATGGTGGAGGTACACGTGGGGCGAGTCAATGGTTCACACGTATAAAGTTTGACTAATTGCTGACTTGATTTTGAAGATTTTTTGTCGTTAGTTAGGAATTTGGACAGAGTTGGTTCAAGGGCGGTTCCATTCTTAACTCACATTCGCATGTAAGTTTTCTTTTAAGTATTTTATTATACATTCACACTTATAAGTATTTTATGTAAGCTAACAAAAATATGTAGAGTGTTGTAAACGTTTATAAATAAAGTAAATAATTAAATTGATCGGATAAATATAATAGTAACATTTTGTGTAAATATATGAATAGTGTGATGTTTGAATTTATGAAAAAAAAAATTGAACAAATAAAATAAGTGAACATATATTTTTTTTCAAGTACTTGGTCTAATGTGAACATATGAGTTGTTAATTGTATTTATTAAAGTATTAAATTGGTACAATTATAGTACTATAGAAGTGATCTAAATGAATGATGTGTTGTCGGAAGGTAAGAGAATTAGGTTAATAGGAAGGGTATAAAGAAAGTGGTGACTGGAAAGGGAAAGATTTGGGTTTGGATAAAGATTCTATTTTTAATTATTTATAGTAATACTTCATAAGTACAGGTGTAAGTAATGTGACAATTTCACTTGTTTTATTCTTTCTTTCTTTTCTTGGTCATACATTATTTATCAATTATACACCATTCATTCAATTTTGTTCTAACCTACCTTTTCAAATTTGCATGGATGAGAAAAAATCCCAATATTTTGCCTGACATATCAAATTAAAAAAAAAAAAACCTCGTTATTCTTAAAAATTAGCTGATTTTTTTTTTCTTGAATGTACAAAGTGGAGAGAAGAATTACATGTCCTGTCAATATGACTCAATCATTCATATTTTATCTTTTAACTAGTGTAAGACCCGTGTTTTACGCGGGGTTAAATATTACATTAGAGAATTTATCCTTTATAATATATTTTGTAGGTAATTTTAATTTAAAATTTAAAAAATAATAGTTGATAGGAGTATATATTTGTAAATATGTTATTCTATTAAAACATAAAAAATAAAATGGTGTAGCAATAAATATATATATATATATATATATATAAATAGAGAATTATAATTTTATTTATTAAAAAAATTAATATACGAAATTATAAAATGTAAAAACATCATTGTAGACAATATTTATTGTATATTTACATATTTTTTTATTTTAATTTAGGTAAAAAAAAATTCAATGTACTCTTACTCTTGATCTTAGAGGTTGCATACAATTGTCCGTGTGTGAACACGGGTTGCGGAAGGTATACACCTACCATGGAAAGTGACTGACCTTAACTTTTATTTATTGGTATTACAAAAGCCAGTAGAATAGGAAACTGCCTTATTCGAAACTTTACGGGAGTCCTGTCATCTAAAACACTCAAATGCACGTAATTTTCGGGATAAAAACTTTACTACCAACATTCATAGCTTCCAGAAAAAAAAAATTGTCCTTCGATGATATGATTTTCAAGTCTTGTAACAACCAATTTAGTTTCATTGCACAAACCGAACTACGGATTAATGTTCTTAAGCAACATTATAGGGACATCTATTTTGAGAACCAATCGATGATTTGATAGACCATAATACCTAAAAGAATTGAGAAAGTCAGTTGAAAACACCTGTCTCATACTACCCCGTCTAAACTCTGATATAACTCAAATATTATTTTGTATCACCGGGTATTATCGTCTAAACTCTGATATAACTCAAATATTATTTTGTATCACCGGGTATTATCGTCAACACCGTCTTGTTAATACTTTCAACTTATTTATGTGTTAGAACAAATATAGGTTTATCCTCAAAATACTTATTTGTATCAATGTTATCATAGATAAATGGGTAAATATTGTAAACTATGGTAGCAACAGAAACACGTCCATATAAAATTAAATTCTCTTTTAAATAAATATTAATAGTGCAAATTTACAAAACCTTCATCACTATCTTCAAGATCTCCATCATAATCTTCAAAATTCAAATTGAGAATTAAGTTATCTCTTTAGATGTATAATTTTGAATCATGAAAATGAATTTAGAATTGATCTATTTTCACATGTTTAACCATAATTGAAAATATAAAAATTGAATTAAAAAAATTAATCTAATAGAAAATCATTTTCCTTATATACGCAGGTAAACTTAATTCCATTAAACAATTAATAATTATATAATCATTCTCTTTACCACATCCCATTACATATTAATTGGGAGATTAGATTGATGATGAGTTATTTGATTTTTAATTTTGCTTATGTATAATTTTATGATTTAATTTACTTATGTCTCATAATTTAAGTTATTGTTTAAGTAAAATCTGTGACACATTCTTCATTCACTATTTTAAATATTACACTCTCATTATCTATTGAATTTTCTTTCTAATTATTTAGGGTGAATAGTAAATTAAATCATTATTTTTTCACTCATTTGCAATTTAATCTTAAACATTGTTGCAAATTAATCATATTAAAATATTGTTGCAAATTGGACTTTCTGACAGCTTCATTTGTGCCCGAATCAGACATTTTGAGATTAGACTAAATTTAAAAAAAAATCTTATTTCATTAAGGAGGTGGGCAGCAATAAATCTAAATCGAACGCTAGATTTTGGCACAAATGAAAAGAACCCTAAATAGCAACAATAATTAAAGTTAAGTAATTTGTTTACAATTATCTAAAAATTTATATTAGATTACAAATAAGCGAAATTGGGTGATTTTATTTACAATTAACTCAATTATTTAATTTATTTATATATTACTTAAATTGTTCATTTCTTAAATTTTATCATTATTTTTTTAAAAAATTATTTTCATATTTACTAAAGTTCGTATCAAGAAAATTCTCAGTCTCACTCCGTCTAAATTATTTGAAATTTATTTTTAAAATTATTTAAATGTATAATATATTATGAATAATAATTTTTATTGATATTCCGACACTTCATATAGTTATATATAAATGATAGTATTATTTTATGTGTGTAATCCTTGTTGACTTGAATGCATTTTATTCCACTTATTGAGAAAATTATACATGATACATAAACATAAAAAATTATATAAAAAATCATTGTATATATTGAAAAATAATGTTTCACAAAAAATATACAATCTAACATTTAAGTGTGACATTATAATACAGTTAGCATAAAATTCGAAGTTATTATTTAAAAAATTACCATGCATTTGAATATTTGAAGGCATCTTACACATGGTCATTAGATAAATAAGTACTTAAGAAGAATTGTCCATTAAATTCTAATAATTTTTTTGAAGCAATTACAATAATTTTTTAAACAAATCATTATACAGTACTAATATATGTGAAGCTAATTTATACATGTGCCAAATTTCAATTAAGATTCATATATTAATAACTTGGTTTTTGCGAGAATTAATGTGCTTAAAGAAAAAAAAATATTGGAACCAGATAATTAAAAAAACATCGGAAACATTTGAGACAGTCAAAATTGGAAACATTAAAATGACAATTAGTTGTTATAAGGTAGTGGGGAAAATGATATATTATGAAATTTTCATTTATCTAAAATACATTTTTCAATACATTTTCACATCTGATAATATGATATGGTGTGCAAATTTTTTTATTTTTTAACTTTATTCCATAATTTAAATTTTTTAGAAGGGTGTGTTTGGTTTTACATTCATAAAATTTTAAAATCAAACATTAACTTATTTAAAGAATTAATCTATTAGGATTATGATTATCTTTAGTCAAAGATATTAACTATAATAAAATTGTCATCATTGTTTTTTTTTTATCGGTCAAATAAATTTATTAATAATTAGGTATAAGATATACCCACAGCAAAGAGTATTATCTCTAACTTTTGAATTGAAATTCAAATTAGAGAAATTTGCGGTCATCTAATCAATCAATATGGTAAGGCTTTTTTTTTTTTAATGTGTAGCTTGATATGATTGTTATAATTTTCTTAATCATGGATGGCTAATTGTTAATAATATATTTTTATACAAATATAATAGTCCAATTCTATTTATGGGGCGAATTAATTTTTGAAAAATAACAAAAATATCAAGATTAGTATCAATTAAAATTAAAAAAGTTAAATATAAAAATAAGTTGATGAGTTATAATATTCTTATTCATTGATTGCTAATTGCCCGCCCATTAATTATTTTTGTACATAATAATCGATATTCTATAGTTGGGAAGAATTAATCTTTGGAAGATAGTTAGCATTTATATTATTTTTGAAATCATATTATTGGTAAATTTTGAATCTAATTAAAGTATTAATTTACTAAATTTTCGACCTTTTAATTAGTAATTTTAATAAAACCAGCCTTAAAAAAAGTCTCTTGTATATCTTATTATTAAAGTTATCATTATGATTACATTTAGATAAAAGATATTATATGGTATATATACCTCTAATTTTGATAAGATTTGTCCAACTTTAACTATAACTTCAATTTTATATAAAAAACGTGAACAAATATTTCGTTAGTTGTATTTTAATTCATAAATGACAATTTTTTCCATGCAATTGAATGTATAAATAAGCTTGAATTTTAATGTTAAATTTACATAATTTAATTTTTAATCTAACACTTTAATTCAATTTATTGGAATCCAATTTTAATTGTATAGGTAATTTAATTTTTGACCAATTTTATTAAACTAATAACTGCTTCGAAATTAAGAAACAATCTCTTTTAATTACAATTAAATTCGATTACCTAATAGAATTAAAGAATCAATTAATTATGGTTTTTTACTATATTGAGATACACAACAATTTTAGTGAATATTGCAAGTTTTACGGTATGATTTCTCCAAGAATTAAATGCCAAAACATAAGACAAAATAATTAAAAAATATGTTATATACAAATTGATTTCAAAATAAATTATAAAAAAAAATTAATTACACAATCTTCGAATATAAAGTATATTGCGAAATGCATTTTCGATCAGAATAAATGAAGATACATATATTCTTTGTTCATTTAAGATGACTTTAGAATTTACATCAGAAATCTATGTAAATTAATTGTGAATAGCAAAAAAATAAGTGAACCGATGTCCGATCGTTGCTCTTGGGTTTGGGAACCGCTATTTTGAACCACTTGATTGATGGCTTTGATGAACCGATGTCCCATAAAAGCACCAAACATATCCTCCATTGATGGCTTTGATGAAGACTCCACAATAGCTCCATCTCTAACATTAAAATTTGGAGGTGGGATGATGGTGTTTCTTGTGTTGGCATAAGAAAAGTTCTCATGGTGCCTCAAATTCGGATGATATTGGTTGGGATTGGAGGGACTTTCATAGGCTTGCCTATCGTTCCAACCTCTCTCTCTAAAATGACGATCCCGTTGGTTGTTCATATAATGGGCCTCTTCATATTGTTCATCACTAGGTCCCATTAGTGACTTGGCCGTCATAAGGGATATCAATTTATCCACCTTGTTGGAGAGTTTAGCATTCTCATCCAAGTCTTGGGTTGAAGCAACTTTCCGGTTTTGTCTTCTCTCGGATGGCCATTGGTTCCCGTTCTTTGCCATCTCCTCTAGGAGCACATAACCCTCATCCGTCGTCTTTCCCAATAAAGAACCTCCACCGGCCGAGGCATCCACCATCCCTCTCGTTCGATGGTCCATCCCGTTGTAGAAATAGCAAATCAATTGATCCCTTGAGAACCCATGTTGAGGGCAACTTCTTATCAAATCCTTGAAGCGCTCCCAAGCCTCGGCTAATGACTCATCGTCATCTTGCATAAATGAAGAAATCTCTCCTCTTATCTTGATGGTCTTGCTTGGAGGAAAGTACTTCATAAGGAAGGCATCAACAAGGTCGGCCCAATTCTCAATGGTTCTTAGATCAAGGGACATGTACCATTGCTTTGCACGATCACGGAGTGAAAAGGGGAAGAGTTGCAAGCGGATGTAATCTTGGGGAACACGGTTGATCTTAACCGTTCCACTTATCTCTAAGAATTGAGATAAATGGAGGTTAGGATCCTCCTTCGACAACCCTTCGAATTGGTTGTTTTGAACCATCATGATTAGTGCCGGTTTGAGCTCAAAGTTATGAGCATCAACGGGTTCCCTACCCGCTCCTCCATAGGGCCTTGGAATAGGACGGAAGTGGTCTCTCAAGACTCTTTGTGGCTCCTCATCCTCCCTTCGTCTACCATCTCTTTCCATACCAATATTCTCTTCAACTCTTCGACGAAAGTTGTCCCTTAGCACTCCTTGAGGTCGGTTACCTCCATTCCCGTTAGGTTCCTCGACTCCTTCGACCCCGTGATTCTCAAGTTCCTCCTCTTCTTCAACCGGATTCTCCCTTCGGTTCATTCTTTCCAACTCTAGTCTTCTCCTTTCGGCGTTCCTTCTTCGACAATTGGCCTCAATCTCCGGATCTAAAGGTAGCACTTCTTGGTGGTTCCTCCTAGATCGTGTGATCATAAACCATGTCTATCAAAAGAACAAACTAGAGTGAGAATTGCAAATAAGCTCAAAGTAACAAACACAAATATTTTTGGATTTTTGCAAATAAAGAAAGCAAATAAGTGTCTAAACTAAAACTCTCCTAGCCTACACTCTAGAGCTTATAAAAAACCTCCCCGGCAACGGCGCCATAAACTTGATACACGCGTTATGCAACACTAAATAAACAACCGCAAGTGTACGGCGTCTATCGTAGCGTGATAAGCACGAGGTCGATCCCACGAGGAGGTTAAGCGTAAAAGTAGTAGTTTGCTAGTCGAATTCTAAATAGACGTGATCGATAATTTGAAAGTTGAATTACTCTAAAGTTACCTACCAAGTGTCACGAATAAGCAACAAAGAGCAAAAATAAAATCGATCAAATGGCATACAAATCACAAAACGAAAGTAAAATGGATGTAAACTCAAAGAGAAAAGGTGGGTTCCAAGGCAATTGTAGTTCTTAGATGTCCGTTTATGAATGTTGTCTCGTTTAAAGGGCCATTAAGGTTATCCTGTATAAGGTGATCACACAAAAAGAACTAATCGATCTCCCGATACAAATTAATCCAAAGACGCAATGTAATATAAGCTCGTATGTCTACATCACAAACATTACACCATCTAAAATAGCTCCTAAGATCATTCGATTCCCTCTCCGATAATTAATCCTCTCCCGAGATCATAATAATACCGGGTTGCATATTCGCATACGATTAAATGGAATAAATCTCCCGATACTACCCCAATTAACAATAAATCAAGCAAATCATTATGGCCACTAACAACATGCTTTACAATGAATAATTGAATATGCAAATACGAGATAAACACCAATTAAAGCAAGAAATTACTCATAAACATCAATCCAAGTCTTACAATGCCTTAGAACCACAAATTGTTTAGCTAACTACTAACATAATCAAATTACAAATCCCAAATGAAATAACTAAATAAAAAGGAAAAGAAAGAGAAAGCTTAGTCTAGAATGTGGTAGGGAATGGAATTTGGGAGCTATTGCATCCTTTCTTCCTTGATTTGATGAAGAAATGAAAGAGAAATGGCCAAAACACCTCCAAGTATGTGTAACTATGTGTGGATTGGGGGAGAATGTCTTGGGTTTCAAGAATGAGGCCTTATATAGTGTTGGGGTAGGGTTTAAGGATGAAAATTGCACTTAAGTCCTTGGAAATTGGACTAAATATGCAAAAGGCACCGAGAGCAGGGGTGACTCGGCCGAGTGGGACAGCTCGGCCGAGTTGGGGTGTTAAAATCATGGCCAAAATCTTCAGGGCTCGGCCGAGTTGGGTCACTCGGCCGGATGCACTTCGTTCCAGGGGCTACGAGTCGTTTCAGGGCTCGGCCGAGTTCGGTCACTCGGCCGGATGCATCTCGTTCCAGCTTCCAAGTTTTGCCTCGCGACTCGGCCGAGTTGTCCAACTCGGCCGAGTGGTTAATTCACTCCAGATTTCGAACTTGTTCAGCAGCTCGGCCGAGTCAGGGAGCTCGGCCGAGTGGAAATGGGTTCCAGATTCTGCATCCTTCAGTAGCTCGGCCGAGTTGTCCAACTCGGCCGAGTTGTCTCTCCAAACTTTTCCTCGCACTCGGCCGGATTAGCTAGCTCGGCCGGATGGAAATTGATTCCAGAATCTGCCTTGATCAAGGGCTCGGCCGAGTTGGCTAGCTCGGCCGAGTTGCTCGGCACTCCAAACTTGTTTCGTGCATATCTTTCGCCTCGGTTGTCCGATTGACTCGATTCTTTAGGCTATTCCACTCCGATTTTCGAGACGAACCCAACGGTGCACTCTTCTTCCTGATCCAGTAAAGTGTGGTTGGTGTTTTGCTCCAAATTCCATCGTATTTCCTACAAAATCGATAAAACACAACCTTTCCCTCATTTTGGCTCAAATCATCATAATCCATGCATAAATCAATGAAATCTCATCAAAAACATGCTTCACATGTGCCTCTAAATTTTGTAAATTCCACCCGAATCAAACCCCCCCAAACTTAAAATGTTGTTTGTCCTCAAACAACTAAGCACTTAAAGCAATGAGGGTGGAATGATCACAATGGAATATTCAATGCAAATCACACATACAAAGTAAGATGTAATGATATCTCTTTCTCCAAGTGCATTTCTTAATGAAAGTTATAGGCTCACTATTGCAATTCACCTTCATAGATCAAAGAATGCACAAGTACACAACACATTGTGATGGGAAACAAAATCCAAATGCTCAAGTCCTCTACTCACATGATGGAGTGTTTCTCTCAAACACACAAATAAATTAAGGATATTAAAACACTCATCAACCAAGTCATGCTATGCAATCACCATATGCTTGCCCAACTTCTACTTTCTACATGCACTCAAATGCTCAACAATGTGATCAATAGGACTTAATCAAGGATGTAACATTGGCTCTTTGGTTAAGGTGGGGTAAATTTGGATGAAGTAACTTATAAACTAGTGGAGAGCGAGAGATAAAGACGTACATCTCAAAAACTTCTCAAGATAAAGTTACAATTCCGCGGATTGCAACTCAAAAACTCTAACTTCCACAATTTATTTGTTCTCTTTTAAGCACATTCTACACCACAAAACCATTGAACACTTTTTTTCTTTTCAAGCTTTTGGGCTCTTTGTCCCTCTTTTCTTTTCCCTTGATTTTTTTTTTCATCTTTCTCTTTTTCTTTCAACTTTTCCACTTTCTCCTTTCACCAAAGATATTCATTCAAGCACATGTTTTCCACTTTGTCTTATATTCTCCACTAGATGTAGGTATCAAAGGCTAAAAAAAGGCTAAGTGGTTAACATTGTAGTTTGCCAATAAAATGAGGGATTAAGCTCAAGGGGCTAACTACGGAAGATTACTTCGGTTTTGGGAAATTTTGGCTAAGTGACTTTTCTTAGAACAAGATGGCCTATATCACATCACATCATCTCACACAATCATGCTTTCAAACAAGAACTTAGGCAAGTTCTAGAATCACTAGCAATAACTTAGTCCACTCTCAAATGAACTAAACCGGATTACATGCTCGATTTAAGGCTCAATTCTCACCGGTTAATTCAATAGGACTCTCACATTCATCAAATGTCCCCAAACAACAACACATCATATATCCATGCTATCCAAGATCACAAATATGAACACAATCGTGAAACTATATCCAACATCAATCATGCTTTCATTCAAAGCAAATAAACATCATCACAACTACTCAACAATGGATTCCAATGACTATTCATGCTCACATTTCACCAATTGTCCACTACCCAACATATGCTCAAAACCAACTAAACCAATATACTCATGTGAAAGCCAAGTGTGCGCCGGTGCAAAATGTGACACAAGTAGAATGACGAACCGGTGCAAGGGTAACAACTAGTAGAAAAATAATAAAAAAAAATAACTCCCCCAAACTTAGAATTTTACTGTGTAAAAAATTCTAAGTTTGGGGCTACAAGTTGTTACCTCCCTCCTTGCACATCCAATACTCTCCAAAGATCACCATTGCATCACTTGCTTTCATTTTCCAAAGTTGGCCTTGCTTCTTCTTCATTCTCCAAAACAAGGTGTCCATAGTACTCTTCATCCATACCTACAAAATAAACCAAGCTATCAACACTACTAAAGCAATAAAAACAAGAAAGCAATAAAACCTTGGGTTGCCTCCCAAGAAGCGCTATTTTTAACGTCCTATGCCGGACGGTTCTCCTTGAGGGGAATATCAAGTCACCCCCTTGTCACCCTTGTTCTTGACTTTCTTTGCCCATACAACTCTCTTAAGTCCATCAAAACATCCACTAGCCACTCCATCCGGCTCTTCAATCATGCCATAGGAGGTTGATGCCTCATTCACTCCCAAAGTTGCACAAGTAGCTTTTCTTGATTTGGGGGAGTTTTTGGAAAAAACTCCCCCAAACTTGGCCTTCTTGCCCATCTCTAATTCATCGTCTTCCACCTTGGGGTTCTCCTCCACAATATTCATCTTGGGCTCTTCTTCTACCTCCTTTCTCATGGGTATTGGGGGATACTCTCCCTTGGGAAACCCATACTCTCCATTCTCATCATTTCGGAGCTTGATAGTTCTAAACATGTCAATTGTAACTATCTCTTGGTTCATTCGAAGCTCCAATTCTCCATTCCTCATATCAAGTTTGGCTCCTCCGGTTGCCAAAAATGGCCTTCCCAATATCAATGGAGTGTTTTTGTCTTCCTCCATGTCCAAAACCACAAAGTCTACCGGAAAGAGAAATTTGTCAATTTTGACCAATACATCCTCCACTATACCCAAAGGGTATGTCATAGACCTATCCGCCAATTGGAGATTCATTGTGGTTGGTGTGAGCTCTCCTAAACCAAGTGACTTGAAGAGTGACAATGGCATGAGGTTGATGCTTGCTCCCGAATCACATAGAGCTCTTAATGTACCTCCATCTCCAATAGTGCATGATAAAGTGAAGGATCCGGGATCCCTAAGCTTTGGAGGTAGCTTAGCTTGAATTATGGAGCTACAATGTTCGGCTAAGTGCACCGTCTCATATGCCTCAATTTCCCTCTTGTGTGACATTATCTCCTTCAAGAATTTGAAGTAATGCGGTATCTGTTCAAGAGCTTCGGCGAAAGGGATGTTGATATGGAGTTTCTTGAACATCTCCGCAAATTTGACAAACGTGCTATCCAAGTTCTTCTTCTTCATCCTTTGAGGATATGGGATAGGCATTACATTTTTACTAAACAAAGGAGGGATTGCCTCCCCACTCTTCTTCTCCCCTTCTTTCTCTTCTTTCTCTTTCACTAAGCCATCTCTTTTGTCAACACCCTCGGGTGCCATTACCACTTCCTCCTCTAACGGCATCTTGGGCCCTTCGTAGCTTGTCCCACTTCTTAGCCTTATGGCTTTGCATTGCTCCTTAGGATTTAGCTCCGTGTTAGAGGGGAATTGCCCCAGAACGTGTTGCTTTCCAATGATGGTAGCAAGTTGACCTATTTGCTTCTCTATAGCCTTCATGTGGGTGGTCACATCTTTGATCATCTCACCATGCTCATCAAGTCTTTGCCGAGTTATGTTTGCATTCTCTCTAGTCTCTCTCATGAATTTCGTGGTTTCCCCCATAAAAGCACCAAACATATCCTCCATTGATGGCTTTGATGAAGACTCCACAATAGCTCCATCTCTAACATTAAAATTTGGAGGTGGGATGATGGTGTTTCTTGTGTTGGCATAAGAAAAGTTCTCATGGTGCCTCAAATTCGGATGATATTGGTTGGGATTGGAGGGACTTTCATAGGCTTGCCTATCGTTCCAACCTCTCTCTCTAAAATGACGATCCCGTTGGTTGTTCATATAATGGGCCTCTTCATATTGTTCATCACTAGGTCCCATTAGTGACTTGGCCGTCATAAGGGATATCAATTTATCCACCTTGTTGGAGAGTTTAGCATTCTCATCCAAGTCTTGGGTTGAAGCAACTTTCCGGTTTTGTCTTCTCTCGGATGGCCATTGGTTCCCGTTCTTTGCCATCTCCTCTAGGAGCACATAACCCTCATCCGTCGTCTTTCCCAATAAAGAACCTCCACCGGCCGAGGCATCCACCATCCCTCTCGTTCGATGGTCCATCCCGTTGTAGAAATAGCAAATCAATTGATCCCTTGAGAACCCATGTTGAGGGCAACTTCTTATCAAATCCTTGAAGCGCTCCCAAGCCTCGGCTAATGACTCATCGTCATCTTGCATAAATGAAGAAATCTCTCCTCTTATCTTGATGGTCTTGCTTGGAGGAAAGTACTTCATAAGGAAGGCATCAACAAGGTCGGCCCAATTCTCAATGGTTCTTAGATCAAGGGACATGTACCATTGCTTTGCACGATCACGGAGTGAAAAGGGGAAGAGTTGCAAGCGGATGTAATCTTGGGGAACACGGTTGATCTTAACCGTTCCACTTATCTCTAAGAATTGAGATAAATGGAGGTTAGGATCCTCCTTCGACAACCCTTCGAATTGGTTGTTTTGAACCATCATGATTAGTGCCGGTTTGAGCTCAAAGTTATGAGCATCAACGGGTTCCCTACCCGCTCCTCCATAGGGCCTTGGAATAGGACGGAAGTGGTCTCTCAAGACTCTTTGTGGCTCCTCATCCTCCCTTCGTCTACCATCTCTTTCCATACCAATATTCTCTTCAACTCTTCGACGAAAGTTGTCCCTTAGCACTCCTTGAGGTCGGTTACCTCCATTCCCGTTAGGTTCCTCGACTCCTTCGACCCCGTGATTCTCAAGTTCCTCCTCTTCTTCAACCGGATTCTCCCTTCGGTTCATTCTTTCCAACTCTAGTCTTCTCCTTTCGGCGTTCCTTCTTCGACAATTGGCCTCAATCTCCGGATCTAAAGGTAGCACTTCTTGGTGGTTCCTCCTAGATCGTGTGATCATAAACCATGTCTATCAAAAGAACAAACTAGAGTGAGAATTGCAAATAAGCTCAAAGTAACAAACACAAATATTTTTGGATTTTTGCAAATAAAGAAAGCAAATAAGTGTCTAAACTAAAACTCTCCTAGCCTACACTCTAGAGCTTATAAAAAACCTCCCCGGCAACGGCGCCATAAACTTGATACACGCGTTATGCAAAACTAAATAAACAACCGCAAGTGTACGGCGTCTATCGTAGCGTGATAAGCACGAGGTCGATCCCACGAGGAGGTTAAGCGTAAAAGTAGTAGTTTGCTAGTCGAATTCTAAATAGACGTGATCGATAATTTGAAAGTTGAATTACTCTAAAGTTACCTACCAAGTGTCACGAATAAGCAACAAAGAGCAAAAATAAAATCGATCAAATGGCATACAAATCACAAAACGAAAGTAAAATGGATGTAAACTCAAAGAGAAAAGGTGGGTTCCAAGGCAATTGTAGTTCTTAGATGTCCGTTTATGAATGTTGTCTCGTTTAAAGGGCCATTAAGGTTATCCTGTATAAGGTGATCACACAAAAAGAACTAATCGATCTCCCGATACAAATTAATCCAAAGACGCAATGTAATATAAGCTCGTATGTCTACATCACAAACATTACACCATCTAAAATAGCTCCTAAGATCATTCGATTCCCTCTCCGATAATTAATCCTCTCCCGAGATCATAATAATACCGGGTTGCATATTCGCATACGATTAAATGGAATAAATCTCCCGATACTACCCCAATTAACAATAAATCAAGCAAATCATTATGGCCACTAACAACATGCTTTACAATGAATAATTGAATATGCAAATACGAGATAAACACCAATTAAAGCAAGAAATTACTCATAAACATCAATCCAAGTCTTACAATGCCTTAGAACCACAAATTGTTTAGCTAACTACTAACATAATCAAATTACAAATCCCAAATGAAATAACTAAATAAAAAGGAAAAGAAAGAGAAAGCTTAGTCTAGAATGTGGTAGGGAATGGAATTTGGGAGCTATTGCATCCTTTCTTCCTTGATTTGATGAAGAAATGAAAGAGAAATGGCCAAAACACCTCCAAGTATGTGTAACTATGTGTGGATTGGGGGAGAATGTCTTGGGTTTCAAGAATGAGGCCTTATATAGTGTTGGGGTAGGGTTTAAGGATGAAAATTGCACTTAAGTCCTTGGAAATTGGACTAAATATGCAAAAGGCACCGAGAGCAGGGGTGACTCGGCCGAGTGGGACAGCTCGGCCGAGTTGGGGTGTTAAAATCATGGCCAAAATCTTCAGGGCTCGGCCGAGTTGGGTCACTCGGCCGGATGCACTTCGTTCCAGGGGCTACGAGTCGTTTCAGGGCTCGGCCGAGTTCGGTCACTCGGCCGGATGCATCTCGTTCCAGCTTCCAAGTTTTGCCTCGCGACTCGGCCGAGTTGTCCAACTCGGCCGAGTGGTTAATTCACTCCAGATTTCGAACTTGTTCAGCAGCTCGGCCGAGTCAGGGAGCTCGGCCGAGTTGTCTCTCCAAACTTTTCCTCGCACTCGGCCGGATTAGCTAGCTCGGCCGGATGGAAATTGATTCCAGAATCTGCCTTGATCGAGGGCTCGGCCGAGTTGGCTAGCTCGGCCGAGTTGCTCGGCACTCCAAACTTGTTTCGTGCATATCTTTCGCCTCGGTTGTCCGATTGACTCGATTCTTTAGGCTATTCCACTCCGATTTTCGAGACGAACCCAACGGTGCACTCCTCTTCCTGATCCAGTAAAGTGTGGTTGGTGTTTTGCTCCAAATTCCATCGTATTTCCTACAAAATCGATAAAACACAACCTTTCCCTCATTTTGGCTCAAATCATCATAATCCATGCATAAATCAATGAAATCTAATCAAAAACATGTTTCACATGTGCCTCTAAATTTTGTAAATTCCACCCGAATCACTTACTAGCCCAAGATAAGCCCGTCGGCCCGCTTTAAATACAAGATTACAATGTGTTTTTAGTCTGCTCTAAAGTGGTGAGATAATTTATCTTTTCAAAATACGGAGGGCTATTTAAAATTCAAATTACATTTCTACCCTCGGTATATAAGCCTCAAACCCTAATTTTTCATTCCAAACCTTCATTTTCAGCCTCTGCCCCTACCTCTCTATCAACTAGCGGCGATTTTTTCCCCGAACTCGATGCAGCGGCGAGTTTATCTTATGGATATACGCCGGCGATTTTCACTTGAGTTTTCCAACACGCAAATACGGCGAGTTGGGTGTCTTCCATCCTGAAGAGGCGATTGAAAACCTCGATGTTTTACACCCTCATCCCGATGTTTTGGTGACCGACGGTATGAGACGAAAGTTTCTATATCCATTTTTCCGTTGTACTAATGTTTCATCGATATATTATCTTTTATACACTCAGTTTTTGGGCATAGAAAAATTATAAGGTGCATAGGGTTTTTGTTGTGTTCGTTGTCACCAGATTGTCGATTTTTGCCTGTTATCTGAAGCTGACATCGATTTTTCTCTTCTTCTTTTGGTATCGTCAGCGTGAAAGATGGGTATTTTGTATTGAGATGTGGTTGTATGTATGCATATGAAGTATATTTAGGTTTCAGTTGTGACGAATTAGGCCGATGTTGATGTAGAGGTTGGATTTCAAAATTAGATGTTTTGGTAACAAACCCAAATGATGTATTATTTCTGTCTTTGTCTGCATTCCTTCTTCTCAGTACATTCTCTCTTCTCATTTCTCAATATACCTCTACCTTTTATTTTTCCAAAAATATCAATTGTAATCGAATTTTCTAACTCACTGGAGGGAAGAAAATATACATACTATCAAATAATTTGGGTGTAAATTAGCATTTCAGCTTATTGACTTTGATTATATATTAATATTGATTACCAATATTCTTCTAATTTTTTCCTGGATATGAATTATATATACTCAACATTCATATATAAAAATGCACAGTGGTCAGTGAGGAGAGAAGAGTGACAAAAATCTTAAATGGTTAATACATGGAAGAATAATAATAAAAGATACAAGAAATACAGAAAAGAGATAGAAAAGAAAATAGTCGGTGTTGAGTAAAATAAATTAAGAAGAAAGACAAGATCAACTTTTTTTATGAAAAGAGAATTGTTTGTTCTGCTTTCTGGGTTTGCTATTGTCACTTAGCTCTTTCTTCCACTTTGTCGAGCTCAGTTGATTTGCAATGGGAGGTATGTATTATATGGTTGTTCTCCTCCTTTGTTTCAAGGGAACATCTCCCATTAATTATTTCTTTCTTTCTTATCAGGATTCTGCTATGTGCAATGGTGGGAAATGGATTATTAGATTTAAGAAGGTTGTATCAGGCCATTTCTGGGAGGATCTGGTATGGAGAATAAATATTAATGAAAATCAGAGTTGTTTGCTTGTCAGCCTTGCGAATACCCACAATCAAGTTGTTGGTGTTCCTGTGTTTATTCAGATTCTTATAACTTTTCTAATATTGTTAGGTGGAATCAGTGCTCAGTAGCTTATTCTTGTGTTTATTATGTGAAGTGTTAAGTGTTTTATTTTAAGCAATGTATTTGCACCTTGAGAGATTTTTTTTAAAAAAAAAGAGGTGTTTTAGCAATTAGCAGTTAGTATCATTCAGTAATATGTACTTTTACAGGTTCTAACATTAATAGGAGGATCAACTGGATTATGGGGATAATATTTGTGGTGCAGTATTAAGTATTGCTGATATATTGAGTGTTTGGAATCACAATGCATCTGATAGTCAAGTTAGGTGTAATAATTATAAGGTTGTTTGTTTGGTTATGGTGAAGATTGTGATAAACACGAAAGATTTTGTTTGTTGTACCAGGCGGTGATGGCACTAAGAGACTCAATCAAACAACATTTGAAGCTTCACCAAGGCTGTGTTATGGCATACAAAGCTGACATTTGAAGCTTCCCTGTCCTAGTGTTTTTGTTGTGGATTATATATTCAGAGCTTAAGATTGCTTGCAATGTATTCATATACTTTTGAATGTTATGCAACTCCTGCAATTTACTTTACAATCAAGCATGACCTTGCTGCATGCATCTATTTATTTTTCACCTCAATCTGTTACGGAGTACATTATTTTACTGGCACATAATACAATAATGAATTATCGATTGAAATATCTTGTTCAATTTCACCCCTAATCTATTCTCAGAAATTTACACATTTTATCTCTTTTTATTTTATATCTAATTGAAACGCAACTGAATATAGTAACTTTTATGATATTGGAAATCTATGCAACGCCCACGTATCAGGACGTATCTGAATGCATTTCAACGTACATCTAGATACAATCTTCCATATCTAAATAGTGCTTCTCCACACAAAAAAGAGGAGTCAAGAGCTTAGCATCAGCAGGTTACATGGAAACTTGTTGTCAAGGGTGATGAAACCTCCCTCGAGCTATTCTAAAAATCTTGAATGAATGCACGAAAATTTACTAGTAAGCATCAGAAATGCCGTGAAATTCAATATGAGTTTTCAACATGTCTACAACTTTCTTTTCCTGCCCTAAATACTACAACTATCAACTAATAAATCAAGAATCAATCTAGTATCGATTTAAGATAATTAGTTCCCGGTCTAGTGCTATGATTTCCCCAAATTGTGCTTTTCCCTTCTCTGATATTTCTTACCATATTTTTTGTCGATTGGTTTTGGTAAGTCTTCATCACAAGGCCTATGGATCTTGAATCCAAAAACTCTGGAAACATAGGTTTGTGCTGAATTTTGTGGCTTGAGGTGTCAACAAGTCATCAAGAACAGATGCAGAAAAGTGGTACATTCAACAACAACAACAACAAAAAAAAATCAAATTAACTACAAGATCAATGCTATAACAAGTTGTGTGTGATTGATCGTTATGCCATAACAAAAGAGAAATATGCTTCAATGTGAAAACAAAAGAAGGACCAAAATTGTTATAGAATATGATTCAATATGAACACACTATAAATGATACCATTGCAGCCATTCTTTTGATTATCAAAATGTAACAGTGATGAATAAGGCTGTAGAGATTCTTAAAGAAACCGTTGCTCAATCAAACTACACAATGTTTTAAAAACATTAATAGAATTCTTCTAGAAATAGAGAACTCTGAATGATAAATTAGAATTCTCAAATTTATGCCTTTAAAGAAATTTTACAAGTAATTAAGTTAAGAAAACCACAAGAAGTCCATTAAATATTTTTTCTAACAAATAATTTCTGTCAGTTCAGTACAAAGATGATCATGATACACATAAATGTTTACCTATTAAAATTATCAACTCACATGCTACTATGCTAGTGGAGCTTGGTTTATTGGAAAAAATAACTCCACGTAGAAGATTTTTATCAGTGATAGTTTCAATGGTTCATTCATATGAACAGCTTATAGTGATTTAAGTCGACAACAATTTTCACCCTCGGAAAGAAAAGGGGAAGTAAGAAATCCCCGTTCTCGTGTTTGAGGAATGGTGCAAGTTAATTTACAAGAAGATGCATTGACTTCATTATCTAACTCAAACACTTACTGATATCCAACAAAAATTATGTACCCAACCCAGATGAGTAAGAAAATACCAAAGGCCACACAAATAGATTGGGAAAACGTATGCCCTAAATCATAAACAATACAAAATAATTGGCATATTTATGCCCAAAATAATAGTGCCCAACATAAATTGAATACGATTTCATGATCGTCGAAAAAGACACGACACAATTGTTTCTGAAAACACACGAGTAGAGCTGGTAAATCGGGCCGCCCGGCCCAGCCCAACCCAGCCCATCGAGCCAAGTGATGTTCGTGGGCTAGGCCGGGCCGGCCCATGAACTGGTCGGGCCTATAAAATTGGAGCCCAGCCTAGCCCATCTGGGCTACTGGGCTAGCGGGCCAGCCCAGCCCATTACATAATTTTTTTAAAAAAAAATATTTCTTGCAAAAATTATATATTAACTAGTAACTACACATAATTTATAAACGACCATAACCATTATTGCATTAATGTACATTGCAAGTCCCACCCCATGAGATAAAAAAAATATTTCTAGCAAAAAGTATACTCTGTATATACTCCCTCCGTCCCGGCTTAACTTTTATACCTACTTTTTCGGTCCTTTAGAAACTCTACCCATACAATATCTAAAATATTATATTTAATGTTATTATTTTTATGGTACATGCATACACACAAGTCAAATCACTTATTTATTTTTTTATAAAATTATATCTCAAAATTCTATTTATTATAATATTTTTTAAAAAGGGGGTGAACAGTAAGTGTGAAAGTTAAGTTGGGACGGAGGGAGTATACACTTATTAGGTAATGGTCACATTCTCATATATATATTTTTTATTTATACAAATAATTATAATTAAAAATATACATTACTAATATATTAATTATACATAATTTATAAACGGACATAACTAGTACGGAGTATAACATTACACTATCTATCAAGTTCAAATAGAATTATAAATAATTCATAAGTTCAAATTTTAAAATCAAAATAAAATTAAAAACATAATACTAATATTTAAGCATATATAGTATTGTAATAATTTTAATTGTTTATTTATCTTAAAAAAAAATTGATCGGGCCAAATGGGCTGTCCATGGGCTGTCGGGCCAAAATCAGCCTAGCCCATTAGGCCCATCGGGTCGGGCCAAATAGGCCCAGTTTTTTATGGGCCTATAATTTTAGAGCCCAGTCCATACTAGGCTTCGGGTTGGCCGGGCCGGCCCATCAGGTCGGGCCCAAATTGCCGGCTCTACACACGAGACAAGCGTCGAAAAACATACGACGCAACCGTATTTCACCATTGTTCTAGATTGAGTGTGTTACAAACCTTACGATGCCAACGAATAAAATTAATACGACGTACCACATCTTCAATACGTTGGCAATGGCGTCTCTGAAGCGTCTCCGATGTATAGTGAAGAAGAGAAGGGCACCTCATCTTTGGAACTTACGCGTGTAAGATTCTACATTTTTTAAGAGGACATTTTTGGAATTATGTTTTGTTAATGAGGACAATTCTGTAAAATGAACATTTTAAAGAAAATCAATGATCGTATAGTCACCCCTTTAGTGTGTGTATACCAAACATAAATTAATTTCATAATCTTACATTTATCATGGTTTAATTAATTTTGGGCCTATATCTTATATAACTAGTCGGAGCTATCAAAGGTGGCCATAGTATAGATGTTTACTTTGTATAAATGTATTATTGTATTTTGGTAAGAAAGGTTTAGAATAACAACTCACAAGCCATAATTGCATCATTCATTTTCACTCTTCCTCGTCTAACTCTCTTCTTATTCTTTTATTTAAAAATTATAATAACCTCTTTTAAGAAGTTGTAAAAAATAATTGAAATAAAAAAGATAATTATATGAAGTATATTTACTTTGAGAGAATCTAGTCACTTAGCCAATGTAAAAACACAATCAATTAAATTTACTCTCTTATTGTATTTTATGTTAATACTCATTAATTTAGTACAAAATTTTTGGAATATTGAGATATAGTCGATATATCGATAAAATGTTTACTTTACATAAATGTATTATTATCTCTTGATTAGAAATGTCTAGAATCACAACTCACAAGCCATAACTTCATCTTTCGTTTTCACTCTTTCTAGTCTAACTCTCTTCTTTTCTCTATTTTTGTTTGAAAATTTAATGGAAAATAACAATTGAAAAAAAAAACATTTTCTTTATTTTGAAAGAATTTAATTACTTGGTCAATAAAAAAAAACACAATAAGACAATTTACTCTATTATTGCATGTACTTATGCATCATTCATCTTCATGCATTGGTTATTCTCAACCAAGTCCATTCAAAACTATGAAAAACATATATAGAAAATATGAACATATGAAATAAGAGATTCATTTACAAAATAGATCTAACAAAACTTTATACACTGAGTTCACTTAAAATAAATGAAGTTCACAAATGTTATATTTGTGAACTTGATTCATACAATTTTTTGTCTGTAAGTTGCATGCTACAATATTAATTGGTTATTAATTCTTACAACAATTTCATTATCTTCCCTACAAAGCAACAAGAAAACTCTCAATATGCAAAAATAAATTTGAAAAAATTTCTTATTTATATTATTCGGATCTCATAAAACTTTGCACAAAAAAATAAAAAAACTTTATATGAAACAACAAAAAATTTACACAACAATGAGTGTTATAATTGTAAAAAACAAAAAACAAAATTGCACAAACCAACAAATTCACGAAGAAAACAAATCAAACACAAAAAATCTACACTAAAATCAAACTACAATCAAACCTCTATAAATTAATACTCTATAAATTAATAAACTCTCTAAAATAATAAAATCTTCCGGTCCCGACTTTGACCTTTGTAAAAAATCATCAAATTCGATAAGATAATAAGATAATAATTTTTCGAAAAATCTCTTTATAAATATTAGGTCCCATTAAAACTCTAAATTAATAATTCACAAATATTAGTACAATTATAAATATTATGACATGGTCTTTCTTATAAATCTTTTTCATCAACCCACCCTCTTGTAAATATTTTTGAGTGCATGTGGGATGGTTTTGATCTCTTATACTCACATAATGCTTTACGCATTTGATTGTTCATGGATGATTTTGGAATGTGTTTTAGATGAGAAGACATGACTAGGTGTTATGAATTATTTTATTTCCATATTGAGATTTATATAGTATATGTTTCATTCATCATGCATGAATATATTTAATTGACTATAATAGTAATTTAAGTGCAACGAATTAATGTAAACATGTATTTAAGTAATTCCAATGAATTGATGCATACGTCTATGAATATAATAGTTAATTGTATACAATGAATTGATATTATATATGAATTAGTTACAAAGAATTTGTTGATACATGAATATAATCAATAAAACATATATAAACTCATTTATTTTTAATACATATGTACTAAATTTGTTGAATTTAAAAAGTCTCTCTTTTAATTAATAAAATATTAATTTATCGATAAATTAATACCTCTTTAAATTAATAAAATTTCATGATCCCAATGTTATTAATTTATAGAGGTTTTATGTGGGGGAAAAGCATCAAATGATTTTTTCCTGTCAAACGGGCATCAACCCTCAAATCCAAATGAATTTCACCCATGTAAAGGGATAATATGCATTTATTTAAATAATCTTGAAATTAAAAAGGCTATGAGACTATGGGTGTGTTTGCAAATCATAGTCATTGATTCAAAGCGATTAAAATTGATTTTTGCAATAAAATTGAAAGTTGATAGTATTTTAAAATTAAGCACTTTAAATCAATTGTGTATATGTTGTGGTGTTTACAAAACAAACCACTTTTTTTATAAATTTACAAAAAACACCCTTGTTACATTTGGATAGGTAATGGGTAAAGATGAAATATTATTTAAATTGTGAGGGTAAAATTGTAAAATTGATTATTGTAATGATGAGAAGCACATAGAAACTATTAGAAGTGGGTGGAGGGGTGCTTCATCAAAATCACTTTTAACAAATTAACTTAATCACTTGATTGTGTTTGAAAACACTTCAAAAGTGAGATTCTATTTGAAAAAAAAAAGTGTTTTTAAGCAACTTAGTGCTTGTTTGTTTGGTAGGTATGTTAAACCCATGTTAGTTCGGTTAACATACCTTAACTGATGTTTGGTACCAATCTTGTGGGTCTGTGTTAGTTTAAAGGCCCGTTCATATTCACTGTTCAACTACAGGGGAGTTATCTACCCAAAATGCATGCGTTAAAAAATCGTAAATGAACAGTGCATCTAATTGCTAGCAACATTACGTTACCCTTAAATCATTTGCCCAAATCGTAACTACAACCCCTTTTGCTATCTCTCTCTCTCTACTCTCTGCAATATTATTCCAGAGCTTCAAATCCAGTGCACCACCGTTTTCCGCCGCCTTCCGCCATGTATTTCCTTCTCCTACATTGAATTTATTTTCCACAACAATGGTTCGAGTGTAATTATTTTTTTAAAAAATGGCAGCGAATAACGCCGCCACGGCGGAATCCTCGTTGTGTCACCGGAGCTGGCTACGGTAAGTGATTCGAGGTATGTATATTTTACGTCCCAACATCTATTCTCCTTCCTACATCTTGATCGAACACGTAATATTTTCAAATCTGTTTATGCAAACACCTTGGATCTGGCTTATGTTGGATTTGTTCTTGATTTGCCCTAATTCTACTGTTGTTGTTGGCGATTTTGTTTCTGCTTCTAATTTCACTATGTTCTTGATACAGGGTCTAGTGTTTCAAAAAAAAAAAACTTGGGTTTAGTGTTTCGATGAATACTGGTAAGAATAGGTGGACGCAAATCCGTTCCGATAGACGGTGACTCTCACCGATCCACAACAGCAAATCGAATGTTGATAATCTCACGTAACATCAACCGTCATGATTCAAGCAAAATAATTTTCTGAAATCTAAATGCTAGGGCATTTCAGAGACGAATCTGGTAATTCTGTGCGGAGGAAAGAAATATGATAAAATTGTAATTTGATTTATTTACAGAGGACAATTTTGTAATTTTAACAATGAACAGTGAATATACAATTTTTTAATTGAGCACAGTCGTGGATTCCATATGAATACACCAAACACCATCATAATATCATAACATGGGTAAATTTAACTATCGAGATTATCTGGGCTTAAAGCCAGTTAACTAAACTGGGTCACCAAACAGGCACTTATAGTGTTTGAAAACACCCACTATATTCTAAGACAAAAAAAAAATACAGGACCATTATTTTAAGACAAAAGGAGTAGTAAATAAGTTCACTCAATAAATAAAAACACTAATCCCAATTTCAACAACGTTTCACATAAATAAAAATATATATGGGCCATAGAATGACTTCGGATCAAATTCTAAAAACTTTAATTTCATATAGATAAACAATAAAGAACCTATTAACTACAAATCCAAAAAATCCAGCAGTTCACGGTACACAAAATAACAAATTAATTATGTTAACAAATAAAGGAACTCATTGGAAAAAAAATGATAAGAATTGACTCAATTAATTGAATGAGTTTTGCAGGTAGAAAATAAACATGGCTAAAAGAGTAGATAAGAAAAAAAAAAGTAAGAATACAATTATCCAAAATGTTTGTCAAAGTTTTTAATATATACCAAGTATAGTGCATAAACACACTCAGAACTTCACATGACAAGATTTCAGAAATATTACCTAACCTAATCATTGAGAAATTCAGCCCTCTTAAGGAACGGAGTTGACAGCAAAACAAAACGGAAAAGGTCAAGCATACGAATGATGTCTGTGGCGATCTTTGTCCTTTGATGCATAAGAAGAGCTTTGGTAGTTATCTGGTCAAGCAAAGATTCTCATAAGATATTTATCCAAAATGAGTTTATGACTTAATTACTAAGATCTTATATAAGTAAGATAGCTACGCAAATGTACCTCGAGAAGAATGACGTTTGGACTTCTCCATGCGTCCTGTCAATAAAATAATGTTAGTTCTAAGTGAAGAGCAACAGCTGCTATAATAATGGAAAAGGATAGCAAAAAGTTACCAGAATCTTTTCCTCTGTCCCTCGAACGATGATTCCTTTCCTTGAGTCTGTCTCTCTCGGCTTCCCGTCTCTCATGATCTCTGCTCCTAGTTCTATCTTTTTCCCTTTCCCTCTCTCTCTCCTTTATTATCCGTTCTCCACCACTCTCTGATTTAGTCTCCAAAGTCAACTTTGACTCAGGTTCTTCTCCACCATTTGACGTGCTTTTAGATTCATCCTTTGATTCCTTCAGTTTTCCTAGAGCAGCTTTAATCGCTTCATCCTTACTAGCTTCTGCATTCCCCTTTCCAGTATTAGATTCATCAGTTATGGTTGCAACTGTTGAGGAACCATCCTGAATAAAACACCAAACAAGAAACTTCTTAAGTTTATCATCTCAGTTTCCCTTTTTTAGGATTTTAATAGAGAATTGATAATAGTACCTTTAATATTGAGTGATGTGGGGACTCCCATGATCGATTAGATGTAGCAAATGAGCCTGTTTCCTTGCATACATGTACATACTGGGCCTTAGGAAGGCTGTACAAATGGGCCAAAACTCTACACACCTCATCAATTCCGGATTTATCAGCATCAAACGCTTTCCACCAAGGTGGATTTTCAGGTAATGGTACATGAAATCTACGCGCTGCAGCATACACAACACCACAAGCCACAACCTCACTTTTAAATCTCACACACAATGTCGTGCGCAAACTGTTTGCAAACAAAATGGGAGAAGAGATTAGAAGCCAAGTGGGAATAGTCAAGCAAGAAGAATTAGTTGAGTGAGACTCGTATATGGATATATCCTATGTCCAATTTTAAATTGCAGTACACACTATGAATGAAAGCTTAGTTTGTAATTCTATCACACTATGATGAAGAATCTCCTACTAAGCTGTTTAGAAAAAAATCCAAGGAAAAATATATTGAGGGGAAATGCAGTCTCACATTTTAACCGAAAAAATTATACTAGATGATTCATACATACTGTACTTATGTTAGGTACAGAAAATGTACCTATCATTCGCAAGATTCCAAGCTTCTTGTCTGAGTTCTGGGGGAGTTTCCAGCGTAGCAAGATAATTTGATATAAACTTATGTGGATGCTCAACATGGCAGATGAAGCCCATCTCTTTCAAAAGATGTCTTTCAGTCCTAATCAAATCCATCTTCAGATCGGCATATTTCTGTGACAAAAAAAAAAGACATGAATTCAACTACCCTAAGATTGCTGCTAGAATAAAGTAAAGAAAAAATAAAAGAACAAAGATACATTCATTGTCAAGCTGAGAAAAAGTGTACAGAAATTAAAAAATATGACAATTTCAGAACAATAATAGTAAAATCCCAGAACTAACCTTTAAGGATGTGTCCAAATGCTCTATCGGTAAGTTCTCTCTCCTACATTCCATCCTATGAAAAACAATGATTACCTGCCTTGCTTTCCTGGGGCTTTCCTCAAGTTTGGAAGCAAGCCAAACACAACTGGCTGCAACCCTCTGCAAGTAAATTACTTCTTACATAAATTACCATACACTAAAATCTAAACAGTTATTCATGTGCCTAGACATAAAATGACAACAAGCAAAGTTTAATAGGTACCTTCACATTAAACCGAGCAAATGATTTCTTGCAGTAGAAACGATGAAATAGGACCTGGCCAGTTGCCATGACAGCTTGAGGCCTGAGCATAATTCAGTTAAGGAAATAATAAAGCCAGTAACGACTCGATGCAGCAAAAATGACTGCAAATTATCTTTTACTTACTGTATCAGTGTATCTGCTCGTTAAAATAGAAAAAAAGCTTATTTCTTCATGTAAAAGGAGTAAAGAATTCTATATAACTAAACAATAAACTACAGGAAGAACAGGTACGCAAAAGATGACATGGTAAAAGGATACAGCTTAAGCAATATGCCACACTCTTGTATGAGGTCACAACCATAGATTCTAAGTGTAATTTCAGTGGCCTCGTTAATACCATCTTTACTAGAAGGTGAGTTCTTCAGCTGCTCTTCCGACAGATAAAATGTGTCAATTGCGGTATAAATCATGTTCAGCCTTTTACTGGGTGGAAGACTCCTCGTTAAACCTGAAAAATAAAATACAAACTAATCTCATGTAAGTTCTTATCTTTTTATGTAATAATTTCTTTTAAATAATAATTACAAATATGTTATTTTCTACTACACAAACCTTTATACACAATGTAGAGATAAAACTTTTTTTTCATATTATATAAATATATATAAAACAAAAAATGAATATAACAAATTATTACTTTTTAAAATTAACATGTGCCAAAATTGATTGATGAAATAATGATAAATGTTAAGATTATAACTGAAAATCAAACAAACTCAAACATTGATTTCGATACTTGATAATATTTCAAATAAGTTTAAAATACACAATGTTGAACTCGAGTTGACTCATTTATAGCTGATTACTGATTAGAATTAATTCTTGAGGAGATGTATAAGGATAATTATTTAAACAAAATTTTAATGGCACAAAAAAAATCTCTTACTTACAGTTACTGGTGATCATTTTGTCCTAAGATGACTCAAAATAAAAAATCAGAGAGGAAGAAATTAAAATTGTGTATATATACACTATTTACAGTTTCACAAAGACAAACTCCTGACAAGAAACTTGTGTATATACCCCATAACAATTTATGCCTCCAACTCAATATAGCTCAAAAGCCTCATCAATTTCATTTTTGTACATTTCATAAAGGGGTTTACAGCATGAAACAAAGGATAACAACAACATGTAACCACAAAATAACTGCACAATTTAAAGGGGTTTACAAGATTTGCTACCCAAAAGGTATCAATGCCTCGAGTAAAAATTAATACAATTCAGCAAAGAAATCAATAACAACCCTTACAAATGTATTCATGAGCAAATTTGTTCTAGTTCATTAATGGTCATAAGAATAGATGGCATGTGCAAACAACAATCCACCAAAATTTTAGTTGAAATACTATATAGTTTTCTTCAAACTTGCTGCAACAAGTTAACAGAACAGGAGCTACTCATCTTGTCTCTTAAACCAAAAAAACAGAATCAATAGAACTAAATATTCCGGGTGCCCTTAACAATCACATATAGAAACATCACCAAATAGCCACAAGATCATTCGTTATAGAGGCTTGACTCTTGAAATTGTTCGTCTATTATTTGACTACGCTGCACCTCTTAAAACTATTGTTTAGCACATTATCATCAAAAAATTAGTTTATGGATCAGTAAATTCCCACCAGCTGTGCACAAAAATACTACATTTATTGAGGACATGCTTACTTTCTAGAAACAAATATTAACTCTCAACATTGAACAATCCCCCACTTGGCCCCATTTTTCTACAACATTAATTTAATACGAGTAAAAAAAAAAACTGACTGGAGAGTAGTAAAACAGTACCAAGCACTTACAAGACTTAGGAGCAAAAGTAGTAGGCGCACTTGGTCGGAACTGCAGCTTCTGATAACCGGAGTTTGGAATGAGAGTCGTACGATTTGCTCGTCTTCAGATGGAAGCTCTATTTCAGTTGAAGAAAATTCGACAAATGACAGTCAAATCGCAGCAATTATCCAAAACCGTGGAAAACCTGTACCAAGGGAAGAGGGGAAAAGGAGGGGGTTTAGGGAAATCGCAGCAATTCAAAAAGTAAATCGTGAAACAATAAAACATAAGCAATCGTAAATCCCTAAATCAACCAAACATCCACAATTTTTAACCCAATTCGATCATTCCCAAAATTCATCAAATCTCAATTCATCTTCCCCAAAATTTGATACCTGTGAATGTGAATGAGAGAGGGTGGTTTCAAATCTTCAAATCAGATTACACGAGAACAATAGGAGAAGAAGAAGATTAGCAGATTTCATATCGTTGATAGAACTGAGTGAGAGCGAGAGCGTTAATTAAAAATATGCTGGTCTCAAATTCACAGATTTATGGATTTAAAATTAAATTAAATTAATTAAAGCCTAATTGTACACTCCACCCACCCCTGTCAAGAGTCGCCGGAGTCACCACCAAAAACAGTGGATATTTTGAAAATGTTTACCAAGAAAAGGCAAAAAAAATCGGAAATTTAAATCAGGAAAAAATGGCAGAAAACCAGAGAAAAAAAAAAGAAAATTTTCAATCCAAAATTCAGATCCCAAATAAATAAATAAATAATTTTAAAAAAAAGTTAACCTACGGCGGCGACGGGGCTGCGACGGTGACTGGTGGCGACGGTAGGGGGAAGGGCTGGGGGCTGCGACCTGCGAAGGCTTGGACGGCGCTAGGCTTGGCGATGTGCGACGGCGGAGGCTTGACGGTGGAGATGTACGACGGTGGGCGGCTAGGCGACGTGGGGCGGAGGGCGGCTAGGCGGTGGCGGGCAAGGAAGAATGGAGAGTGAGGAATGAATGAGGATGTGAGGCTGAAAGATTAGGGTTTTATTAGTTTGGGGTAATTTTGGAAAAAATGAGGGGGTGAACTAAGTGTGGAGGTGAAGACATCTTAGGGGTGAAATCATACTAATAAGGGATTATATTTTTTTTAGTCCATTAAGTTTTCATATTTTTGAATTTAGTCAGATTACTATTTTTTTAATTCAGTCCATTAAGTTTCGATTTATTTTGATTTTGGCCCAATTACCTGCTATAGTGGATTTAACAGGTCATTTTTTAAAATACACCACGCACCCTATAAAATGTTATACACACACCAGTCTAGACCTGGCAAGACGGGCCAACGTGGCGGGGCGGGCCAACCTGTTTGCTAGGCGGGCTGCCAAAATCTCAACCCAACCCAAATATGGGCGGGCCGCGGATTTTGGCGGGCCAGACGTTTTTTTTTTTTTTAAACAAAAATATTTATTAAGATGATGGTAATATTTTTTTGGGTGGATCACCATTAACTCCCATGTGGGCTTGAAAATTGCAACCCACTCCCACTGGAAATGAAGTCTGAAATTAGCTCCAAAATAAGAAATAAAAAGACTACTTTACCCCTGAATTGAAAATATTCCAACCATTGTCTTACTTTTCTGCTTTTTCACTTTTGCTCTTCCCAATGTATCCCTTCTCCCCAAAAGCATGTCTTCTCCATAACCATCATTTCCACTCTCTTTCCGGCGAAAAATTCAGGCTTCATCTCACCGGCGAAAAATTGATATTTCATCTCCGGCGACAAACATTTTATTTTTGTTTTGTTTGGTTGAAAGTGACGATGAGAATATGGCTTGGTTGGAAGATTTCATCACCTGCAGATCTTTGGGAATAATAATAGATGAATAAAGACGATGAGCGGAGAAAATTGTCTGTACTGGCCACAATCGAAATATGTTCGTTCAGGTTCGTCGATCTTGTGTTTTTAAATTATTTCGACCTCGTTTGTTTATTCCTCCAACATTTCTGTATCCAACCTCGATGAAGAACAAGAAATTGAATTTTGTGGCTAACTATTTCAAAACAGGGTATAATATAAAATGCAGGAAAAATTAGACATTGGAAAAGAATTTTCATTGATAATGAAATACTTGATACATCTTCTAACTGATAATTCTAAATGGACAACATAGCCCTAAAAATTGATAGTAGAAGTAAGAACAATATCATACACATATTTGCAACCAAAAGGTTATGAATTGTATTACTAGTCATCAAATTGACGCTTGCAGATGCAGATGGGATATTGGCCTGATTTGGATCCATGGTGTCTTGATCTTGAAAAGATCTGAAAGCCTGAGATTCATGGAAAGTAAAAGTGTCTGGGCCGTTTTCTGGAAGACACCAATGGGAGAAATTATGAGCTTTACATTGATGGAATAACCTCCCCGGATTTGCAGTGGATGTAGAGAGTGTTATAACGGTAGGACATCCACATTTTCTGCAGGTAGAATTAGCGTATCTCAAGTAGCGAAGCATGGAATTTGAAGAACTATTCTGAGACATATTTTTGAACTTTGCGTTGTGAATAAATTTGATGATGGTTAATGTCCTTATATACAACAAAGAATTTGTAACGGTTATATTTGCGTTAATCTTGTAAGGGGGGCCCAGATGATAAACTAACGGTTATATTTGGGGAAATCATGGATATGGAAGGACACTTTGACGTTGTTCAAATTTTTTTGCTTACTGTTCAATTTTCATTTTCAAATTCAAATTGCGTACAATACTGTTCACAAGTGAAACTCAGTAATCCTTCAGAATTTTTTGTAATTGCGATTTGTGTGAGTATCGTCTTACTTACAATTATAACATGGAAGATATTTAAGAAAACGAGCAAATAAATAGAATTCGAGATAAAGAAATAGTACAAACTCCAGATTGATATCAAGAGACATAATAGAAAATAGAAATGATATTTAATTTTAGTAAGAGACATAAAATTATGGACATACTAAACTTTGTGTTACATTTAAAATCCTACACGACCTATTAATTATGTCGCCATTAAAGACATCAATGTCTTTCCACATTTTCGAAATAGTATCATAACACTCATACGTTCCTAGTGGATCCTTCCTAAATACTATTTTGGTTTTTTCATGGTCCTAAAAAAATATGGGTTGTAGAGTGAAAGGACTATGAAGAACCTGATCTGGTTCGAAATAAATCATAAGTTTAATCCAATTTTCAGTTGGCCCGTAACCTTGGAGGATCCAAAACTTGAATGTGCATGTAATCTGAGACGAGGGGTAAATAGGAAATGCAACAAGCGTATCTTCATCCAATGAAGAAATTTCCCATAAGTTGTCGGAATATTCAACAGATTTTGGAAATTGAATATAACCCCATGACTCAGTGTCAACGTTGAATGTTAGAATCTCCTTTCTTGGCGAATCAATCTTGAACACCTGAAAGTGAATTTGGCCACGAACCCAAACACAACTCATCCCAGTCGGTATAACAAAGTTGATTGGCTTTAATCTTTTCCAAGCGAGAGAGTTTGTTGAAAAGAAGTCAACTTGAGTAGTTGATATAGTAGATTGAAAAGTAATTAGTCTTAACAAGATGTAAGAGTTACTTGAAAATTGATAACCCATACCAAAGAAAGCATCACATATCTCAATAGTAGGAGCCCAGTCAATTGCACAAGGAGGGACATTTGTAGACTCGAATGACAGTGGGTTGAAAATGTAGAAATTGTCATGGCAATCTGCCGAACAAATGAGACCTCTACATAGAGCAACGATTTGTTCTTGTTCATCTTCTTCAAGAAGTGTCCTTTTGAAAGATGAGCCTGAAATTTCATAAGCTATAGGAGAAAAAAAAACACTTTCATTATATATTAGTAAAAAATAGTTCTTTTCAATCATACGAAGACAGTTAGAATGAACGAAGTTAACTGATGTTATCATATTTCTCCAAAATATGTTAACCGTTTTTTAAAGTGGTAGCATTTTTGGCGATAATCTAGATTCTATATCTTCTAATATTTCATTTGGAATGGATAGGAAATTCATTTGGTATAAGAAACGAAGTAGGAAAGTGAGTGATATTAGCTTGTGTTGTTATTATTTATAATGGGAAATCCTTCAATTGATTTTAGCATCAATTAATTCGAATGACTAATGGAAGATTGGATTTGATTTTTTACATCAAATAAATCCTTCAATTGATTTGAACATTAATTATTTTGAATGACTAATGGAAGATTGGATTTGATTTTTAAAGTCAACTTCTAGTATGTCCTATTAATACTAGCTAGTATATTAAATTAATAATGAGATATAAAAATTGAATTAGCTTCTTTTTGGGTAGAAGAACAATAATAAAATGTATAACAAACCCCTAGGAATATTCTGTATATTTTATGGGAGGAAAACAAAAAAAAGTAATACATATTATTAGTTACTTCTGTAAAATGTGTTATTAATAAAAAAAATTGTCAACATTAAAAAATATAGAAAAAAAATGATGTAGTTTAAAAAAACATAAAATATACTAACCATGAAATGTTGAAGTTTTAATTGATTAAATGTAATAACCACCCACTTTGAAGAGCCATAAAATCGATTTGACTACTTGAATCAATTACTTGAACAGGTGGGAGAAGGGAATTCGGATTTCCATATCTTGTGAGAGCAGAAATGAGTCACATCTAATTAGTTTCACCATTACTACATTAATGGGAAAAAAAATACGGCTGAAATCCACTAAATTCCTTCACCTAACAAATCTCTATTATAACTCTAGTCCTATTAATATTGTAGTTGACATCTTCATTCACTGTGTTAAAGTGCTTCTAAATTTATTCACCACAAAAATGGATTTGTCTTCAATGCCATTTGATTTGAAGGAGGAGATATCTTCGATGTTACTCCCCGAGGATGCTACACGGCTGAAGGTGGTTTGCATGGAATGGAATTCCATGATTTCATCTAGTGAGTTTACGAACGTCCACCTTCGAAAGATGAGAATGCAGAATAATTTCTCTCCGATCGTTCAAGATCAGCTATCGTTTCCACCTGTTGTTTACAGGAGGAGGGGGATCAATTTGTTATCTTACTACAGGCTTATTACTGAAGACGACGGGCCTTCGGAGATCGTTGCAGATTGTAGGAGTTTGATATGCGTTGCAACTATAAACGATTGAATGTTTATAGTGAATCCAGTTTCAACGAAATGTAAGGAGATTCCACATGCACTAATAGAATGGGATAGAACTGCAGATTGGGCGTCTGCATTCTTCTATATGGGATACGACGGTGCGAAAGACGACTACGTGTTGCTGCGGATCGTTGTTTTCAACAATTGTTTGCGAAGTACGCAGGTTAGTGTTTACTCTACGAGAACGAACGTTTGGAGAAGGTTGTCGGGTTTTCCTTTCGATGGTTCAGTTTCAAAGTTTTCATCGTTCGTTAGGGGGAAAATTCATTTTAAAGTATCCAAAAAGGGGGTTTTGGCAAGGCAAATTGGAACTTATAATGTCCAAGATGACTCCTGGGGTGTAATTGAACCTCCAATAGATCAAAGACCTCGATGGGGAGAGAGGATTATGTGGGGTCTATGGGATATGAATGCTTTAGATGATGATACGATAGTTATTTATCCGGTCAGGCATATGAATTATGAGGATAGGGATTTCCAGTTTCTTCTACTTCAAGGGTATGGGTGCAACGAGGCTTGGTCTACATTTACTATAAGGTTTAATCCGCAAGAGTTTATGCCTTATTCATTCAAACCCGAACCGTTGTATCTCGTCAAACCTGGAAACCGAAAAATAATGTTTAGAAGAGCACCTGTCGGAACGTTGTTCTCTTATGATTTGATGAGTGGGGAGATGCAAGAAGAAGCTGTTGGAAATGGACTAGAACACTTTGGCTATTGCAGGATAATCAATGTAATTCCTAGTATGGTTTGCCCAGGAAATTTTTAGTGTGTTTATATGTAATTAGTTAAGTACTATGAAGTATGGTTTAGGTGGGTTGTCTAAGAAGTATTTTGTTGTCCTTTAAATGTTATTGTGTAGCCCATGAATATGCTAGAAGAATGATTATATTAGGGAAACACAAATGTTTTTCCTTGTTGAATTTAGTTCCTTTCATATTATGAGAATCTGAAAAATATTCAACCAAAAATAGCAACAAATATGCGGTTGTCTGAATTTCCATCTTCAACATGGAAAAAAAAGTAAAATAATCAAATTGGCAGACCATTAAAATCTGTCAGTAAAATGAACTGCTTCATCAAATTATTGAACAGACATTGGAATCTTTTGAACATGAAAATGGAAAATATTTGATGCAGTAACACAGATCTATAATTTGAAAGGCAAAAAACACCAACAAAAGGAAACAAATTTAAATTCATACATGCCCAAATATCTGATTCAAAACAGAAAATAAAGCATTGTTCTGGCACGAAAATAGTAGAAGCATAAATTTGACAAACAAAAGACCCCATTAAAACATCACACTATTCTAGAAATGTATGGGGTAGATTAAAAGGCCACAAAAACCATTGTTTCGGACAGATTGAAATAGGCATAATAAACACCTTTTAGATTTTGGAACCATGGGGGTCCATAAATAATTCCACCATACGTTTGCGATAGTTTGCAGAACATGTAACGGAATACTCTCCCTTCCTGCTCGACTTACTGATCATAGTGTTCTCTATATGGTAGCAGACAATGACACCACAGTCAAGAGTTCCCTCCTTTTGTTGTAAGCAATCCTCGATCTGAGGAAGTTGTAGAGATTTCTTCATATATGGATGGTTTGGATAATGCTTCTTACAGGCTTCTCTAAACTTTCGATCAAAATATTTGACCTGTTTATAATCCAACAGCGTCATTGGTTGTCAATTAATATAATTTATAACAATCAACACATAATCAGAAAAATATTATAGCAAAAAGCTAAATGAATTCTCTAGCAAAGAAGAAGGATAAACAGGAATGAAGTTGATTGATTACCACAACAACGGCATCTCTCAAATGGACATCGACCCGACTCCTAGAACGTTGTAGCATTGAATTTAGAAACCTCCACTCGCCCTTCTTAACATTTAACTTGAGTAGAGTCCAATTATCAGAAGATCCGGAGGGCCTATGAGATCCACCTCGCCCAAGAATCGGAAAAAGCACCCAGTCCGCCCCTAATGCCTCTTCAATTCTGTTGTCAATCAAGGTGGTCTTATTCTTGTCCTTGGTGTTTCCATAATCATTTATTAAAGACTGTCAAAAAGTAGAATCCACATTTAAGAGACGCGATTATGTATTGAAAAATGGCAAAATATGAACTCGAACATTTGAGTGTCATCTAAGTATATAGGGGATGTACTTACCCAGCACATGGCAGTAAAAGTTACTGTGTATTTGACACATGGTTTCTGGTTAGAATGGAGAGATTGACAGATATCCGCCCAAGCATCAATAACCTATAATAACCATCAGTGTATTATCTAAAATGAAGAGTAGGAAATTAAAGAATATGTGTAGATAACAAGTACATTAGCTAACCTCAAAAGGAATTCTTCTTTCTTCAAGTATATCTAGGACATTTTGAACAGAGACCTTGGCTAATGTCTGATTACCCGTCCAGACAAGGAATCTGATGAAAAAATTAATGGGGGAATAAACAAATTTAATTTCCCAGAAATATAATGAATTAAGTTGAACAATTAGTTTATATATATTGATGCATTTTTAGAGGAAGATTTAAGGGAAATTACTCTGGCCCTTTGAATTCCCAATCATCAAAAAGCTTCTCCTTAATGTGGTTACTCAAGCTTTTGACAGCTTGCATTTTTTCGTTCAGGACGAACTTCGGTTGATTGACAGCCTTCGCCTTGTTTTTCCCCAATGCCGGTTCTCCTTCACCAATTATGATTAGTTCCTTTGTACTTGGCTGTGGAGTGTAATCCTTTGGAATTCTTTCACCATTGACAGTTCTCCTTTTTACGGCCCTTGTAATAGTACTTGGATCAGGATGATTAACACCCCTCTTCAGATTTTTTACTTCAGCTGGAGAAATTTCTACTTTCACTCGAATCCCGGTGTCTGAAGGCTGAGCGATATCTCCTGGGTTGGGCTGAATAAATTTATCGAGACATTCCTTAAGATAAGCATTTTCCATCAACAAGTCTTTATTGTTTTGCTTCAGTACATGGAGTTCCACACTTGCGTCCATTAAATGAATATTAACCGGGTTAGACATCACCTGGGTAGCTGAAGGAGGTTCAGTGAGCTCAGATACACGATCCTGTAACTGAACCTTTTCCAAAGACAATTGTTGGATTAACTTATCCTTTTCCATAATAGATTGCCTCAATTGAACGATGACAGCTTCAAGCTCCCCGACACCTTTTTCCAAGGAATACATTGCATGATCTGATTCAACGTTTACTTCTACAAAGTTTTCCAGGTTATCATTGTTATCCAATTCAGGCAAAAGGTTTCTTGCAACATTGGGGGATGAACATTCAACATATTGAAGAACGTTATCCCCTATAGTAGAAAGATCTGCAATAACTTTGTTAATTGTTTGGTTTGCTAAATCTTTGTTTCCAAAATCTTGGGTCATCCCCAAACTCCATGATGGTGCCTCAGATATAAACGGAGGAATGTGTCCAGTGTTGATGCCTGCAAAGTTATCCAATCGTAGATGAATGTGTGGATTGTGTGGATTGCTGTCAATGAGAGGATCAAGCTTAGACACCTTTGAAGCAAGATGTTCATTGTTGCTGGACACGACAATTTGGTCCGGAGAGGTACATCTAACAGGGGATTGCTTTTCCGGGGAATGACTATCTGGAGACGGACTTTTTTCCTTTGCGATGGCTTTTTCAGGAAGTCCCTCAATTTCACCTAACATCTTGCTTTGACTTTATGTGCCTTCTTCTGGTGGTCCACTTTCGGTGGCTTCTCCTGGTGGGCATGTTATTTTCTGGCCATTATCTACATTCTCGAACATCAGCGGGGCATCCCCATTTGAATTAGGTATGTTTTGATTGGTATTCCCATCTGTTTCAATCACCCTTTGAGTACTAGCATTGAAACCCTTACTTCGACTTTCAGAGCCATTGCCTTCTCCTTGTTCACAACCTGATTTCTGGACAATAACTACATTTTCTGAAGCTCTGAGCGGGGCATCCTCATTTGAATGAGGGACATTTTGGTTTTTCTTCATAGAGCTTTCAATCCCCCTTTGAATACTAGCATTGAAACTACATCCTTCACCGGACGGGAAACCCCTTCTAGAAGAACCAAGCTCTGAATTGGGCTTTTGTAGTAGAACTATACTAGTACACCTATTTTGATTCACTGAACAATTTCCCTCTGCCTCTTCTTCAATTTCTGGTGACATTCTTCCTACGCTCCTGCTTTCATTGAGATTCTCGGCTTCTCTATATTCAATCAAAGCCCTAAGCTTAATCTTTTCATCTACAGTTGCCTTCAGGTGGAACTTCCGAATCTGGTAACAATTGAATAGACCAATTACGTTGGAATTTTGTTGGTTAGTCATCTAACTTACTTCGTTTGAACTGGAATGTATAAAAAATGAACAACTTCATTTTTTTGGCATTGATTATTGAACATAGAGGAACTGAATAGGTATAAACTTGATTATTCAAGAAAACCTCTATCTAGATGAGACAATTATCACTTACCAATTATAGATGCTTAATATACTAAGTTTTAAAGAAATTATTTGTTGTTTATACCATTAAAAATGATAATTATATACGTATGATACTAACCTGGACTTGCTTTATTAGCTTTAGCTGAGGAATCTCCTTGTTCACCTTGCGCAAATCCCACTTCAAGAATCTAGGGATTGCCAATTTATCTGCTGGCTTAACGATCGACGCATGTTCACATAACCAAAACTATGCATACAAAAAATGAATACTTAGGTTTGAAATGATCATATATTGTTTAGAATTATTACAAAAATAAAACAGAATACGTAGTTGGAATTGTAACTTACGGGCAACATAGCAGCACAACCTCTTGCTTTAAGGTTCTTGCTGTTCTTTATTTGCATTCTGAGCATTTCAACAATTAAAGTTGCCCAATCGTAATTACAGACTTCAGTGAATGATTCAAAATAACAACCCAAATGCACATAAACTGAACTATTTTGATTTGGGCAAAGAAGAATAGCTAAGATGAATAAACTCAACAGACGAGCGACATCTTTGATGCTGTCAATATCAGTTCGTTGTAAAGCTCCTTTCAACTTGGTTAGAATGAGATTTTTGTAGAGAACAAATTGACAAACAGGGAGTCTTCTTATCTCCTCCGGGAAACACCTATACATCCATTTGGGAAACGTGTAGTCTGATTCTCTCAAAGATATATGCTTGTTTCCACAACTGACCCCCCAAATAAGTTGGGCATCCCTCCTCTCCAATTCAAGAATCTTGCCTCCAATAAAAAAGGTTTCAGACTGTTGATCAAAGCACTTAAGTATTTTTCTAATAGCATCATCATTCTTTCTCATCCTCTTAAGAAACTGTTTATCACAGGATCCTTAAGTGCTCTCAAACAGTAGCCAAAATGGCGTTCTTTTGATCCAACAGACATGCGCTTCAGAAAATTTAAGGCCATTTATATCCTTAATTAACGTTCTAAGATTAGAACAGAAATAAGTTTCTTTTAGATTCACCAAAACCTTACCTGAAAGAGACATTACACGAACTATGTCACATATTATAGATGGTAAATACCCATTCCTCCAACAAATTATAAATATGGATACACTATTGAATTTTTTCATTTGATACCGTGGCAACACTAACCAAAACAATTTATGGGTTTTGTGGGATCAATTCTCCGGGATAATTCATCATCGCTACTTGAATCTGATGTGGAATCTTCAAGGGCATCATCTACCCATTCATCAGACTCATCTACATCTAAAACATGAGCAACAAAAAAGTAAGGCGTACAGACACCGAAAATATGTAAAAAACATACCCCATTCAGTCATTTTATATACCAATGTCTTCCGAGTTATTTTCAGATGTTGAGTCATTCTCTCTCCTCCTATTTTTGCGTGGTCTATGTTTCTTAAATTGAAGATCACTATCTGCATTAAAGCATTATTACAATCCAGATATGAGAGTAAGCATTATTACAATCCAGATATGTGGGTCCAAAAAACAGAAACAGATATTAAATGACAAAACGTTATCATTTTTGTCACCTGATTGAGATTCAGAGGACGTGGATAGAGATGTTGCGGGCCTCTTTCCTATAGTCACAAAAACGTCAAGATTACTGATCCAACGACTGGAGGATATATTTTTCTGTTACGATGATAACAGGTATGACAAATTTCGACGAAAAAAACAAGATTGACGAAGTGTTATACAAGCATCCGGGAATATGTAAACAAGATAAATGTTCCTATAGTTATGATTTTCTTTCCCCAGGAGACGGGAATATGTAAACAAGCTGTGGCTGAAAACCTGTTTTCCATACAGATACCATTCCATAAAGATGCCATTTTGAGAAAAATCAAACTATAAAATTGGGGGGAAACAATTATTTCACCTCTTTTCTTGTTGTTGTTGTGCATGCGCTTCGTGTTATCATCATCGTTTGGAATGGACTTCGTAGGCCTCTTGCGTGGTGCCATTTGAGTAATAGAAACCCTAATTAGAATTCCAGGGGAAACATTAACAACGTAGATGTTGGAAAATCAAGCTGAAAACGAAGACGATCTTAGAGAATTACACTAACTTGGGGAGCAAACAAATTTTGTAGTCGAAATTTTGTCTTCGAAACAACACTTCTTCCTAGCTGATTGAACAATATGATATGGTTTAGGGGATTGCAGATATCAGTTGTAGATGAGAAATTCGAAGAGTTTTGGAAGTAGTGTAAAGATTATGTCTAATCGTAATTCCGTACAATTTTCTCAAATTGAAAGAGTGTGGCAGGAGAAAAGTTTTGTAGCGCCAGGCCTACACCTATTACTGTATGGGAAAAAGTGCAGGGAAATCTGGCATTATATTTCTTACGTATTACTAATGTTAGACCAATTATTTAGTGAAATTCGAAATGTTTCGAAATGTTTAACTCGAATACCTTCTCTAATTTTTTGGATAATAGAGTAATTTACCTTGATTATCACAGAATCACTCAACGAATTGTTACAGGTTAATGTTGGTATATCTATTCAAGCAATATAATGCCTGAATAGATATAGCAAAAGTGATGTGATTGTCCGTACAAATAATATATTAGTACGAGATAAAGTATCATAAAATAATAGATAAAGGTCTAAGTGATGTGGTGGACATATAGAAAATAATTTACTATGAATCTGAATGGGAAACTTATATTTTTTTCACTATATAAATTGAGGGACTTCATTAAACATTCCAAGCATGTTAATAGACCAATTATTTAGTGAAATTCGAAATGTTTCGAAATGTTTAACTCGAATTCCGGAGTTAATTTTTGGTTAATAGAGTAATTTACCTTGATTATCACAGAATAACTCAACGAATTGTTACAGGTTAATGTTGGTTGTTCTAACGGAAGCAATTATAATGCCTGAATCGATATAGCACAAGTGATGTGATTGTCCGTACAAATAATATATTAGTACGAGATAAAGTATCATAAGATAATAGATGAAGGCCTAAATGATGTGGTGGGCATATAGAAAAAAATTATTCTGTGAATGTGAAACTTATATTTTTTTCACTGGATAAATTGAGGGACTTGATTAAACATTCCAAGCAGGTTAATAGACCAATTATTTGGTGAGATTCGAAATGTTTCGAAATGTTTAACTCGAATACCTTCGTTAATTTTTTTAGTTAATAGAGTAATTTACCTTGATTATCACAGAATAACTCAACGAATTGTTACAGGTTAATTTTGGTTGTTCAAACGGAAGCAATATAATGCCTGAATAGATATAGCACAAGTGATGTGATTGTCCGTACAAATAATATACTAGTACGAGATAAAGTATCATAAAATAATAGAAAAATGTCTAAATGATGTGGTGGACATATAGAAAATCATTTACTAGGAATGTGAATGGGAAACTTATATTTTTTTCACATTTGTACGGGGAGTGGATCTACCCACAACCCACATCCGCTGTGATACCATAAATTTTGATATTCTTAGAACGGTGGACTTTTATCGTAAGTTTGTTTCACTTAAACACGCTTCTCTAAAATGGGTTATGAGAAACATACATCACCTAAACTTATTTTATGGTTTATTCATTCATTCGATGTCAAATTTTATGACATTGGGGACATAAGGATAAGAATGGTAGACTTAATCAATTTAAGCTAGGGTCCAATTTTATGACATATTTTGAAAGATTGTTTCAGTGTGCATATGCTCCTTTTTGCCATTCCTCTAAGTTTGAGATGCAGACTAAAATCTCCTTATTTTGGACCCCAATATCCCTCCATCAACCAGAATAATTACAATGGTAGAATCGACAAAACAACGGTAGGACGGGGGAAAGGAACACAAAATAAACTTGTATGAATTTAAACATCGAAGAAATCCCTCAATCGAAACAACAACCTATATCAATTGCTTTCAAACCACATCGCCACGCTTTCTGTATTTTTAACATCGAAGTAATCCCTTGCTTTGATTTTAGTAGATTTTAACATCAAAGAATTCAAATAAAACTTTACCATTTTTCAAGTAAAACCTTTTATCAATAAAATAACTTTCCCTCGTGATTTGTTGTGAAAAGATAGTGATAATCTCATTAAAGATTCGACCTCCAGATTGGTGGCACATTATGTTTAGATTTCTTCAGATTTTAATTTTGAACACAAACCTATAAATCTGAACATGCAATTCAATGATTTGAACATCTGCTTAATGTTTCTGAACTTCATCCAGATATTAATATAAGTTGGGATTCAGATCCATTTTACTGGGAAGTAATGCTTGGGCTGGATAAAAAATATAATGGTAGGCAGAATTTCCCAGATGCATCCAACATTAATTTGATTCAATTACATGACAGATTCTATAAAGGTCAATAATTGCGATGTGGTCTAGTTACAATACGAAGTACGTTATCGAGAAAAACATGTCTATTATAGACATGTTGATTTGGTGGCTGAAATATTCATTGCCTTCAATAGATGACAATAATTGCGATGTGGTTTAATTACAATACAAAGTACGTTATCGAAAAAACATGTCTATTATAGACATGTTGATTTAATGGTTGAAGTATTCATTGCCTTCAAGCATGGCATGACCAAAATGTTGTCAAGATATATGATCCCTCGCTTTCTCTATTGTTCGCCATGGTTTAAGTACAATACCAACGTAATTGGTCGTACGACTCATCGTAATTGGTCGTACGACTCATCGCTTTCTCTATTGTTCGCTACAATACCAACGTAATTGGCCGTACGACTCATCGCTTTCTCTATTGTTCGCCATGCTTTCTCTATTTTTTAAATCAAAGAAAACCTTCAATTGATTAAGAGTTTCTTGAAAAAACATAACCCATACCAAAGAAAGCAATACATATCTGAATATTAGGACCCCCGGTCAAAAGGACACTAGGAGGGACGGTTGTAGACTCAAATGGCAAATGGGTTGAGAATGTAGAAATTGTCATGGCAATCTGCCGAACAGATTATACCTCTACATAGAGCAAGGATTTGTTGTTGTTCAACTTCTTCAAGAAGTGTCCTTTTGAAGAAAGTTTGAAATAACAAAGTTAACTGATGTTATCATAACTTTCCAAAATATGTTAACTTGTATGAATGATGTTATGATCCAGCTAGATTGTCCCAAACTCTTTAATATTAAAATAAATTTGGCATTAACTCAATTTTTTTTATCACTGGAATAATTCAAATAAAACTATACCATTACTCAGTCGATTAAGCTAATTTCACAAGTAATTTGACATTGATGTGAAAAACGCCCCCCAACAGAATCAAGAAAACCTTTTTATCAATAAAACAAACGGTCCCTCGTGATTTTTTACAGAAAAGATGGTGATAATCACATTAAAGATTCGTCTTACACATGTTTTCAAAAGTCATATGGGCGTACATTTGAACAAATGTGTTGATTAAATTTGACATTTATTTTGAACACAAACATGTAAATCTGAACATACGTTTCACTGATTTGAACATACATAGTGTTTTTCTGAACTTCACCCAGATTTTAATAAAGAATGGGGTGCTGGTCCATTTTACAGGGAACTAATGGTGGGGCTGGATAAAAAACATAATGCGAAGCAGAATTTCCCAAATGCATCCAACAATAATTTGGTTCAATTACATGACAGAGTCAATAAAGGTCAATAATTGTCGTGTGGTTTAATTACAATACCAACTACGTAATCAACAAAAACATGTCTATTATAGACATGTTGGTTTAATGACTGAAGTATTCATTGCCTCCAGGCATGGCATGACCAAAATGTTGTCAAGATAACAGACTACACCATCAAAAAACAAAAAGCACTACTCGGGAATTTAACTTATCTCTTCATGGGTTTCTCCTGGATCGGGACCCGGCACACTTGATAGTAAACAAGAGAAGGGGTCGTGCCGGCCCATTTTATGACATCGGGGACAAAGAGATGGCTTCCTCTTTCTTTGTTCACCATATGACGGTAGCCTCTTCTTTTTTGGACGGCCAGGCTTCCGTTTCAATTTTGGTGGCAGGATCTTGGATTCCAGAATAAGTATAGGCTGGATCTCAAACTTTTCAGTTTGAGGAATGGGATGAAGGTCAAAGCTATAACACTCTCGGTACTTTGATGTGAAAAAACATTCTTCGACGTAAGTGAAAACACTGGGGCTGTTCTTCCGAATTACAGCAACAGCATGCGAGCAAGGAAAACCTCTAACTCTCCATTGACAACAGGAACAAGATTTAGTTCTTAGATCAACCCGAACGGACGGAGTAGAACCAACTTCAAAATCCCCACCTGGGCATCGAACGACTGACCATGTACGGCCTTTATTGGTTAGGCGGTTCCACCACTGTTCCTTAGAGGGACACAACGCTCCAGTCCAATTGGCACTTTTTTCCCGGCGTTCGAGGTGCCATCTGCTAATGCCTGTAGAGATAAGGAGTAAAATCTGTAATAATCAAGTTGGTCGTTTTGAAGGATCTGCTAAACATGATAAAATGAAAATTTCCCAAAATTCTGTAATGAATTTTCACTGCTAAATGAGTTTTGAAGATGGATCAAAGATAATTTGGTTGATTTAAATCTTAAAATTATTGATAAAACGCTTAAAAACATTGAGAGGCCATACCACTTCGAATTGAGTCTATCATATATGTAATGGGCAGACCCCTGAAATTTGAAATCCAAGAATTAAAGGATTCGGCAGCATTTGAGGTCATTTCTCCATATCTTGTAATGTGGGGGGAATAAGCAACAGCCCACTTCTCGACTGGAAGCGATTCTAACCACTCTTCAGCAATCAAGCCACCAATCTGTTTAAAATTTGCAATTTTCTCTTCAAATATACGCACTGTTGGAGCATATGCACACTCTCGAAAAGATTCACCAATGTTAGATCGGTGAGTATTGCTCCAACCTTTAGAAAACCGGCCTTTCAAGTTGGTCAACAAATGAAATAAACAGAAAAAATGAATTGGATCCTCAAAAACTATTGGGAAGGCAGCCATTAAACCAACATGTCTATCCGATATATAAAAGAACTGCTTGGAATGTTTAATGAAATCCCTCAATTTCTCTAGGAACCAAACCCAGTTTTTGTATTCTCAGCCGATACTATGGCAAAGGCAACTGGGAATAAACCTGCAAACCAAATCCATCGAGTTTTAGAAGGAAAAAAATGGAAACTAAACCACTGAATGTACAATTAAATTAACAACTTTTATAATTCAAACAAACATATAGTCTAAACACAGCATCCAAAACTCAATGAAAGACAGCTCAGCCAATAACACAGGTGGGAGACACCTCAACCATTGAATCGGTTTTGACCATATGTGATGATGAATTCCATAGAGTTTGAAAAGGAAAACTGCAAACTAAACCACTGAATGAACAAGTAATTTCACAACTTTTATAATTCAAAACAACGTATAGTCTAAAACACAACATCAGAAAAATACATGAAAGACAGCTCAACCAATTATACTGAATGTACAATTAATCTCATTTAGACACCAAAAAATCAGAAAAATACATGAAAAACCAACTGAAAAGGTCGACACGTATGAATGTAGAAGCTAATTAGTTTACCATTGTCGCCGTCTTTGGCTGTAGCAGATAATAAGGTACCCTTAGCACGACCCTTCATGAAAGTACCATCAATGAACAACATTGGCCTACAACTTTGAAATCCATCAATGCAAGCTTTGAAACCAATAAAGAGACGTTCAAAACGACCTGTTTTAGGATTGGGTTCAAGCATAACAACGCTTCCTGGGTTAGTACGCTCGATTGCAGTACAATACCAACGTAATTGATCGTACGACTCATCGTAACTACCAAATATATGATCCCTAGCTTTCTCTATTGTTCGCCATGCTTTCCAGTAGGGTATCTTCAATCCATAATGATCATTCAAAATATCAATGATTTGTTTACCACCTGTAGTTGGGTCAGTCCTAACAGTTTGCACAACAAAATCTGACATGATCTTTGGACTCATTCTATTGGCCTGATCCTTCACAAACTTTCCAACGCAACTATGAATGAGATTAGCTTTAGAAACTACAAAATATCCAGTGACGGGCTGACACTTAGCTTTGATAAACCAACCACAATCACTGGTCAACGACTCGTTGCATGCAGCATTAATGTATCTTCGATCATTTTTTGTGTAAATAAACTTAAATCCCATTTGAGTTGAATACTTGATTAGTTGACATCTAAAATCAGCAGCCCCACCCCTAAATTCAAGACCTATGCCATCATTCATAATTTGGGACCAAGAATCCGACAGCAATGGCTTTTGGGGAATAGTTGGGCACAAATCGTACTCAGGTATATCAGATTTACCATGAAAATCAGTTGGTTGAGAACTAGGGTTGGTTTTCTTAATAACCTTAAATGGGATCCTATTTGCTTTTTGAGAAATAAATGTGGGGACAGTACCATTAGAAGACTGAGAGGAATGCAATAAAGAATGATCAACAATAAATGCATCAGAAATAGAATTTCCTACAGGGCATAAAGGAGGATTAGGGGGAGTTTGGGAAATAGAAACTGACACTAGTTTCAGATTTGAAATTTGGCAAACAGAAATCAAATTTTTCACATCAATGTCTCCACCCAATTTGCAATTACTAACGCTGCCACCAGACCAAAAAAATGAAATGTTTTCAACATTGTTCTTCAATTCAGGCCACGACTCAAGAACTTGGGACAAGAGGAAAGTGAAAGTAGAATTGCGAGTAAGAGAAACCATCTTACTAAGAGAATTATGGGTTACGTACCCAAATACTTCATATTCCATAGCAGATTTGAAAAATCTTGGCAAGAACGATAAACCCTAGCTTGAAAGAGACGATGAGAAGGAGAAGTTAGTTTGAAATTCAAATTTTGAAATTCAAATTCTGAAATGATGATGAAATGGGAGAGGGAGCTGGCCATAACCTGGAAAATGGGAGGATTTGACATCGCCGGAAATGGGAGAGGAAGCTGGCGATTTTTTGTACGGCGTACGGGACTTCTGCAAAAACTACTGAAAGTAGAATCAATATCCCCAATATAATATTTGATTGGAATGGAGGGCAAAATAGACAAATCTGCTTTATTTTGGGAGTTAGATGCTTGAAAAAATTGTCAGAAAAGGGGGTGGGAGTTAGATGCTTTTGTTGGGCCAAGGTGGGAGTTAGTAGTAAAAAATCTCTATTTTTTTTACTAGGCAAATAACCATTTCTTAATAGATACTAGAAGGGCAGATTACGTACAAAGGAGAAAAATAAGCAAAGAAAATGAAAGTAAGCAACAACAAACAACAAATAGAAAAATAATAGTGTAATATACAAATACACTCGTAGACATTGCACTGGTACAATTTACCCTTTGACAAACAAATCAAGAGTGCGGGCGGCGCAGACAGAAGATTGGGAAAATTTGGAAAATGGCTGCTGCGTTCTGCCTGTGTTGAGCTAGGGTTTTAGGTTTATATATTTATTTTTATATATTTTTTAATTAATTATAATATAAAATTTTTAAAAAAAACTAAAAATGGCGGGCCAGCCCGCCAAAGCCCGCCCCGCCCCGCCAAAGACCGCGGCCCAAACGGGCTGGCCCGTCTAGGCCCGCCTCCTAGCGGGCTGGAAAAAAGCTAGCCCAACCCACTCATTTTAATGGCGGGGCGGGCTGGCCCAACGGGCCCAACCCTTCTTGACGGACACCACACAAAAATCTAAAAATTATGTTTTATTACTATACACACCTCAATTCTTTTCTATTTAATAAATTGTCATAAATAAGAATTCAAATTAATATGAAAATTATAAATAATTAAAACCTACAAAAAAATTGCCTAAATCTTCAAAAATAAAACAAAGCTAAAAAAAATTAATTAATTTAATTAGTTTTAAAGATTTAGCTTGATAATTTATTAAATATGAAAGAATTGGGGTGTGTATAGTAATAACAAAAGTTTTTTTAAATTTTAGTGTGGTGTGTTTAACATTGGGGGTGTGTATAACATTTTATGGGGTGTGTTTTAAAAAAAGATCTGCTAAACCTGCTACAACATGTTACTGGACCAAAATCAAAATAAATCGAAAATTAATTGATTAAAATTAAAAAGTGATAATCTGGTGGACTAAATTCAAAAACATGGTAACTTAATGGACTAAAAAAAATATAATCCCTACTAATAAATAGGGGGCAATTATTCTGGTGGAGTTACATCTAAGGACACCCCGCTAAAATTTTTAACAAATATATTCAATTTTAGGACACCCCACTAACGGCATGATTGGTATGATGGAATGATATTAGGGTTGAATGAAATGAATTCAAGAATTGAATGATAATGGGAAAGTAATGAAATAAGAATTGTAATTCTTATAATTGGTATGGAGAAGAAATGAAAAATATATTTCTTATGTGATTCTAATTAAGGTTGAATGGAATGAATTTAAGAATGGAATGATAATGAGAAATGAATGAAATAAGAATCGTAATTCTTATAATTGGTATGGAGAAGGAATTAAAAAGATATTCCTTATGTGATCCTAATTTCGTGATTGGTATGCTATTCAATGAAATGTAAGGAATTTTTAAAATTTATCTTAAATGACTAAATTATTCTTGAACATGTATTATTTTTAAAAACATATAAATTAATTAAAAATTATATAAATTTTTAATAATTTTGCAAAATTTAAAATTCCTATGGTGTATTATTTTTTACATATTCTTCTATGTAAATTATTTAATATTTTATTATAAAGTTATTTTTTAGCTTCAAATTATAATTAGTCGTTGTTAAATAATTTCAATTAATAAATAAACCTACTACAATTTTTTTTATAACAAGTAAAGTAAATCATTAAAATAATTAGGATTGAGGATAATTATGTAAATTTAAAAAATTAATGAATATAAATTAGTCAAAATAATTAAAAATATCCTTAAATAACCCTTCATCAAGGAATGAAATAGATAAAACTAGAAGGGGGAATGAATCACTATTCTTAAATTTTTGGGAATAATCATTTCATATGGAATGAGTATGCAATACAAAAAAAACTTATCAATCATGGGATTAGGAATATAATTAAGAATGCATATTCCATTCCTACGTCATTCCTTCGTACCAATTATGTCGTAAGAGTTTTAGCAAATATATTCAATTTCAATATGGTAAAACAATATACTCTTTATATTCAATTGTCATGTAGAATTAGTCAACCATTTTTTAATTTAAAATTCCTAATCAATTTTAATTCCCACATTTCAAGACTTTCCATAAATTCAAACATTTCCAAAATACATTAATACACCTTCACTCAACTGCATATTCATACTTTATTTTATATTTTTAATCACGGTAATTAATCAAACACTTTCCTAATCTACGACCATTGTTTTATGTTTGATTAAGATTTTTGTTATTTTTCCAAAATTCAAAAAATTTAGGGAGTGTATTGGTTGTGGATTTTGTAGGATTTTTTTTGGACTTTCAAAGTTTGGGGGTATTCAATTCGGATTTTCAAAAGTCTTTAAAAATTATGAGGTATTCAATACGGATTTTAAAGAGTTTTTAAAAATATGTAGGTATTCAACGGTCTATGAATTTTAATACTCTATGAATTTTGTTGGATTCTCCTCAAAAAATATAAATAAATTTCACTATTCAAAATCTCTTATAGAAACTAAAGATTTCAACGGATTCTCTCAAAGAACTCTGGAGACGAAAGATCAGAAGTAAGGATGGCAATATTGACCCGACCTACGGGTACCCACCCCACCCGTGAGCTTTTGGTCAGGTCGGATTCGCCCCGTATTGAGTATGGGTCGAGTTGGGTCTAAGTCTTATGTCCGACCCGCGGGTTCCGCCCCGCCCCAAATTAATATATAAACTTTTATATATTTTTTTATTAGTAAAATACTTTATTTATTTATATATATATATAATATTAATTTTAAAAAATATACTTCACATTAAAAAAAACTATTCCCATTTGTAGACACCTAAATTTAATTGGTCCCTCCAATTAATTTGGGCATTAAATTAATTTGGGCGTTTAAAGATTAATGAGTTAAAATGGATCTCCAAAGCCCAATAAAGCAAGTCGGGCCTCTAAAGTCCGATAAACGAAGACGGGCCTCTAAAGTCCCATAAATGAAAATGGGTCTCTAAAGTCTAACAAATCAAATCAAGCCCAAATAGGGTATTTTTAGCCCATCAAGTAATTCAAATTTTGAATTAAGCCCTAACTACTTGCACAAATATCTCCTTGGCCCATGAGAAACCCTAGGTTCTACACCTATAAATAGAGGCCTCATATCATTCATTTTGAAAATCAAGAAATTAGAAGCATTCAAGGCTCTAAAATTCTCTCAAGAGATTTTAGAGTGTTCTTCAGCAAGCGGAGGATCTTCAAAGGCGTTCTTCGGGCAAAGCGGCGAGAAGCAGCGTTCGAGTGGAGATCGAGGTGCTAAGCCCCTTAGATTCGGCGTTTCTTCAAGGCGTTCTTCGTGCAAAGCGGCGAAAAGCAGCGTTCGAGCGGAGATCAAGGTGCTAAGCCTCTTCGATTCGGCGTTTCTTCAAGGAGAAGGTGCTTCGTGGATCTTCAACGGCGTTCGTCCCGGAAAAGTCCCGACAAGTCCCGAATAAGTCCCGAAAGTCCCGAAAATCGACGTGCAATCCAAAATACGGCGTAAAGTCCTTGGCTTAACGTTACAAAGTCCCAAATTCAAGAACGATCTTCAACGACGTTCATCACAAAAGTCCCTAAATTCAACGTTTAATCCAAAATACGGTGCTAAGCCTTTGGATTAACGTTATAAAGCCCCAAATACAAGATCAGATAGGATTCGGCTGCGGATCCAACTCCAGAAATTCCAAAAGCGCTCAAGAAATTCAAGAAGAGAGAATCAGAGGAGCAAATTAGAGATTGTAACCCACAAATACTCGATTTTAATCCGAAATTAAATAAAATTGTTTCGCATTTTCGAGTTTTTATATTTAATTCACGAATTTGTGTTTACAGCATTAATACCGGAGTTTATGAAAATATGTAAATCAATAAAAAAAAAAAAAATTCCACAATCCCTCAAGTTTATGAAAATTCATATAAATCAATAAAAAAAGTCATTCAAACTCTGCATGGACTCTATGGATTTTATAAATTCACGTATTTTTTAAAGTCCATAAAAAGCCAATACAATCTCAATTGAATACACCCCCTTAATTTTCTCAATTCGATTCCCAAAATGCACGCAATCAATTAATGCAAAATTTATATATGCAACGAAAATTCAAAAGAATAATATATATGTAATAAGATGTTCTAAAATATTAATTTTATTTAAAAATATTCATAATATGCATTATACATACAAACGAAAATTGCATGTTGCGTTATCAACAAAACCTCACAGCATCATAGCCAAAAAAAAAAAAAAGCATTCACATCTAACTGAGTTATCAACAACTGGTTAATCTATCAGCAACTGGTTAATATTCACTGCATCATAGACAAAAACCTTCACAACATCATAGTGACTTGAACGAATTTTTGGTCACTATAGGTTGACTAACTACTTCCCCTCAAGCATAAGGGTTCGTAGTAGTAATGGAAGTATTCGACCAAGTAGTATCGACCTAGGAGGTGGGTTTGTGCAATGGATCCCCAGAGTTTTATGTTGTAATAACTAATGTAACTACGGTTTCGGGTTTTTGGATTTCTAAAATTAAACTAACTTACTACCAAAATGCAAGAAATTAAATCAAATTCCAACCTAAAAACTAACAAATAATTTATACTACTAAAAGTAAGCAAATTACTAATAAGAGAAATTGACACAACTTGAGAAGGAAAATTATTATCAAAGCAAGAAATTAACAATTAAAACAAAGAACAACTACGAATATAATTCGAAGAAGTGCAAGGGTGAGAGAATGCTTCGGGTGTTCTCTACCTAGTGAAATGGAGAGGAATTATTTTTACTTTGTTATTGCTTCAATTAAGTTTTGCTAAGAGCACCTAAATGCTAGGATGACAACCATTTCCCTTCGGGTAATATAGCCTTAAATCTAAAAAAGGTGTTCCCAAACCCGGTAATAAGGTTTTCGTCCTAATCCTCACCAACTACTCAAACAACCATTCAAGTAATTAATGTCCTTTAATGGGGTTCTAATACAATTAACCCTCTCTCGACGAATTAAAAGTATAACTATCACATTCGCATACCAACAACTCACACCATAAATATAAACATGTCCATGTAACTCTCGTCTACGCTAAACATGCATCTAAATATGGATTAATAGAAGTTAGCATACAAAGTACCAACAATACCCAATAAAAAAAGCAATAAACCTAATATCAAAATTAACAAAGCTCAAACACTTCCAAACTTAATATTCACATGGTTTTAGAACACCCAAAGCATAAATAAACTTAGCCCATGGTGTTTTGAGAAACACCCATGGCTAAAACACCAAAATAAATAGAAATAAACAAGAAATTTATCAAACAAAGCTTAAATAAAAGAAAAATATCACCTTCAGAGTCTTGTAATTTCTCCATTCTTACATGAAAATAAAATACCAAAATGATTCTAAACTAAGAAAGGATAAAAATGAAGAGTGTGTTTGAGGAGATAAGCTCCTCAAACCTAAGCTAATTGTTCTTCTATTTCTCACACGTTGGAAGAAAATGAACTAGGGCTTGAGTGTGTAGAAGTGAGGCAAAACCTCCCAATAATCTGATTTGGGGAGGTATTTATAGCTAGGAAGAGTGTTGGAGACGAAATTTGCACTTAGGCCCTTGAAATCCTTTAAAATTCTCGAATTTCCGCGCAGAAACGGGCTCAAACGGTCGACCGAGTGACCTCAAACGGTCGACCGAGTGAGATGGAAGTCCAGAAACTGACCTGGAGGCAGATTTCACTCGGTCAACCGAGTGGGTTGACTCGGCTGCCCGAGTGGAATCTGTTACAGTTTCACAATTTCTTGTTTCGATCATATCTTGAGCTCCCGACCTCCGATTGACTTGATTCTTTTTTTCATTCCACTCATTTTTTCGAGACGCATCCAATGGTGCAATTATCTTCTTGTTTCCATAAATTCTCAGATACGTATTTTGCTTCCAAATAAGTTCAATTTACCTATAAAATAGCAAAACACATACCTTTCTCATTTCAAGTGCAATTAGTCAATTTAGTGTGAATAATGCAACAAAAACCTCAAAATTATGTAAAATAAACACATGAATTTCAAGCAATTTTCACACTAATCACATAGCCAAAAACCTTCACATCTATTCTTCAAATCCACCTACTGAATGCCAAATACAATCAAATCAATAAACAAACACTCAACTTAATCATGTGCACCAAACAAAATAAAGCAACTAATTGACCAACCTTGAATTCATTTTCAAGGATTCCACCAATTTGATCTGATAAGCCAGACACAGGTACACATTAAATAAATTTTTTCGAGAATTTACAAAAAGGCAAATAAATCAACAAAAAGGAATACTAAATTCAAAATCCAGAAACAACATTTCATACCATTCAACAAATTAACACGATAGCATATTGGAATAATTAAGCATATCTGTAGGTTTTCAAGTACGACCAGAAGTTGCAAATTCAAAATCAACTCATCATAACAAAAATATCAAGAAAAGAACGAGGGGTGTTCTTACTGTACCAGTAGGCGGTTAGGCGGGGGCCTCTGAGAGTTGAATAGCAATTGGTGGTGCGGCGGTGTAGTCGAGGGCGAGCGCATCCTCTCTTTCTCCGACGCCGACCACTCTCGGCCGACGCAACTCCAAACCGTCTAGATTCAGAATCGGTAGCTGTTGAATCGCACCCCAAAAATCCCAAAAATATCTAGATTGCACTCCAAATCGCACCCCAAAATCGCATGCAAAATCGAAAAACCCTGAAATCTCGCACCCCAAAATCGCACTCAAAAGCAAGAACTCTGAAATCGCACTCACTCAAAATCGCACCCCAAAATCACCGAGAACTAGATTCATGTGTCGATCGAAGGCCATGAATTTACCGATGAGTTGACGGTCGTCTTGAATCGTCACCCGCATCTGGTAGTTAGGGGTGGGCATAAAACCGAACTGACAAATTTTCGGTTTATTTGGTTCGGTTTATTCAGTTGTTCAGTTCGGTTCGGTTGAAATTTTTTAAAATTTCGGTTTATTTGGTTCGGTTTATATTTTCTAAAAATCGAATAAACTGAACCGACCGAACTATAAATAAAAAAATATATAATTAATTAATACATATATATATATATAAATAAAACCCTGGATCTAATATAATAGTAAATCATTAAACATTCATTTTTCCTTTCTGCCGTTTCTTTTCCATTTCTGCCGATTCCCCCTACTTCCACTACCGCCGTCTTTGATGTCTGCCTCTCTTCGTCGTCTTCGACTCTTCCACCACCGCAGTTCTGCTTTGCTTGAATACCCTTTTATTAAAGTTATATATGCTAGTTTTGTTTTGGGATTTTTAGATTATGTTTGTAGATATTTGATTTAATTGAATATAAATTGGAGATCTACTGCAATATATTAATTATATTTCCAAATTTGTTGTACAATATTATTTAATTTATTTTACAGTAGATTATTTAGCATATTTAATAGTAGTGGAAAAGTATCTTAATGAAGAAGAAACTGAAGAAGAAGATAATGGAAGTAAGTTCTAACATTCTATTTTGGTGGAAAATGAATTCTCATAGATTTCCTGTTCTCAGAAATTGCTCGGAATATTTTGTTGCTCGGTCTTTTTCAGTTGAGGTTGAAGGAAGTATTGAGGATATTGAAGAAATTAAAAAAAGTAATTTCAATACATATCTTTTATTATGTAAAATTTATTATGTAGAATTTATTATGTAGAATTCGTTATGTAAAATTCTTAGAATTTGTTATGTAGAATTCTGTAGATGAACTTTTATTACGTAGAATTCTTCTGATATTGCATATTCTGTGGCTGAACTTCTGTTATGTAGAATTGAATTTTTAAAATGTTTATTTGTTTAAATAATTTTTTTTAATTTTAGGCAGAAAAAATTCGGTTCGATTTTTATATAATTTCGGTTCGGTTCATTTTTTTAAAACTTTGGTTATTTTGGTTCGGTTGAAAAAAGGTCAGAACTGAACCGAATGTCCACCCCTACTGGTAGTTAATGTATTGAAGCATATTGGAGCTCTTCCACATCGACATTTTCGCGAGTTGATGATCCTCTATCTTTCTCTCTCTAGGGTTTTAAGTGTGAGAGGAAAGGAGGATTTTATGGGAGGGATACATTACAAATAAGCCCATAAGCCTAGTTGCCTGATATAATTTTTTTTTTTTTTTTTTGTTATCAAACACTTTCAATATTTTAAATAAATGGTATATTAGGTATATTAAGTATTGATTTGGTCTTAATTGAATTGTTGAATTTTTTTTGTTTTAATTATAGTAGTAGGGGTGTGGATTTTAGCTCTTAATGTCAATAAACTCTTTATCCGTGACCATTTAAAATCCATGGGCCCAAATCCATACAACCGAACAGAACAGAACCTAAAAGCAATTGGCTAGGGTTATACGCGCACTAGATATTGTTGAGGACACCCACCATTTTTTTTTTACAAATTAGTATCTTGTAAAATGTCAATTCTACCCTTCTTAAAATTAAATAAAATTTGTGATAAGTACACCCACTCCAGTTTTAACCCCAGAATTCTTTTAGTTGGCCTTCTCAAGCAAAAAAAAATGGCAACAAACTCCATTCATAAACAACAAACTCAACCAACACAACAAACTTAATTAATCACAAAAAAAATCAAACAAACTCCATTAAATCTTAGACAACAATTTCGAAAATAAAAATTGCTAAAAGTCTCAAATCTCGAAAAATTACAACATTTAAAATGTACTCCCTCCGTCCACTAAAAGTGTGTTCATTTCTTTTTTTGGGTTCACAAAAAATATGATTATTCTATTTAAATAGTTCACTTTTGAATACTTTTTCTAATTTACTAACAATATTGAATATCTACCAAATATATTATTTACTCATTATCTTAAATATATTCTTTATAATTAAAATATAATTTTTTTTTAAAAACATGTATAAAAAAAGTGAGCATGTTAAAATCGAATGAATATATGCGCATAAAGAATCAGTTTTCTCATTCGTTCTGAAAGTGCCGCAGCATTACAATATTTATATCTACAAGAGAAACCCCTTTTACCGTAAAATAAGGGAGGAATATTGTATCTTGTAGATAAGGAAAGAATATATACATAAATCAAATCTAATCAATTCAAATATATTCAGCATATCTCAATATATTTGAAGCATTGCTGTAAAAAAAATATATATATTTGAAGCATATCTCCCAATACTCCCCCTCAAGTTGGAGTGTGTAAGTCTCGAACACCCAACTTGCTTCGAAGAAAATGAAAACGTTCGGCACCAAGAGGTTTTGTGAAAATATCGGCTATTTGGTTACCTGTGGATATCATGCAAGGCTTTATGTCACCATTCGCCACATGTTCACGAACAAAATAGCAATCCATCTCAATATGCTTCGTTCGTTCATGAAAAACTGGATTGACGGCAATGTGACGAGCGACTTGGTTGTCACAAAATAAAGGTGTGGGGTCGGTCTGATGGACGCCGAAATCGTTAACGACCACCGTAACCAACTTATCTCACAAACGGTGGTTGCCATAGCTCGATATTCTGCCTCTACCGAAGATTGAGACATAACAGATTGTTTCTTGGTAGGCCACGAAAAGGGAGAGTCGCCAAGTGTGATAAAAAATCACGTGGATGATCGTCGTGTGAAAGGACATCCCGCCCAATCGGTGTTGCAGTATCCCTGAAGATCAAAACTCGCTTGGGTAGAGAGAAAGATGCCTTGCCCCGGATTTGCTTGAGGTATCGAAGCACGTGGTATACTACCATAAGGTGACTTTGTCGCGGCTTGCTTAAGAACTGACTCAACTGGCTAACCGGGAGCACGATGTTTGGACGAGTAACAGTGAGATAGAGTAGGCGTCTAAATAAACGTCGATACTGAGTTTCATCACAAAATGGTGTATCGTCATCCGGTCGTAATTTAAGGTTTTGCTCCATTGGAAAAGCACTAGGGCGACAACCTTGCAAACCAGTTTCTTCAAGAATATCAAGAGCATACTTCTGTTGGCTTAACACAAAACCTTTGGGGGAACGGGCGACCTCGATTCCCAAAAATATTTGAGCGTTCCCAAGTCTTTAATGCTAAATTTCTCATCCAAGTGTCGTTTAACAAAAGCAATATGGGTGGGATCTTTCCCAGCAGTAGTACATCATCAACATAAATGAGTGCAGAAACGTAGGTGGTCCATTTTTTATAAATAAAGAGGGAATGAACGGCTCGGGATTGTCGGAAACCAATATTTGTAAGAGCATGAGTGAATTTTTCGTACCAATTTCGGAAAGCTTGGCGAAGGCCATAGATGGACTTTTGAAGCTTGCAAACTCGAGAATCACCTTCTTTTGCAAAACCCTGCGGCATACGCATGTAGACGTTCTCGTGCAAATCTCCGTGTAAAAAGGCATTAATGACGTCAAGTTGGTGGACTTCCCAATTCCGCTTTGCTGCAATACTTAACATACAACAGACTGTGACAAGTTTCGCCACGGGGGCGAATGTTTCATGAAAGTCGACTCCTTCAATTTGAGTAAAACCCTTAGTTATCAAACGAGCTTTATACCTTTCCACATTTCCATTAGGTTTGTACTTGATCTTATATACCCACTTCGATCCAACAATCTTCTTTCCGGGAGGTAAATCAGTTATAATCCAAGTCTTATTTGCTTCTAATGCACTGATTTCCTTTACCATGGCTTCGCGCTATAATGGGTCCTTGATTGCCTGGGAAAAATGAGTTGGCTCATCACGAGACGTGATGTCCGCTAAGAAGGCCTTGTGAGCAGGAGATAATTTATCATATGTAATGAAATGAGATAAATGGTGTACCGTTGAGGCTACTGAATTGGCAGTGGGTCGTGAGTGGTCTATAGATGGAGGCAGAGTTGTGTCGAATGCGTCCAAATGCTTAAGGCGTTTCTTGGTACACTGACTAGCCCGACACTCAACCGTCGGTGCTGAAGGAACATGAGGGGCGACAGTCAGCGCATTGTCCAGTACGACTATATTAAGTTGGTGTGGCAACTGGTCCTGATGGACAGACTGTATTGGGTCATGTGGCAGTGGTCGCCTAATGAAGGGACGTGTTGTGAGTGGCATGTGTGCATGGCTAGAAGGAGCTCAGTACTCGGCCTAAAGCAGCCTGAGTAGCATCATCAAAATCTAAGTCGGACATCTCGCCAGCACCCTTAAATGGAAATATATGCTCAACGAAAGTGACATCACGTGAGCTAAAAAACTTTTGACTTTTGACGCTCCAAATCAAATACACGATACGCCGTTACATTTGGGTAACCCACTGTCACGCCCCAATTTTTATAAAACTAGATTTTTTAAAATTAATAGGCAAAATCAAATTAAAGGGGAATGAATTATAAATTTTGACATAAGAAAATATGACTTATAAGTTTAATAAATAATGAAATTGTTTGACTATCGGCGGAAGATTTCAACATTTAGTAATGTCTCAACTTATAATATAATTTAAAAGGTTAATTGAAGTAGAGTATACTATTCTTATAAATATTTAACCACAAAAACTTGACAATAAAATAAATGAGTTCAATGACTGCTAATCACAACCATTTGACATCCACCGTCTCTCTCCGCCATCAGCTCCTCAATCTGAAATATTAAGATAAGGGGTGAGCAAACCACAGCTCAATGGGGACATATTTGTCAAAACTAAATACAATAAGCAATTAAATCATCAATTCACGTTAACATATATAATTTCATAATAATTCAATAACATCACCTCGTTTATAAATGTCAAATGATATATCCTCGTTTATAAAGGTCAGATGACCTATCCTCGTTTATAAAGGTCAGAAGACTTATCCTCGTTTATAAAGGTCAAATGACCTATCCTCGTTTATAAAGGTCAAATGATCTATCCTCGTACATCTTTCACATGAACATCAAAATAGTCACATATGGCATTTAGTAGTGGCAAACATAATTAATAAATTAAAAATCATATTTCACATGAATATTAAAATAATCACACATCGCATTTAATAATAACAAATAGAATGATATAAATCCCCACCTCAAAATGAAAGTTGCAAGCTTACTCCTCGCGATTTCTGTCATCGTAGCCTTTGAACTTCTGAAATGGCTGTTCAGCTAGATTGAGAATTGTCCTCTCAAAATTAGGGTAAATCTCATTTTTATAATTGGATAAAATTGGGCTTGGGCTTAAAATAAATAATAATGTTTAGAATCTTAAAAGTCAAAATTTAATTTATGAGGACTTTAAATATTTATCTCAATAGATATAAATTATATGACTTAAAAATAAATTAAATATATGTATACAAATATTATAAGAAAATAGGGATATTACACCCACGAACACGTATGCACTACCTCTTTCATCAAACTTATCCTTTCGTCGATTCTCATGGGCGTATACTAAACAACCAAATACTCTAAAATGATCGTAAATGAGAGGCTTTTGTAATAAAACTTCATAGGGTGTTTTGTTTCAAATGATAGGGGAAGGTAGGCGATTTATGATGTATACTGCAGTCATAATGCATTCTTCCCAAAATTCAATCGGTAATCCAGACTCAAAACGAAGAGCTCTGGCAACTTTTAATATGCGATGGTGCTTTCGTTCTACAACTCCATTCTGCTGCGGAGTATCTGTGCAAGAATTCTCCAACAATATCCCATTAGTTGCATAAAAATTAATCAATGTTGAGGCCTTAAACTCAACTCCATTATCCGAGCGAACCCTCTTAACATGTTTATTGAATTGTGTGTGGACCATATTAATGAAATCAATAAGGGCAGTCGCGACCTTAGGCTTTTGATGCACAAGAAACACCCAAACACCCCTACTATGATCATCAACAATTGATAAAAAATAACGGGCGCCACTAAAGGTATCACATCTATAAGGACCCCAAATATCACAATAAATCAACTCAAAACAATGCGGAGTAGTGGTGGTGCTAATAGGAAAAGGTAAGCGAGTTTGTTTAGCTCGAACACACGAATCACAGAAAGAAAGATTGTTCTTATACCCCTTCAAACAATTAATATGTCGTAATTTACCATCCGAGGCATGACCTAATCGTCTATGCCATAATTCTGGATTACCAAAGACTGCTAGAACTGCCCACTTCGTTAACAAAGGCTCCATGTAGTAGAGACCATCACGATGTCTACCCACTCCAATCAGAGTCCTACAAGGTAAGTCCTGCAAGATGCAAAAATTCGAAAAGAAGGTGAAAACACAATATAATTCTTTTGTGATTCGACCAACCGATAAAAGATTGTAATGAAATTGCGTTATATAGAGGACACGACCAAATTTTAACCCGTTCCCAAGATCAACACTTCCAACACCTTGAACTGGAATTGATTCACCATTGGGAATTCTTACTGATGGTTCATAATTTTTCGTCACCATGTTAAGTAATCCATTAACCACACAAGAAATATGTTATGTTGCCCCGGAGTCAATCACCCATGATTGAGAATTAAATGGCAGCGTTCCTGCCATATTTGCTGTCGGCTCAATGGACAATTCGGCATTGCCATCCCTCATCGCGCCCATAAATCCTGTGAGCCTTTGCAATTGATCATTCGAAAGGCCTGGAACAGAACCGCTGCCACTGGTTTTGTTGCCATCCGTCATTGATTGGCCGGCGAAATTCGTAACTCGCCGATTTTAAAGTTTTGATTAGATTACCAGATTTTTGGCTCTGATGCCATGTTAAAATCGAAGGAATATATGTGCATAAAGAATCAGTTTTCTCATTCGTTCTGAAAGTGTCGCAACATTACAATATTTATATCTACAAGAGAAACCCCTTTTACCGTAAAATAAGAGAGGAATATATCTTGTAGATAAGGAAAGAATATATACGTAAACCAAATCTAATCAATTCAAATATATTTAGCGTATCTCAATATATTTGAAGCATATCTCCCAATAGAGCACACTTTTGGTGGACAGGGGGAGTACATATTTCAACAACAAAAATGTAAAAGAAAAATTCTTGACAATAATATTCGAAATGGGAAAAAAATCGAAAAAAATGGTGGAAGAATCCAAATCTTATCTTTCCGGATCTGGACTGAAGAAGGAAAGGGAAAAAATGGATCTATAATCTACAAAAAAAAAAGTACTAATTTGGAAAGAGCAACAAAAAGTCCGATCTAAATCCGAACTTACCGAATGGGGTGGTGGCTTTGACGGACGACCGACGTGGCTGGAAGGGGAAGAAGCGGCCAGCAACGAAGAGGGGCGGGACGCGGATCGACCGCGTCGTTCTTCAGCGGCGTCGCTGCGACGTGGGGAGGGGGCGACGCTGTGGTTGAGGCGGCGCTATGGGGGAGGGGGCGACGAACGTTGGGAATAGGGTATTTTTGACTTTTCACGGGGTGTGTACTCATTTCACGATGAGTGTGCTAAGAGAGTGGGTGTCCTCAATAACTTCGTGTGTGTATAACCGTGGCCAAAGAAATTGAGAGCCCATAGCAAGGCCACATGATTTGGGCCGGGTTGTGGCCCGCGACAAGGATATCTACTCTACACAGCACGTGAATCATCCACACGCGCTCTTATCCCACACGACACCAGTGCACGTTAGCACCGCCCCCCCTCCTAAAATCAAACCAACTCATTTCATTTCCATTTTCATATCCATTTTTCCAAATTCAGAGTCTTTCTTCCACAGAACACCATACCACTCTGAACTACCCCACCCCCACCTCTCTGGGATAAGGAATAGGGTTTATATTCACTGAATTTAACTCAGCATACTCAATTTCATCGGAAAGATTGTTTCTGTTCTCACTTAGTAATGGCACATGCATAACTTGCAGTTGGATATTAGGGTTTTCTGTTCTCTCTTAATTTGATCTTCAATGCCCGGGAGTAATTGGCTATTTTAGTAGCTTTATGGCGCCTAGCCGGAGGAAAGGCGCGAATAAAGCGGCGGCGGCCGCCGCCGCACGGCGGAAGTGGAAGCTCGGGGATCTTGTGCTTGCTAAAGTCAAAGGATTTCCGTCATGGCCTGCAATGGTAGGTCTTTAATTTTGTGTTGGTGGTGGTTTGTGTGGGGGCTCGGGGGTTTGCTATTTCTCTTTTTTCTTTCCTTCGTTTAGTTGGGGCTACCAAGTGATAGTTTTATTGTTCTACAATTCCTGGATTCTGTACTGAGGTTTTCTATGGGTTTTTGTGTTCACGGATCTGATGGGAGTTTATAATTTTGTTTTGGAAACTTTTTTGTCCTCTTGAAGTGTTTGTGTGACAGTGTGAGTAAATTGATTAAAGCTGATATTACTTGAGCTAACATTATCCGTGATTAAAGAACCATTTTTTCTGGGTTCTGTGTGAAGTATTTCGATATTGGATTGCATTACTGCGAGTTCTTGATTAAGTTAGGCGGTTGTTACTGACTTACTGCAAGAATATAAACACGACATTGGACTTGTGGTGGCATCATATATTAGGGGTAAATTTTGGGGAAATTCATGTTAGTGTTACTTAATAAATGTACTTAAGTAATGTAGAGAGTTGGTCTTTCTGTAACTTTTAACTGCCCCACTTTTTAAATGGGAATATCTATCTCTCCTTTTATATTTGGAAATATATCTAATATCCATATATCCCACTAAAACCAAAGGTGCACGTATATAAGATAAGAAGTATCTTTTCTAGGACCAAGTAGTTGGCTTTATTCTTGGCTCTCAAAATGAATTATTTGGAAAAAGGGGCAAAATGAAGATTTGGATTTGGAGTGTGGTGGGAACACTTCATCGTGTTTAAGTAGGTTGCTACACGGTGCACTCCTTATATGGTTTAGTTCATGAAGGAAGCAGAGATAGATTGACATCATATCTTTTAAGAAGTTGGTGAATTTTCAAGAGAAAAGGAGAGGTGAAGTAGAATATAGAAATAGATGTCACCACTCACTGCTCAGTGACATCATTTGTGGAACATTTCTTCCGGACTTGGAGAAACGGGTTTCCACTTTATGCAGGAAACAAAATTGTGGTTTTCTCTCTGATGCCCGAACTCTTTAGAAATAGAGAAGCACCAATGTCCTTTGAGTATAACTCTGGTATGGGTGTGGATCCAGTACCGGATACTTCAACATAAAAGCGGACACTTCATACTTGTTAACATGAAGACACTTCACTATTCATATTTTTTTCTAAAGTTTTCAGAGAACCTTTTAACTAATGCAATGTCATTTTGGACTCTTAAACAGTTAAATTGTAGATTTGTTATAATTTATTTTATTTAACATTTTAAATATTATAATTTCACTAATATCAAACACTAACTATATATACATGCATGTATAAACATATTCCTTCATCCATGTCTTAATTTTGCATTATTTTTAGCTGTATCCACATATTTGACTATTTGACACATAAGAAGTTAGGCTCCTAGAAATATATCCATACTAGGCACCTGTACTCATGTCCGAGAAACATAGGGCTTTTTCTAGGTAACTCCAAGGCCCATTCCCAGCCTTTAAGCATGTGAGTTGTAGCCTTGGGATTCCTCTCATATTTTACGTGAAGAACTTACTGAGATCCACTTGCAACAATAGTGGGGTGCATTGTGGTCATTGGTTCCGTATTTCGTTGGTTGGTGTTTGGTGATGTAGGGTTGTGATCTATATATTTTTTTTGTGAAACATGAGTTTGACTGGCATTGGACATGACATGTCTATTATCATGTATAATATAATATACTTTCTCATTTGTAATGCTAAAATTTTCCCTTGTGGTTCCATTCCTTGATCTTAACTTTAATGGCTGATAGGCTTTTGATGATATATATTTTCCCAATTGGAAGTTCAATGAGAGTGCTAACTATTATCTCTCAATTTCACATGGCAGGTGAGCGATCCAGCTAATTTTGGTTACTCTGCTGACATGAGGAAAATAGTAGTAAAGTTTTTTGGGTGTCAACAAATGTGAGTTCCCGTAGTACATTTCATATAATGCTTGTTCTTTGCGTATCCCTATAGATACTTTTATTTAGCACATGTTTTTTTTTCTCTCTCTTAAATTTAAGGTTTTAGTATCTCTACTTTGTCACTGCTTTGGTCTCATAGTTTTCAAGCACTACTTGTCTGCCCCCTTACAGTTATGCATGAAAATTGTTGTTTATGATCAAGTGTTGAACATTCTATAAATTATATATGGCATGTGAGGTCAGTTTTCTTGTAGTAAATGTAATCAATTGATTCTTGATGTCGCCTTGGCAGCTGTTCTTTTCAAGAGTTAGCTTCATTGTGTAATTTTAGTATGGTATATAAAGCTTACTAGGTTCTCAAGTTAGTATTATGAAATGATTCACCTGCTGAGTCATTAGGTTCTATTTAGAAATGTCATTATGTTACTAGTTTCGATTATTTGCCTGGTCCGGCAGTATATCTCTCCAAAAACAATTCCCGTCGTTTCTAAATTAGGTAACTTTTCGCCAATTAATATTTAATTGTCACTATCATATCATACATTATTTGAGAATCAAATTCATTTTGGAAACTGGTCTACTTGAATGATTGTTGAAATGCCGTTGCCTGACCTATAAGGAGTGTTATCAAATGACGAGATGTCAATGCAAGCCGTTAAACTATTTTCACTTGTATTCATCAATTTGCACCACTCTCTTAGTAAATTCGCTACTGTTAGAGTTAGTAAATTTGCACCATTCATCAATTTAAACTAGTCATATTTTTGTCACAGTTATGTGCATTATCGATGGCCTGTCTATAACTCAGTGCTATATAAAGTTAGATTTGTATTTTTTGAAATTATGCCTCTGTACTGGGCTTGAGATTGGATAGTTTTGGCTGTTTAGATTTCTTAAAAGAAAAATTTGTCATCATCTAATACTCCCTCCGTCCCGCCATAAGCTCCCCCTTTGATTTTTGCATGGAGATTAAGGAATATAGTATATAATGTGTAGTGTGGGTGGTTGAGGTAGAGAGATGTAGGAAGAAGAAAAGGTAGAGGTAGGTAGGAAAGAGAAAAGATAGAGAGTAGGAATGAGAACAGGTAGAGAGAGATAGTGAATTTTGCCATTTAAGGAAATGTGAAGCTTATGACGGGACGTCCAAAATAGGTAAGTGGGAAGCTTATGGCGGGACGGAGGGCAGTATGTTTTATGGCTAACCTGCTTTACAGTGAGGATGTAAGAATTGGAGATTGATCCTTTAAGCTAGCTACCAACTCCCCCCCTCTCATTTACTTATAGCTAAAAAGCGATGAAATAGTTTTACGTGGTTTCTTTTCCTGTTTCCTTGTAAGAGAAGGTATTCTAGCGCTATTATTAAATAATATGACCCATAGGATTCCATGTAATTTGTGCAGACACAAACCAGTTTGTGTTCTTTCCTTAGATGCCCAAGGTAGAAATAAAGAATCATTAACTCAAATTTGAAGGGGAAGGAAAAGACCTAAAAAGAATTTGAAAGATACTACTCCCTCCGTCCCATTTTACTTGATGTTTTAGAAGATTTCAGACAAATTAAGGAATGCTATACAATTACCCTACT